>KN834754.1:816302-1279715 GCA_000827265.1 Collybiopsis luxurians FD-317 M1 | reverse complement strand
CATATCGCAATTAGACTCTAGAAATGCTATTGACGTGCTGTACTACTGCTAAAAGCATTGCAAGTCCATGTCTTTGTAAAAAATGGATCCCAGCACAGTCTACATGCCAGTGGTACTATAGTCAATAGAATCAAAACTGAGCTCAAAAATGGTAACAAACCCAGACAGTCTTACAACCCTTCCTTCAGCATTGAATTGCCATTTTCTTGTTTCGTTCACCCTCTGCAACCACCCGTTCACACAGGCATTTGGGAAGCTCTATCAGATCTAGGTTATATTTCCATTTGACCTGAGCGCTGAAAAGTCGACTCATCGATCGGGGGCATTGGTTCACATCTTTTCGGCCCAATTTCGGCTAGGGTGGAAATTTTTTTTTCCTGCTTGAGACTAACTAACCTAGCGTCGTACGGGCGCTTAAATTCTTGAGCCCCCTTGGGATTTTTATGCTCAATATTTGTCAAACAAAGTTGAACAGGCTGCATATTCAACTGTACTCAGGCTGCAGACAATGAGAACTTCATATCATGTTTATTGATCTGGTATGAACAAAATTAAACCATATTCAGGAAGGTATCGCCACTGGCCATAAAATCTTCATGCTCAGTATTTACAAATGAAGTTAACAACTGGGACTATACTCAGGAAGGCTTCATTGTATGTTCATTATATGCTTTGAAACAGGCGCTTCTAAAGCTGGGAAACCCAACGTGAGATATGTATGTGGCATCTAATGAGAGACAATACTCAAAAACTTTTGGTGTGAATGACCTGGCCCGAGGCCCGTTGCCTATATAAATGCTTCAAAGCTGAGGGTTTTTCATAGCACTTCAAGTTCTCCCAGAAGCACATAAGTTTACTGAAAGAAACTTGCCAAATGTCGAAGGTGAGTCTGGCAGACCTTCATTCGATATCTATGTCCTAAAGCAATCTACAATAGAAGGATCTCAAGACTTACTTTGATAACATGAATCATGATCACCTCTCTGGTGGGGGTTGGAGTCCAGAGAAGACATGGTTGCGAGTGCACGGGGACACTAAATCTAGTGTCAAGGGTAAATTCCACATGGACACTATGAAGGCCAGCAATGGGGACTTCATAGCCAGGATTGTTGGAGCAGATGTCCAAACTATTGTGGCCAAAGCAGGGACAAATCCTCCTCCAACTCTGAAGCAAGTAGCTCAGGAACTGAGAACTGCTGCTGGCGTTTGATGGTGCGTGGAGAGCCTTCCCAAAGAACACTCTAATCTCTCTCTCCGCAGACCGTGGGAAAAGCCGCGACCAGCAGGTGTTCAGCACTGTCAGGGTTTGTCTATTTGTGTACTATATATGTCAGTATCCACAATTATGTACGCTTGTCGAATCAACGACTTTATCGGTTACTGCTCCTCCTCGTTGCCTCCTCGCTATCTCTCTGCCACCTGTAGTTGGTATGCGGTATTCGTACTAGAGAGTTTCGGCGGCGGATTCACGGAGGGACCGAACCGAACCTTCTACACCCCAATGAAGTTCTCGATCCTTTATGATTATATATCTTCTGTGAGGTAAGTACTAGCCGCCGAATATACATCCTAAGTAAGTCGGACAAGAACCATGACCTCCCACTGCTAACTTTGTCCGACTACTTAATGCACGGCAGTGACGAGCCAGAATTCCTTTCAGGTCAATTTTGGCTCATCCGCTCGTTATGTCTCGCCTTCCTCGGAGCACTAGCATAATGACCTTCAGTGTAGTAGATACCTTGAAGGACGGGAGATCTTTGTTTCTCATCTTTTCGATTTTTCGAACGTCATAGAGCCGCTATGAGTCCATTTGTTGATTGAGAGAGCAAGAAGAATGCGTCGGAGACGACGCTAGTATTTAGTGCACTAGCAAAGCACAGGGGCATAATAGAAACGTGGGTAACATTGCTTAACGTGTTACAGACGTCAAGAAGTCACTAAGCTTCTTCAGAAACAGGTTCAGCAACAAGTGTTGTAAGTTCTAAATCGAGAGAGTATGCACTAGAGTAAGCTTCATAAAACCAACGAGTTTCGAGATAATGTCGATTCAATCCATGAAGACTCGGAGAGACACACAGGAGAGGATGACCAACTTGGAAATTAACACGAGTAGGTGTACGTAGATGTGCGCAGACTGACAAAGTAGGGGTCAGAGAACGGCCAAAAATGAGCTCAGGTAAAGGGATATTCCAAGTATTTTGAGCACTCCAGGCAGCGAATAAAACGCCGATAAGCTCCCTATTTTCAGAGAGTACGGGTCTAAGGAGCATATCCATACATATTAGATGAATTTGGACTCGGATATGATAATTGTACATAAGAATTAACTGTGAAGCCACAGTCTTGATTCTAGCTCAGGTATTGCCATTCTCTGACAGTCCGTATCTCTAACTAATAGATTGAGACATCTTGATAAAAAAATTTGCATTCATGTATAACAACAAGCAACAGAAGCGTTCAGAGTCACCTCGTCACCTTTCGGTTGAGCAATTTCTATCATTTTGATGTACTCTACTCCAAGACACGATGATTTATCGAGGATCTCACGTTCTTTGCAGCAATCCTCTCAGCCGAATTCAAGCCTGGCAGCAGCGTGCCACTAACAACGTGCCAAAACGTGCTCGCCCTCCAGGTCTCCAAAATACTAGCCGAGCTCCCGCTGTAAGAAGTACGGGCCACTCGACAGAGTTAGGAAAAGGCAGGGCTTCAAGCCTTCAAGGATATCGTGCACCTTTCCTATTCAAGGATGCATTATATTGCGGTTCCGAGTATCGCCACATCTGACACGTGAAAAACGCGACGATCTGTTATCATCAAATGATCGATCAGGGTGGCTCTGAGCCTCAAGGCTCAATGCGCCAAACACGTTTCCTTCCTGCGGTCAAAGGCGTGTAATGCGATAGAAATACTTAATTACCCTTGAACCACAACCATCTCACAGTATCCCCCTCAAGTCTTCAAACTAGAATCTTCTCTCAGCTTTTTTTGCACACAAACAAACAATGAGCACAACGATCACACAACAGGTGAAAGAAACTAATCTACGCACATCTTGCAAATCTTTGACCTTTATATTATATCAGTATTTCCCAACGGAACTTTGCGATTTGTTACAGACACTTTCATTGGGAGGAGGAACGAAACATAATGTGAGCCACTTCTCGTCAAGATCTCTTATCACGATGTACATATCCTGATTCTCCTTTCTGGAGATAGCACGAGGGAGTAGAAACCGTAGTCGTAATTCCACAGGATACTACCCTTCCTCCGATAAACGTCCAGGAAGACGTAGCGATGTTCGACGATCCAAATTATCAGGTACGGGACTCATTTCATTCTCTCATAATTTTGATACCAATCGGTCACGTCTACAGTCCGACACAGCAGAGTCGGAGTCCTCCAGCACCAGCACAAGAAGCGAGTACTACGGATGTGCCTACCTACGAGCTATACAGGCTCAACTGGAATCGTACCCTACCACCGGCGGCGAGTATCTCGAAGCCATCTTCACCCACAGAGAGATCTTTTCTTCATATCCCGAGGGTCATCGCGACTGCGCGCGAGGGTTCAGTGATCTTGCCTATATGCTGGAACATCGAGCATGGAGAGCAGACAGAGATGCGGACACGGAGGCGGTGGCGGCATTTAGACACGAAGCGTGGACAATTGCTGCGACAATGTAAGTTTCCAGAATGAGCAGGTCTGAGCAGGTGCTAAGAACTGTACTTGGTAGGACACATTATACACCACAGGCATCAGCCTCCAATGCCGACCCATCATTCGCCCGGTCGCGACCAGTCTGCATCATGCAACCAGCATGGTAATCGAGAAGCACCTCCGTAGGATTGCATCCACCGACATCTCCCATACTACTAAGACTTTAGTACCATAGCCTATTCGAATTCCAATACATCAACTTGGTTACTGGCCGCGATACAAAGCAAGCCACTGAAACCGTCGAAAGTATATGAATCGGCAAGTGGAAGTTGTGGAACCCAGATACAGCTCGCATCTATTGCCATGTTGCCATTTGGCTCCCGATAGAGGTTGTAAAGGGCCAACATGGGGCGTCCAGGAAGCGAGGCCGTTCGAGCAACACCTCTCGCTCTCGACCCCGGAACGACAGTAAGAACTGAGTCGTAGGGATAAGACAAGACATGCGATATGTACTGGTCAGGATACTGACACTGATCTTCTGCTAGGTGGAAGGTCATGTTCCTGTCGGCATTAAGAGTGATACACATTGCGCGAAGACCTCTGTCATTGAAGATTGCAGTGAGCCATATTGTTCCGGTATTACAGTCTGTGTCAATATCAGACGATATGCAAGTAACCTCGTTGAAAGACCAGGAAGTTATTCCTGTATGAGTTCGTTGGAGAATAGTGTCTTCCTCTGCCATACCGAGTCCAGGGAGCGGATAAAGATCAAGGAATTTATCCTCTCGGAAATCCATAGTATACTGGGAGTAAACAAGAAGAACATGATCAGCCATTATGACCACATCAGTGAGTCGATTTCGGCTCTACATATCCAGTGAGTATATCACAAAGACGGATAGTGACGAGAGTAACACGCACAAGTCCTTCCTCCTGGGCAAACGTATATACTTTGCGAGACTCGATGTGATACAGTATAGGATAGCCCGAGCGGTGAGTACACACACAGTAGCCGTATCCAATGTATATTTGAGAATTGAAAATCTGGACATCCAGCACTTCAATCATGGTGGCAAGACCGGAAGGCTCAATCTTCCACAACGCACTGGCAAGATAGCTATCAATTTAGGGGACAGAAACATAAATTGGTGACAACACACAGGATTAGGGTGCTGGGGAACCTCGACAACTTCCCAACAGGGATATAAAAGTCCGTTTCCTCATAGTCAACATCCAGTGAACCACAGCGACGATAGAACCAGTACGTGAATGTTTTTCTAGACTCGATGTGACTGAAAATCTCGCGCTGGGTACTAATATCGTAGACGAAGAAGGCAGCGGGTCCTCCTAAAGCAAGATATCTGCCTTTGTATAGCTCCATGCGACGAATGTCTCCATTCCCAACTTTACACTTGAACGACCAATTGCGTTTTATTGCTACATTACTCCAATTCGAGTCAAGCTTGTAGGCACGAATGAGGAGGCGTTCGAGCTCATGGACCGAGCTACGAAGGGAAGGCCCGGGAGGAAGGAATTGCTCGGGATTTTTATAAGCATTAATCCAAACCGTTCGTTCCAATGTGACACTATGAAACCGTTTACATGACTGGGAATGAACACGGTCAGGAGCAAGCCATAGGGAATTACAGTTCTGCTCACCTTTCGCAATGATAATATGTCAATGGGTGACAGAAATAGGAGCAATTTGAATAAAATATCGTCGGGCAGCTCCGTTAGTAACATGGTGGTGGTGGTAGAAAGCAAGGTCCACCCCGCGGTAACACGCCGATCATTGCATGAGCGCTTATTCCCTGTGTGTTCACCACTCTGCAATCTGTAGCGAGAGGGTGCTTACTGGTAAGTATATAAATATTCAAGCAATTCTAATTCTCTGTCCGAGCCTGCATAATCAGAACTGGGGACAAATATTGCTAAATTCCAGACTCGTTCAGTTCCCTGCTTTAACTCTAAATTCTACAGCAGTCCGACACTCGCCCCACACTTTTTTTATCCCTAAACATTCCTGGGCATCGGTCTACCAGTAGACCCGGCGGAGATCTGTAGCTGTAATGACAACCTCCCCATGTATACACATCCCTGGGCCTGAACATTGAACGTTGAACGCTAGAACAATATTCAGTTTGCTGAGGGTGTCGCGAGAGCTGGCAGTCACACCGACAGACCGCTACCACGAACAGTAGCCAGCACGTTAAAAAGGGCCTGCAGAACTCACGAATACCACTTAAACAAATTCCAGAATATCGACTTGGTCACCGGCCGCAGTGCATAGTAAACCATTAAGACCATCGAAAGTGTACGAATCCGCGAGCAGCAGCTGCGGTACCCATACACAGTCCGCTTCTACTGCCAAGTTTCCGTGCGGGGGTAGATATAGGTTATAAAGAGCCAGCATGGGGCGTCCAGGGAGGGACGCCGTTCGAGCTACGCCTCGCGCTCTGGACCCCGAAGTAACAGTGAGAATCGAGTCGTATGGATGTGACAGAACCTCCGCCGTATACTGATCAGCATGCCGCTGCTGGCTATTGGATAAATAGAAGGTCATGCTCTTGTCGGGGTTCAGAGCAACGCGTAGAGCGCGAACGCCTTGCTCATTAAAAAGCGCAGCCAGCCAGAAGTATCCAGTGCTATGGTCAGCGGCAATGTCGTAGGAGATACAGGTAGCCTCATTGAAAGCCCAGGACATCGTTCCAGTGTGGGACCTGTGAAGGACCGAATCTTGTTCCGCAACAGAGTGGTCCGGAAGCGGGTATAGATCGATTAGTCTGTACTCTCTGAGGTTCACTCCGTACACCGAGTAGATCAAGAGAATATGGGTACCCGTAATGACCACATCGATAGGCCGATTTCGATTCTACACATATTGAATGAGTAACTTGTAAGCAGAAACGGGAGGGCGTACATGTTCTACCACCTCGGCAAATGTGTATACTTTCCGAGACGAGATGTGGAAAAGTACAAGATCGCCTGTCTGTTGACGACATACACAATAGCCATATCCAACGTGCATTTGAGAGCTCGAGATGTTATCAATCGCTTCAATCATGGAAACAGAACCCGAAGGCTCGATCTTCCATAATACACTGGCATATATCAGAAATATGAATATCAAATTGGCTAGGACGCACAGGTGTAATCCGTTGTTTAATTTCGACGACTTTCCAACAGGTATATAGAGGTCGGCTTCATCGTAATCAATGTCCAACGAGGAACTACGGCGATAGAACCAGAACACCAGTTTCTTGTTAGGCTCAGCATGACTGAATATCTCGCGTTTGGTGTAGATATCGTAAACAAAAAAACCTGTTGGCCCTCCCAAAGCAAGATATCTGCCTCTGTACAATTCCATGCAGCGAACATCTCCGATCCTGCATTCGAATGACGAATTGCGTTTGATCATTGTGGGCTTTGAACTCTCCCAATTCAAGTCTAGTTTATAGGCACGTATGAGAAGGCGTTCAATGTCGTGAACTGAGCGGTGGAGTAAAGGTGTAGGGGGAAGAAATAATCCAGAGTTTCTATACGCTTGAATCCAGACTATTCGCTCTAAGGTAATGCTATGAAAACGTCTAGAGGTCTGAGAATGAACATGATTCAAGATCGAGGCAAAAGAATGAAGCTCTATACTCACTCTTCGCAGGGAAAGAATGTCAATAGGTAGCAGAAACTGTATCACTTTGAATAAGATATCATCTGGCAGTTCTGCTATTAACATGATAGTATAAGGCAAGTTGGGCGCGTATCTCAAGCGCCCACTCAACTAACAGTCGACGCCATAACCTGGCGTGGTTGTGGTCTCAGTCTCGCCAGCCATACGTGAACAAGCCTCGCATTCGCCTTTATACAGGGAGCATGCCCAGGATATAATAGTCTAAGACGCGCTTTCATCTCTGCTTCGTCGCCTCTATATATCAATAGACTGAAATATTGTCCTACTTTTGTATCAGAATTCGGGAAGAACTCTTGGAAGTGGTATGAATCCTGAAAGCCACAGCTCTCAGGAAACTTATGTTCATCTCGAACGATTTTACTTTCCCCTTTAACAATGGCTCAGCCAATATCATTGAAAGCAGAATAACACACTCACTTCCACACGAAAGCCTTTCTAGTATGCGCAAACTCTCCCAGCTTGTGGCCAACCATGTCCTGCGTAACCATAACAGGGATGTAGCTCTTGCCGTTATGGACCAAGAATCGGATCCTACGTGCCGCATACGAGTTAGTTGAATGATTCGAGTTTATAAGCTATTTAGACTAACCCGACAAAATTTGGCAGGATGGTACAGGACCTTGCTTGGGTTTTTATCGCAACATTGGAGGTTTGAGCCTCTCTGAGGTTGGGAAATGCGACAAAGTACGGACCTTGAGCATGATTTTAGTTGGTTTGAATTCAGGTTGAGAATAGTGTTCACCTTTCCAAGCAGCACGTCCGGATTTCTTGAAGAGACTAAGAGTTGGTCGCATAAGAACTGAAGTAGAAAACGTTGCACGAAAGCAAGCGCCAAGAAACTTGAGCGCTTGATTTCCAGGGCCAACTCCTTCAAGTTTAACGCCTCAAACAGCGTACAGAGTGCTTTCCAAATCAACAGCTGATATCGAGCTCAACAACAGTTTCATGCTGCATATGATCCCGCTGGAACGGAACTTGATGCCGCGCACGTTCCTCGCAGTGGTTCATATGCTTCATCGGCCGCATCATCTGGAACAGTAAATAGAGTCAAGTGGCCTTTGATCTGCCACTCCCATCATGTCCTCCTCGAACGGCTTGGTCTGCTTTACGAATTGCTTTTTGCCACAAGAAGATGGTACGTTGGTAGAAAAGGACCTTTGGATTGACGAACGTCGAGGCGTCATCTTGGATGCTCAGGTGAATTCAAATTCATTTCGCGAGACCATCAATTGACGATTGCATTCGTAGAAAACGTTTTTTGAGAGGAAAGAAAGGCCAGATAGGATCGTTGACCTCGGTGGCAACATCTTGAGGCAAGCCAATACTTGTCTGAACCACCTGTATTGACTGTTCTGTAGTCCGGGACTAATCGATATCCAAATCAACGGAGCATACGGTTTCGATTTTTCTGTCTTTGACGGTGACGTGGATGCCTATAAAAACAGTCTACGAGACGTCGCAGAGAGAATTGTCGAAACTGGTGTGACATCGTAAGTCAAATCTCCCTGGGAGCTGTAAACCGGTTTGACTCTATGATTCAAGATTCGTCCCGACCCTTATTGTATGCTTGTTGATCACCTTGTTCCTTTATCTATTCTTATATTCGGTCTTTAGACTCAGGAACGATCTTTATATCCAAAGATTCTACGTCTTCTCAGTCCTTTCTCTACGCCTACCTCTGCTACTGTGCTCGGATGGCATGCCGAAGGCCCGTTCATTGACATGGCCAAGCGTGGAGCGCATGCTCCCTCGTTCCTTCTTTCCGCTCCAGAAGGGATGAAATCCTTTGAGGACCTATACGGAGCTGAAAACCTTGCCGACCCCGAAGATTGGCTTATGTCTGCAGGCTCGGATGTCGGTGTTAGAATCATCACTGCTGCTCCAGAGGTTGATGGTGTAATGAGTGCAGTAGGGGAGTTGAACAAGCGCCGCATTATCTTCTCTATCGGTCACAGGTAAGATACTTCTTCACGCGTGGTCGACCGAAAGACTCCACACTATCTGTAGTATTGCTACCGCTGACATCGCTACGACCGCGGTTCGGCATGGTGCTCGACTCATTACCCATCTCTTCAACGCCATGCCACAACTTCATCATCGAGATCCTTCCATTATCGGTCTACTTGGCGCCTCTCCGCACTTGTACTCTTCTTTTTCTCCTATCACAACCAAAGCACTTTTCGGTGGCAATGTCATGTCCCCCATCGCGCTCAGCCCAATCAGATCTCATGATAACCCTGCGCCGAAATCGTATTTTGGCTCCGAAGCCCTACATGAAGTGGAAACACCTCCCCAAACGCCTGTGTTTAAGGCGCGCACTACTGGGAAGGGCTCCTCTCTGAAGAAAACACAGAGTATTGCTGGGTTCAATTTGGATAGAGACGAGTTTACGCGGCCATTCTATGATATCATTGTGGATGGGATTCACTCGCATCCCAATTCTGTGAGGGTGAGTACTTTGCCGCACAGAAGAGCGGCTATTCTAACGCCTTTTCCTTAGTTGGCTTACTCTTCTTATCCTGAAGGATGCATTCTGATCACGGATGGTAAGTTGTCGATCATACACTCTACGGAATATTTTTAACTTTGACAGCAATGAAAATCTTGGATCCTAACCTCCGCGATGGTGTTCATGAATGGCGTGACGGTAAACGATTCGTCAAGGAGGGGGACAAACTTTATTTAGAGGGTACGGATACTTTAGCGGGAAGGTTCGTGCTTAATTTGTCGAGAATCCCAATTGTTCATCTATTTGCAGTGTCGTCACGCTGGACAAATGCGTCCGCAATTTCACTCGCTTCACCGGATGCACACTTGCAGAATCAATCAAGTGTGCTACGTATAACCCCGCAAAGTCAGTTTATCAAACCTATCGGTGTATGAGTGTCCTGACGACTGGTTTCCCTCTTGGCAGATGTCTCGGAATTGAAGATAAGAAGGGAACTCTGCGAGCGGGTGCGGATGCGGATCTGGTTGTATTTGATGCTCAAGGAGTGGTTCAAAGTACTTGGGTCGGGGGAAAGCGTGTCTGGGGTCGTGCATAGGTTTGAGCTCCGTTTGGCTCCATCTGGGGTAAAGATAATTTTTGATCTTATCTATAGTGGAATCCAATTTACTTATTTGGATACCGAGTTTTCCCGAACCTTTCCCGTTGTGTTCCTCAACCTAGAAGTCGTCAGAGAGTCGAATGGCGTCGATTGGGGGTTCTGTTTTTGGAATGAATGCCAGTTGGTATCTATGAATCAACTTCGAGCTTTTACGTCGTCATCAGATGAACAAAACGCGTGTAATCGTTCCCGATCACGCGTTTTTCACGGATTTGGAAGTATATTTAACCCGGTCCAAAAAATTTTTAAGATCCCCTTATCTAGTTCGGGCGTCTGGCAGTGTCGACATCTTTTTACCATGACATTCACCACCACTACTACCGTGACTCCCGTCCCTAAGAGCTCGCGACCCCGCAGGTTCTCTTTATCCCTCGTCTCAGCAAAGCCAAGCCCCTTGCTGAATTTGCCAGCGGAGCTTGTGCTCGAAATCCTTGAACTCGTCCTCGCCGACACTAAACCGAGCGTTTTGTCGACGATATCCAGAGCAATTAGTCTGTTGGTTGACATCATCCTCTACCGAACAGTCGTCCTCCACTCCAAAGAATCTGTCACTCTCTTTCATCGTACCACACTCTCTCGACCACCAGCGTTCTTTAATTCACATGTAAAGAAGCTCGTCGTCTCTTACAAGCCTCAGAACGGTGTCAGCTATGAACGCGCTCAGCGCGCCATTGCCGTCTGCACCGGTGCCAGGTCCCTCATTCTGTCAATGTGGTTTGGCGCGGACTGTTTGACGTCCATCATGGAAAAAAGGGCCGACGGAGGTGTCTCGGAGATCACCCTGCAGTCCCCAGATGGTATCCAAATACCACATGCAATCTGCAAGCCTTCGCAGCTCGCCGATTCCGCGAGTGAATCCGTTTCCCATCTTCGTATATCTGAGCCGGGCGAGGGCTGGACGAGTCCAGAAGAAATCCTCCGAGCCTTCGGCACCCTCCCAAACCTTACTCATCTCCAACTTTCCCGTCGCGTCAATTCTAATGTCGAGAACGACCAGAAGTTTGAGGAACAAGTACGTTCCATTTTGCTCACGCGTCCGACCCTCTGTACGCTCGCGGTCGTGATGATCCCGCAGTCTTGGGCGCCGGACGAGAACGTCGAAGAGAGCGATATTTGGGATATGATGCGCCAAGTCGCAGAGCTTGACTCGAGGCTTGTTCTGGTGAAAGGGGAGCTTGGGGATTGGGGGAAGCAATGGAGACATGCTGACTCCAAGACGGGTCGTAGTTTTTGGAACCAGGTTTGAAATGAATAACGACGCGAAAAGGTCTAGACTGTAGGTGTATACCCTACTTATGCATGACCTGTTTAATTCTAGAACTACTGTAAAATTTTTGTATAGATAATATCTCATCGGTAGATTCAGTTTCCATGTACATATATGTATGCCTTGATCTGTATTTGACTGCTAGATTGCCACTAATAATAATATATATATGATCTTTGACTGCGATCTTATCGGACAAACACACATTTCAGCTTTCATTCCAGATGAAATTCCAAGTATCGCATTCATTTTCTTCCAACGTGAAGTCTTTTGGTGTTCCTGAATGGGGTTCACTGTTTGTCTTCTCTCCGAATTATTATGTGCTTTGTTGTAAACCGTGTCAAGACGGTCAAGACAGTCACGGTACTGGTGGCTGACCGGGACTTCCTATCGCCCATTATCAGACATCTTTCCTATGATATAGCTTGGGCCAGAAGAGTCCACTAAATAGTGAGTTTTCGAGCTCCTCCCGATGCGTGTTTCTTCTCCGGAATATCGAACTTGAACTGCTGGTTGACGAGGCTCTGGGAACAAGGCTCAAGTTTATATGATCTTCACCTAACGTTTGTGAGGTCGAACACTTACTTCGTCAAGCTTCAAAAATGTTTGATTTCAATCATTCATCGTCCTAGTGGCTTCCTTTGTGTACCATTTTTTTTTTCTCGCAAGTCTCTTCATTTTACTCCTGTTCGAAATTCTCCAATGAATTCACCTTTCTCCGCTCTCGCTCTCCTCCTTTCCGCTCCCTATTCTGCTTTCTCTACCCCTTCCTGAGGTGAAAGTCTACCGTGCTACGATCTGAATCATGTCGTGAGCGGAAAGGAGGTCGATCTACTAGGAGCAATAAAAGCCCGAGAGCCACTGCTTCGAGCAGTCCATTCCCTGTCTATTGCCCACTTTTTGCAGGTCATCTTCTCAGTGTTATCAGTACTGGGCTCCTGATCATAGCCTCGAATCGCAGCATCATCTCAAACTAGCTGCTAAACATGCTCGAACTTCCCCGGACCTTTGTGGCTTTCAGCCTACTTCTTCTGTGTCTCATTCCAGGATTCCTGGCTATAGACTCCGGTGCTGCCCCGGCGAAGCCTGGCTCTCGAATTCTCTCTCCCAAAGTCCTGCGTCAGGCCCAGCGTCGGGAAATTGAGGTGCGGAATAATTACCCCGAGTTCTTTCCTGGCAAACGGGATGGGTCTACGGGCACCCCGACGTCTGGTGGCTGCCAGTATCGGAAGAAAAGAAGGAGGGATTTGAATAACTGGACCGACCAGTTGCTTACAGTGGATGAGATGGCGATGTTCTTGCTTGGAGGGGGCGAGTTCATATCGTAAGTGCTTACCTCCCGTTATGATTCCTGGAAACAAAGCTTCGTCGCTCACACACCTGCGGTTCTTTCTGTAGCCCCAACGGCACTGTTTATCACGATTCAGAATTCGTCCAGGAGCAAGAACGTTCCAAGAAGGCGTCTGGTTCCAACAGCTCTATGCGCAGATGGGCTAAAGATATGTTTGGAGACCCGATTATGTACATTACGATCCCTGCCTATGCTACTTGGAAGAAGACCCTAGATCCAGACACATTAGTGTCTATCACCGCAAGGCAGGTCTCTTTTCTTAATGCGTGATTACACCTCGAGCTAATCCCATGTACATAGGACCACGATCCGAGCAAAAGATATTGCCGAGCTAGAACAAACTCTTCTTGCTCATCCCGACTTCAAGGAATTCGAAGTTGGTGGCGCACGGGTCACCAAACGATGGTTAGAGGCTGCTATCAAATTCTCTGCGTGACTTGGGACATGAAACTTGGGTTTGGTGTTGACCATGGACTAAATATCAGTGTCTACCGCACTAGAGATAATATATTTATTCGCTACTTGTGAAGTGTGTCAGCAATGTCCAAGCACGAATCGATCCATATATTACGTGGAATCGGACTGGAGCAACGCAGAAGACAGCAGTTACAGGCGAAATCTTCCTTTAGACATACTTCGTATCGCATCTTTCATTCGTGTTCTTGCCTTACAACAAGATTTCCGAAAGGGGCTATTTAGAGGCCTAGTGCTTTCAACAAAGCAGTACTGGGTAAGCTCGCGAGTTATCACGGTCAACTTTGTACTTCCTGAAACTAGTTCTGATATTTTGAGCACATTCCAAGAACGAGACCGATTTTCTTGAGACCTGGATGATTCCAGAATAAGCCTCGTGTCGCCTTGACTTTCTACGGCTTCTCAGAGATGTAAGTGATGCAATCTATGGACCAAAATTATTCCAAGTGACACAGGTATCGGGTCTACTCGGGTCACTTGGAAGCACTTGGAAGGTTCCGGACGGTTCCTCACGGTTCCTCGGGGACTGTATCCCAACTGTATCCTTCGTGTTCGCGCACCTTTTCACACAACAAGAAAATAGACTTCAACGGAAACGCGATTTGCGCCGACTTGAATAAAACAAGCCTTGTTCGCATCCGATGCTTTGAGTCAAGGTCAAGGCTCACAAGCGGTTCAATTCCAGCAAATGAGCTCAGAGCTAGTCCAGAATAAGTCATTGGCACGACTTCTAGGAGCTTTTCGGTCTGGATGAATGCAACGTTTTCCTGAGTCCTGACTTCTCCGTGTGGGGAAGGATTGGTCTACGTCGGAATGGCAGCCAGGGAATAACCTAGACTGCGTGGAGCTCCTCTCGAGTATACATTGTTTCTATTGAATCCGTCAAAAGTCGCCTAAATAACACGGTACCACTGATCGCGCACTGCGAATCGCAATGATTAGAATCAGACTCAGCACTCGTTGATGCTGAGTCTTCCGGTTTGACCCAGAGTGTTGAGTGAATAGTGGCTATGGGCATAACTTTGGAATTTTACTTGGGTGGGCCTTCGCACTATGAAGTTTGTCGAACTCTGGGGCTTCTCTCTTAACGGGATGAACTGAACGTTTAACGTTTAAGTTTCGTTTCTACAATCGATGTGCTGAGAACAACTGATTTCTTTCACCGACCGTGTTTATGATAGCTATGTTGTGTACGCATCATGATTATTGTCTCGCTATGAACGATGAACGTCTCTTTTTATTATTATTCAAGCAGACTTCGAAGTTCTCTGTTTTAAGTCATCTGGTCTTCACGGGACCGCGGACCCACGTAAGCGCGTGCCACCGTGAGATTCACCTCTCGTCCGCCTTCTTTCTAACCGCCAGCCCTAAACTTCATATTCTCCAATATATACATTAGGGACAACGTTCGCACAGGCATAGCCAGTCAAAATGGGTTCGATCAAAACACTTTGAAGTGCCAGAGACTTGGGAGGCAAGAGCACCGCTCAGTACAGTAAGTTTTGTGTGACCTGATCTATATTGCCGAGTTGAAACGCGCCGCTTTTGGGCTTCCATCTAAATCGAACTCATTGAAAAAATATTCTCAACACAATAGAACTGATGCTTGTTGAGAGAACGCGTATATCGACGCGTCGACGCGCTTCAGGAGCCTATTCCAAAAGTTTCCGCGCATCTCTGAGTTATGAACTTCGAGGCTTTGCGCACAATGCGCCATCGCCATGGTAAGATTCTTGCAATGATCGGGTATCTCGCTCTGGTGCACTAAAGGTTTATTTATCGTTTCTTTCCACCCGTATCTATGAAGAGGGATGACGGAGTACAACTTCAAACTCTTTACTGAGGATCACTGCAACAATCATAGTGGTTTGCATCAGTAACGAGAGCACCGATACGAATGAACAGAAACCTACGAATAGGAAGCGATGCACGTTCCAACTCCAGGAAAGACGGCCAAAGGTACTACGCCAGGACAATTTGTCCCCGTGGTTCCAATCAGCAGTTCTCCGTCGATATTCTAGCAATGTAGGAAGTTCATCATCAGCCAAGACTGGTTCGTAGTCGAGCTATCTCCGCCCATAGAGATGGATTCTTGGTACTTACGAAGAAAGCACAGATTGGAATGTCGTTGTCAGACTCAGTATACCTATCGAAAACTACTCAAGAATGATGAAGATTATGCTGAATAGGGGACCTTACGCGCATTGTACGATGTTATCTTCGTCTTCTGTTGCCAAAACGAAGGTGCTCGTTATGCCATTATGAACGATTGTCGAAGGGCAGACAGCACAATTGAATGCTCGCCCCGCGCAGACGCAGGCAAACAGGATAACAAGGGAGTTGAGGCCAAGTTTGATAGGGTTGCTCCTGTTAGATCAAGATTGAAGTGGCTGTGGGGTAAGCGGTACTAGTCCCACTGAGGAGAAAATAATGCTTCAATGCCTGATTTATAGCACCCCTTGTAGAGACTCTGGACCTCTCCGCCGAGACACCAGTAGGGCCATTTTCGAGATTCTTTTCGACCAGGTCTCTGAGTCTGCCATGTTTGACGTGCGATGTCAGATATTCAGGACCAGGAGGGTCAATGTAAATTGGGAGAGGGTATTCCAGGATATTTCCCCATGGCTGGTCGAAACAGGTCGATCACAGCTCATGTCTCGACCTCTCCTGTGTGATATACTTAGCACCTCCGGACATACCTCAGGTGCGCAGACAGTTGTTTGCCTAAGACCAATTGAACAGTCGATGCTAGACCACGCCAGAAGACCTCGAAGGTCGTGCGACTGTAATTCTGACTGCCTTGCAGGGTGGTCGTGCGTGCTCCGACGACTCTGCAAAACGATTGTCCAAAATCTGGGTCGATCGCAGTTAGTAGCCTCGAATATCATACAATATATACGGTACCATCCGAAGGTACTTCCACTTTGATGGCTCAATTTTTGATGAATTTTTCAATCCTATGTGTCATTTCAATATTCCTAGGCCTTTCAGAGAGTACGCCATCTACGGTAATCTTTCGTGATGCAAGTGGATAGGGACTCGCGAGCAAAACTGGAACGTTCAAAGTCCTCGCCCTAGATTTTGCTGTTCGTATGGAGTTCATCCCTATGCCGAGCAGCTCGTCCCCTCGGCTCGCTTTGAGGAACCCGCTCGACCGTGTTGCTCCCGCATACTGTAGCCTATCATGAAATCATAGAGTGAGAACTTGCGCTGTTCGCTCCCGCCCACAACACCCGCTATATATTCACACACATAGAAGTGTTCCCCGTAAACGACCTCACGACGGTCGGATGGAAAAATCTGAGCTTCTTCGAGGTATCAAGCTTGTTGTAGACAACTTTCATGTCCGCGAAATCCCCAATAAACCTCGAGGCGAGTGCAAACCAGTGTCTTAACTGCGCTCGGCCGTTTGCTCCTATTCCGCGTCCTCCGTCCTATTTCATATTTTAATCAACCGCTGCCGTCAATAAAGTCACTACATTTGCCCCCTCGATGTCATCAGATAAATCATTTCGTCTTTATTTGCACCTATCAAAACTGAACAGTTGGACTGAACTGAACCTGGTTAGATGCCCGCCAGCCACACAGCTTGACAACTTCGATGAATGTTACTTATGTACAACATTTACAACAACTGATGCTGTTATCGCTGTACATGGGAGCATGGGTGGGGATTGTCCCTCAATCACAACCAATTGTGTTCCTACGCCGATAAAAAAGAAGAAAAAAGATGCCCGTGGTCATTTTACGTTCGGCGTGTGTTCTTTTTTTAAAGAGTCCACGGTTCGGTTTGTCGGCTTAGGCTGTTGTACAGTGGGTGCTCCTCGTACATTTTAGGGGACCGGCTGAGACGAAATGAAGACGAAAGGAGAGCTCAAGGGAGTGTTGGTATCACTTCTAATTCTCGAGGTTACGATTCGTTCCCCATCTTTGGCTCAAGGACGATATTATTGTCTGCGCACAACGTAAATTGCCGTATGCAAATGGTTGGTCCATTCGTAGGTATGGTACCTAGGAACCGACTGGTAGTACAGATGCTATAAATAAGAACGCTATATACACAGCAAGGAACGTCGGCAGGAAGGAGATGTACAATTTGAGTATATTCTATTCAGGCGATACAGATTTTCCGAATGAAAAAGGACTTATGGGGCTTGGTCCATGAAAGAAAATGGACTACGTTACTTTTGCGCTAAGTACTTTAAACTGAAATGTAAGCTTGGTCGAGATAGTGATACAAGTGGTAGAGGAAGAGAGAAACGAAAGCCAGAGTGATAAAATAGCAAGAAGAGAACCAGAATCCAGGGTATAGTAATATATACCACAAGAAAAGAAAAGTGTGCTCACTGACATCCCCAAGGACAAAGTAAATGTAAAATATACATGAACGCATAATTTTAAGGGGCGGCATGAGAAAGAAGCTCAGGATGACCCATGAGTTGCGCATGTCAAGATTTTTTTGAGAGGACATGGAATAAATAGCATGATAAATTGAGGTTTACCCGGGCAGTTTATAGTTTAGCAGATCTGAACCTCCCATTCGCCTCCTTCGCCACCAGTAACGGGCATGCTTTTGAGGGCTATCCTAACACGACGTCTGCTGCCGGGCAAGCTATCGCTTCCTGTCAAGGATGGAGAATAATCAGAAGCCCGTCCGAAATCAAAGTCCGGGTCTGAAGAGCCGGAGAACGGGGATAGACCTCCGAAATCATGATATGTCGGGCCACCAACTCCCAAGAAGGGATCTCCGTTCGAACTGGAAGGAGAATAAGCCATGAAACTTGATGAAACACTGTTATATGATGAAGGTTCAGACGAGAAAGCCGGCTGTACAGCAGGATTATCTGCATCGGAAAGACCCCATAAGTCGAGATCAAGCGCGCCAGGAGCATCAGGATTTGAAACGGCATTGGCAGCGCCCGGTGATCCCGCTCGCGACGAGGCCGACGACGAGGGATGGATACGAACTCGAATTTTGCCGTCCTCTTGAGGAACAGCATCGAATGAGATATCCAAGCCGCCAAGAGATTTTGAGAGCTCCGGATTGGTGAACTCGAGTTTCTGGGGAAGGGATGATATCCTGCCTTGGTTATCCACATCTAGATCCATGATCGAGTTTCGTGTCCAGTCAAAATCGCTAGGAAGGACAGAGTTGAAATCAAAAGATGAAGCTGATGCCGGCATAGCGGTTGGAAGCGAGAAGTTTGTGGGGAAGGGGTTCTGAGTGGGCATAGACAGGAGAGTGGGCAGAGCGCATAAGAGTACCTGCTTGCATGTAATTAAGCTGATGCTTCGGAGAGGAGACACGAGAGTCAGCATACCATAAGTCCGAGGCTGGCCGCTGATTTGTGCGGTACTTGTGAACGAGGTGACAATGTTGAGAAAGTTGGTTCGACAGATTCGACTTTTATCTGAGGATCCCTATTTTCAGATTTCATAGCTAGTTCTTGACTGAGTTCATATTCTCGTTGCCGAGCACTGGCCAACTGAGCGCGAAGCAATTCTACCTCCGAAGCGAGTTCGTTCTCCGACTGAGATTTCGGATGCGAAGAAGGTTCACCCTTCTGGGATAGAGCCAATAATTTAGCGTTTTCTTGCTCCAGTTCAGCTACACGTCTATATAGAGTAAAAGACGTGCATGAGCTTGGTGGTATGGAGAGTAAAAAAGGTTTCATGACGTACACTTCCATGGTCTCGAACTCTTCTCTTTTTCTCTGGCGACTGAGGAAAGCGGCAGCCCGATTCTTCACTAATCGTGCTTCGCGTTTTGAAAGCCCTGATACGTCCGGTGGGACGAAATCTTTGGTGCTGATCCGTTCGCCGACTGTACGCTTTTTAGGCGCGGTCACGGAAGGACTCGGACTGGCGGAACGTTTTAGCGGCGCAGTAGGGGGTTTGATAGAAATCGTTGGTCGCTGCTGCGAGTTCATCGCTGATGCCGAGCCTGAGGCCTCTAGCGACGGTTTGTGAGGGTATTGAGCCTCGTTAATGTCGAAAAGTTTATGAGTAGAAATGCACATTTCTTCGTCGGAGACTGTTCTCATCTTGAGGACTCTTTCTGCAGGGATAGGCGACTCAGTTACGCCAGAACCAACAGAATTTGGTGGGGAAGGAGGCAAATAATAGTTGTAGGTGAACGAGTCGGCTGTGGGAGAGTGGTATGAATGTTCAGTGGGTGAAAGAAGGGGAGCGTCTGAAGAAATAATTTGGCTCATTTGCAGAGAGGCTGGTCTTTGCATTCCAAAAGAGACAGAGATGATGAGAGACTTTTTAAAGGAGCGTTTGACCGGATTTATATCGCTTGGCCCAATTTTGGGTTCATATGGTTATGTACAACCGAGCCAGTGATGAACTGATCCTTCTCATCGGCTCGTCCCTCTAACTGAACCGCTCATGAGCAATCCCAGAATTCTCTCCATTTCTTCCTCAACTACTCATTTTTCTTCATTTCTTCACCATTTACTGGTAATTATCTCTCTATCTTGCCTTTCCGAAGACTGCCCGAGCTACCGACATTCCTCAGCGCGTCCTCACCATATACGGTGTCCAGGTCTACACGCTCAATTTGCTCTCTTATTTCTTGTCGGCAGACACTCAATAACTATCGGTATGTATCTCCTTCGGATCACGGTAGGTCTCTGCTCGTCCTGGCCAATCTTCGGAATTACCTTTGGCTTTGGCAGAGAGAGTCCATTCAGGTACTCTTTCAGCTCACGAGGATTCTTCTCTGTAAACTCGTGGTCTCTGCTCGTACGGACCAACCTCATTTATTCATCTATTTTTTGCGTATCCTCCTCTTTGCACTTTATCTCCAGCTATCCAGTTTCTCCTACCTCGGCGACTGTACCTATCCATGACTGTCTTGGCTCTATGTCCTTTAGCTCCGTCTTTTCTATTCACCATCATTTCAATGAGCCTCCGATTTAGACTTCTGACTATGGTTCCCTCTTCCCCGTACCTATCACATGCAGGAAGGGCAGATATGCCTATCCGGTCTTGTCTTCACTCCCGCTCGGAAATTTTTCGACGATATTCCAATTCGTCATTCCTTAATCTCATAGAACATTCACTCGAACCGTCGCGAAAGCAATGCTCATTTCATCGACACAGTATCTGCATCATTTTCGCACCCCAAGCTCAGAGCAAGCTCAGAACGCAAGTGAGTTTCCCTTCCCGCGTTGACAACATAGAAAATCCTTGGAAAAAAGCGTTGAGCTGTGGGATTGGCAGCGGTTGCGCGTGGGCAAACTTACACATGCGCCTACTACGCGAGCTCCGTTGGTGAATTCACATTGTGCCTGATATCTCGTGTCGTTGCGCCTTGTGAAGTTTTTGAATTTATGAGCTACAAGATGGCTAGGCGGGCCATTCTCTACCGTCGTACCGTTGAACACGATATTCGGGAATAGTTACTCATTGTCCACGGGGAGTTAGCTTGGTTCGCAAACCCGGCAGGGCTGTACAAACCGGTTATTTGCATTCTTGTTCATTGGGTTAAAACTACGACCCTTTCGTACGGCTGCATTTGTGCAATTGGAACGGATTATTTTCGTGACCTCGGCGTCTATTTGCTTGCATCCCTTGCCCCGCATTTTCTATTTTAGGGCTCTTTGGATTGATATTTTTTGTCCAAAAATATCCGCGACATCCTCGATGGATGTAGACTCCCTTGCCCGCCATTTGGGTTTCTACATATAAGTTTAGATCGCAACCCGCAGTAAGCTATAAAAAATTCTGCTGCGGTTTGCGACAATTCGCTAATAGTAGACTGTAGGGTCTGTCTGCTGTTCGTGTCAAATCGGAAGAACCTCTTCCTATTCGTACCCAACCTACATCCTGACCAGTCCTCAAATACGTGCCGTCATTCGAGCCACTATAGTCCACCATGAACATGTAGTTCGAATTCCGTCCGGCTCGGCGAGATGTAAGGTTTGGGTGGGTCGAACTCTGTCTTAGACTTTAAAATTACATGTCAATATCCTAGAGCACCATTCCCCCTAGGGCCTCAGATAGGGTTTAGAGCGACGGATGGAATGAATGACTTGAATTCCTAGGCCTCACCTGATCCTCAACGTCGAATAGTACGTTCTTTGTACTTACCCGTTCAACCAGGTCCTATGAATCGAGAGATTTCGGATATATCGCTTCCGAATCCGCAAAGTCTGAAAGTAGCTAGGCACGAAGAGAATAACGGTAGTGGAGCCAAACACAGAATGGTCAGCGGAAAGGGGGGAGAAGACCTCCGTGACATAGGTTGAGGTGAACTGACCGGAATGATTATGCAGTTGACATGCGATATGAAGCTTCAAGCTTCATTGCTAGTCAGCTTGGACACTGAGTTTGCATGTTATCATGAATCGAACTACAAATCTGAATCCCAGTTCAATATATACTCTCCATGTCTTCGAGGTTGTGAGCTAATCGTCAAATATACAAAGCCAAGAAACTCAGAGTTTCTTGAACGCGGCGGCTCCAAGCTATGGCCGCGATAGCTCATGGTAAAACCCTCGCTGGCTGTGTTAGATTCCCTATCACTGTGAGTGGTTTGGGTGATTGGATGATAAGGATAGGATAGGATGAAGATTACTGTGAAAGCAAAAAGTAGAAGGATCGGTAAGTAACAGAGTTAATGAGGGATCGATACGTTACTGAATAGGATAAGCCTAAGATACCACTAGGCTAGAAATCAGGCCCCAGACAAAATGCGACCTGACTCTTTACAGGTAAAAACCAGCCACTGCTGTCGGCGATGTCAAGTCGAAGCACAGTCTTCTATTCATTTTTAACGGGGAGTAGAAATCTTTTCAGTCGAATAATTGCAAGATGAACCAGGCTCGCTTGATTTTTCAGCGCAGATGATGACGGGCTCGGATGATAGACGATGGCGACCTGTGGAAGCACCGCAAAAGCAGGGAATGATAGATCCGGGACAATACAAATTCGCCGAGTTTGATGGAACCGTTACAAGCTAAAACGACTGCATTTTATGCAAGTGACCACCGATTGGTAGCTATCGATGTGGATCACGTTTGAAAGAGGAGACTGCGATGGGTTCAAGCACAATCGTTACAATGGAACTGAGCGTAGTCAAGGAGACTTTCAGTAGTTCCAACTGCCGGTTGATGTTAGACTCATTTTCTCTCGTCGATTGTCAAGTGGAGACATTCCAGCGCAACTCTACTCTTCCCGGTGTCCTTGATCTATATTCAATGGTATCAAATGTTGATGGGACTGTCAGATTTGTCGAGGACTTCATACTCTATACTTAGTCTATACGGGCGCGACTGAGATCGAAGGTCCTTGACAGTGAAAGTGAAAGCTGTTCTTCTGAGCGTGGTTTGATCGCTTATAGAGTAGGATCGCCGCGCGCTATCGGAGGAGAGAAAAAGCTTTGGGATCTTACTTTCGACTCTCACTATACGGTTGCTACAGCTGTAACGAGCTTTCAGCGTGTTGTTTCATAGGCCTAAAGCAGTCCCCTCTAAGAGGTTGTCGGTTAAAGCAAGAGCCCTCGTTACCTGTCAACCTGGACAATTCTGACCTCTCTTTTTTGTAACTTTACAGCCAAATTGTTGTACGCCAGGTATCGCGAATCTAAGCTGTCGCAATGTTGGACACGGGGATATTCAGGATAGCAAAAATAAGTTTCATTTGGGAACCAGAATGCTACATCGTCCTAACTGCTGTTGCCATCGTGTACTTTTCTCCTGAACTTGAACCGCATTACGCACATTCCAAATGATCTCTACCTTTCATCATCTCATCTCCTTCAGTGTATCGTTCTGCTCCTTTTTGATAGGGTTTCATGGCTCGAATGTATTGACTGTATTCCTCATTCTCGCTGTCATTCTCGCCGTTGCTACAGCATGTAGGGGGTCGAGATTTTGAGCTGGATCTTTAATGTCAGGATTCTTTCTCTTCCTGAAGTCCTGGACGGCCGTTCTGTTAGATACTGGTTTGGTTACGGTGCGTTATCGCTGGACGACTTTCCATTGCGCTAGACTTGTTAATATTACATTACGGGATTAGGCGAAATACGAAGATTTCTATTCCAGATGGTACATCAGTTCCAACATACTCCGGCTGGGTCCCTTTAACATGTACCATCAGGCTTGCTGAAAATGAGATATCGGTATCGTTTACTGGGTCATTGAACTTTCCTTAATCGGACGCGATGTCAAGTCAAGCAGGTGCGTCGTTAAATGAAAAGCAACAGCACACAATCAACCACCCCGAAGTACATGAATTACATAGACGCTCTCTGGTCGCCTCTCTGCATTGAAGACTCATTTACCATCTAACTACTCTATGTAGCGATTATTCTACCGGCCTTTGCTCCCGGAGATTGAGACTTACGTTTCCCAGCAGCGTCAAACTGCCTCATGGCTTACTTTTCCGAGGATGGAAGTCATCCTGCACTTCACGTGTATTGTGGCCATCAAAGATTCCGCAGCGTGGATAGGCGACTCACCGCGTAGATTTGCGTGCTTAGATTCTGGAATCTCATGGTAGTGTGGTTCAAGGTAAGAAGCTTACATCCTCCAGACGTCCTTGGAGCAGGTGTTGCTATTTGTTCTGAAGCTTCCACTTTGACGAAGGGCGTCGGAGCTACAACTTGTACTCTTGCTGGGATCGCTCTCAAGACAAGATTCATATACGTTGGGATTAAGAACGTCTCGTGAATAGCGTGTTCGTATCTACCTTGACTGCTTTGTGGCCCTCAAGCTTCTCACCTAGGACTGGCTTATTAGCGTGTTCATTCAGCGCAAAATACTCGCTCGCTATTCTTTGCTCTCATCTCGAACAAGATGTTCCGTCTTTCATCCGACCTTTTTCTGGCTAAAATTGTTGATCTCTCGCTTATCCAGTGTTCTTCCGCACCGTGGTATTGAGCAATCTACTTTGCGCTGATGACAGCGAATCTGATTGGGTTTGTGATAGACTCCGATGGTATCCAGCTCTTCTCTGAATTAGGCTGGGCTTCAATGCTTGGTTGGGGTAATTTAAGCCTTTTTGTCGGAAAATCACGTTTGAATATAATTAAGTGGCACCCTCCGCCAACAAAACGTTGTTGAACTAATGTGCCCATACAGAAGTAGAAATATTGAAAGGTATATACCAATTCCGTTCATCCTCAAGTTTCGTATGTTACAGGGTATAGCGGAACCCGCTCTGGCCTTCAAGGGGATCAATAGCTTTTCCGCTCTCGGCGAGCTTATTCAAGCGACGGAAGTTCATGGTCGTAAGAGCCAGCACCAAGATCAAAACCACTTGCGCCCCGAGAGCGACACAGAATCCTGGTGAATTTTGACATTCACATGAGCAGCTAATCTAAGAATGTAAACGCTGCACTTGCCAGGGATGTACCTCGGAAAATCTTGTTGTCTAAAAATCTACAGGGTTGTTAACCAGTGGATATTACAGTCAATCCAAGAAATGCGAACAAGACTTGCTACTATTCCCGCTATCCCATTGAACAGATTGGTTATGGCGGACTGTACCGATCGTTTGCTACGTGAAACGACGTTGTTTGCGCTCTGTTTAATCTCAGGATTACTGAGATATAAAAAATAGAATTGTATGCGACGCACGTAGGCTAGGATGCCACATGAGGTTCCAAGGCTCCCAGCATCGATGAGAAACCCGCCTGTAGATCTATCACACAGCTTACCCTGGGTGATCATAACTTCACTTACCAAAATATCTAGCACCTCTCAGGGGAGCAAAGGCGATGGTGCATATACCCGCGATTGTGACCAAGGTTTGTATGACTAAGAAGCCCGCTCGATGCTTGCTCTTATCCGAAAGCCAAGAGAGAAAGACAGTGGTAAAAACCTGTGTGCTTGCTCGAATTTCAAGCTGCAGTTTAACATCAAGAAAATCATACAGCGAGAACGGAGATTGGAGCTGCCTGAATAGGTATGTAAGTATGGCAACCCGAAGACTTGTGTCAAGGTCTGGCAATACTCACAAGTAAAAGGGAATCCGCAGTACTAAACCCCATACCGTTGATGATTATAGGCATAAAGTATGAAATCGTAAACGTTGGAACGACGGAGCAACCGTACATGACACCTCCAAAATTGTAGTGTTGACGAGAGGATTACCATGTTGATTCTGTAAAGACGCTTACCATATGCCCAAAGTTTCCAGTCTCTGAGATGATGAATTATTTTTGTTCGGGTAAGACTGTCGCGGAGAGAATCTCCACGATCCGCTTCCACTCGACTGAGAACGAGAGCAGTTTGTTCAGCGGTCAAAAACTTGTTGCGATCTGGAAACTCTGGAATGACGAAGAATCCCAATATACCAAGGGCTACAGTTATTGCTCCTTCGATAATCTGCAGGTGTTCAATCTACTTTGAACCACTGTTCATCATTGCAGTGTTACATGACACCTACAAAAATCCATGCCCATCCAGCAATGCCAGACTTTCCATTCAATCTGCTGAGTCCATATGCAAGAATGGCGCCAAATCCAGAAATAAATAAGGAAGATGTGTTTACTATTGCTATCCTATATGAGAATTAGTGGCAATTTAGAATGTTTCGGATTGACATTAGAACCTAATTTGAAGTTCGTATCTCGTATACCTGTGCGGAGTGCCAGAAGATAAATTATTGGCTGGACGAGTCGCGCGGATAATATACACACCAGGTCGACATAACAAAAAATAAACCGGGATAGAAACCAGCCTTGGAAGGGGATTTATTCAGAGGGAATACACGACCAGGCAAGACTTACTTCGAAGATACCCATAAGAGCCCTGCACGCCGCAAGTTGTCCCCAAGTTTTGACAAACCCACTACCCAATAGCACTAGCCCCCATAAAATTGCCATTATAGAAATGTAGACTCGACTGCTGTTCAGCTTATGAATAACCAGATTGCTAGGTATTTCCCTATGATAGACCGGCGAGCATAAGAGTCAAACATGTCAGCTGTATGCGTTTGCGCCGGTTTCGAGAGGCACGGTCTTCAACCTACAGTAAAATAAATGGTATGAACGATATGCACACCACGATATTATATCGGACGTTGGTGACTTTCTGTGGAGCTGAAAATGAATGTTAGACAGATCTCTTAAACTCGAGACTTACCAGGTCGTCCCCCATCCCGATGGTTCGAGCACTACCGATGTTGACTCGGTCTATGATGATAGCAATGTTCAGTGCAATAAAGATGGGAAGGACATGCCAATCCACGCTGCGCCTACAATGAACTCCGTTTTCTGTGAGTTTCGTTGTTGTCGTGCTGTCTACTTACATTGTCCTTCGTTCATCGGCTGTACTACCAGACACACTGTTCGGCAGCTTATCTTCGATATCTTGGAAATCATCTGACGATTTCTCCTTCAAAGAACCTTGCGGAGACATCTAGCTAGACGAGACTGCTTCGGTTTCTGCTCAGAGCAAGAACACAGATTCATTAAGTACTATGCACTCCGCTGCCCATTGCTTTGAGTATATCTAACTCTCATTCAACTTGCGCGTCAGATGATAGGGGCAGACAGGCCTTGGTCAAGTCGAGAAGCGAGCATTAACTAGAAATAGACATATTTGTGTCGTTCAAAGCTCATCTGCCGCAGGGCTCAGGCATTCTGCCTCTTTTTCAGAGATCCCTGGATCAAGTGCAGAGATTCATTTTACATAGAACACCACTGATGACTGTACATATCTTGCGACTCACATCCATCCAAATCAATATTATTATATATCCAAATAAGGACTTTCCGCGCCTAATCTTATCATGGATATCTAATCTCGGAGAGATAAGATTGAGTCGCGAACATAGTCCTACAAACCGAACCACTGTCTAAAGTGTGTAAAGAAAGTCAATGCGACCGCCGACCCCAGGCTGAATATTCATTCGCTTCGCCTTGTTTTGGTACCAAAAGTTCAACGTAAGGACACCAAGAAGCACCAATAACAGAACCTGGCACGAAATGGTGGTTGTAATACCGGGACTGTATCGGGGGAAGTCGCGCTGTCGGAAGACAGTCGTGGCAATGATTCCTCCTATTCCACCAAAGCTGATGATAACAGCAGTAGTGACTGCCCGTTTGGAGTGAGTTGTAATGTTATTCGATGCCTGTGGAGGCGACGACATGAGCTGATGTAAAATTTTGAATGAGGTTCAACTCACGTATGCCAAGATTCCGGGGACGCAGCCAGCGGAACCTGCGTTCCCTAAGAACAGCCCTGCATGCCACATCTTGTAAACCAGCGAGAATACATCTTAGGCCTCCTTCGGACTTACCAAAGTAGCGCCAGCCTGGGTGCTGAACAAATCCAGTTATAATAAACCCTAGAAGTGTGAGGCAGGTCTGGACGGCGAGGAAAGGAGCACGCGAACGAAAGTGATCGGAAAGCCATGCAAAGACAAAGACGCTCAGAGCCTATTCAAAGGAGTATGAGAAGAGTGGTGTCTGTATTACGAAGGACGTACTGCAAATATGTACGGAGGAGCGCTCTGGAAGTTGAGTTAGCTATGATAATTAGATACATGGATGGAAATCCGCACCAAGAGCAGTGCATGAGCCAAGTCCCAGCCCATGCCGCTGAGAATGATGGTAACGAAGAATCTGCGGAGCAAAATGAACATCATAAAAGAACCTTCTAGCAAAACCAAAGTTTACCCAATCGCATATGCAGGAATAGTGGCACACATAAACATGATGCCTGTTAGACAGTCAATCCACGATCCGCTTGTAAAGCTATTGAACCACCTACCGTAAGCCCATACCTTCCAATCCAAAAGATGGTGCAAAACCTTCCAAACTGTGATAGTGTCTGGTAGAGAATCGCCTCGATCTTCCTCGATACGTTCCAAGACGAATTTTGTTTCTTCCCTTGTGAGAAAAGTGTTGTTGTCAGGGAACTCGGGAAGATATAGCCATGCAATACAGCCAAAAAGGACTGTAATTGCGCCTTCGATAACCTGGTGAATCCAAGATGAGCTCTCCGACCAAGTCAAACACGCGGACAAGACGCACAAAGATCCATGACCACCCATTGAGACCCGCTTTTCCAGCCAATTGAGCAAAACCATACGCCACTATTGCGCTAAAACCGCCGGCGAGGAGTGAAATGAGGTAGAATGCAGCTAATCTGCGGAATTTTTGAGCTCTTCGAATGAGTTTCTGTGGATTCAGAGGGATGCATACCGTTTTTGCACTTCATGACGCCGGTACCTGGATTAAGATCAGTTGAAGTCAAATAGTGACAGGCTCAAACTTGCCATGTTGTAACAATGAATACGAGTGCCGGGAAAAAGCCTGCCTGGATTCGAAGGATTGTGTCAGTACCACGTCAGCTCAACTCAAAATCCCATCAACAGTACGTACTTCGAAGGCACCTAGAAGAACTCGACACAACGCGAGATACCGCCAGTTCGGTACGAACGCCATCGCGAGTTGTACAGCTCCCCATGCAATAACGCAAAAGGAAAGCAAGTTACGAGTTCCCCATGCCCGAAGAAAAACATTACTCGGTATTTCACTGCGAATGCCAAATTGTTTAATTAAGAAGGGAGCTCCTCCACTGAGAAAGTCGACTTACAGTAAGATGTAAGGTATAAAATACACGCAAGAGACCAAAGAATATCTGGTGCCAATGGAAAGTTCCTAAAAATCTATCGAGTTGACGTTCGGGTTAACGACTATTTTCGGACCTACCAGATCTTTGCCCATACCAGCAATACGCGCGACGCCAAGGTTGGTCCGATCAATCAGGGCCAGCGAGTACAGCAGTCCGAGCAGAGGAAGCATACGTAGATCAATTCGACGCCTGGTGCATTTGCTTAGGGCGGATAAGATGCCGTTGTAACTCAAACTCACATTATTCGTCGCTCAAAAACGACGTGCTCGGGCCTTCGAGCACCTCTGACATCCAAGGTGGATGCAGAAAGCATTGAAGCTTTAAGAGTCATATCTGCCCCAGAAGAAGGACTGGACGATGTCGCAGTGGATGTCATAGAGAAGAGGTCGAGATCCCAGCAAAGTACAAAGAGACGAGGTGTGAATGAGGGATTTCAGAATATACCAGGTTATAAGCCTTGAGAATAGACTAAAAACGCAAGACAAGGTCCGGCAGGTACTAGCCCGTGGCTTTCAGCGAGCTGGCAGAAGGACTGACCGGAAAACGAGACAGAAGACCCGACGTCGATGAAGTTGAGAAGACGGCATCCCGATCCAGCGAATGAAGCCAAATACGAGCCATAAAAATCCTTCAGAGGAAGTCGTCAGAAGAGTTACATGGCATGGAAACCGACAGTTGTCGCTTCCTATCTCCGAACGCTGAATAAGTAAATCATCGGTACAAGAAAGTCCTGTCCGAATAGAACCTCGATCAGCGTATTTGTCCTCCTTAGTCTTAGCAGTCTCTCGAAAAGTCCAACGAAAATCAGCAGAGGGTTGACCCGGCAATGACACTGACTCGGATTGCATGCATGCGAACGAAAAGACAACGTTATAGGCTGATAGAAGCAGCCCTACATTGCGACTATGAGTATACAGAACAGTTACACCGGCCACCCTACGCCGGCTTTCGCTAGTGCTGATCCCAGATAATCTGACTCATGTTGAAGGAAAAAAAGGTTTCTCAAATAGATGATGCGAGTATACAACGCTAACGATGAGAATGATGAGCATCTGAAATAATAATGAACAACAGCCTTACTTTCGTGAAATGAGAGGATTCTAGATAAACATGCATAGAGAATAACTTATGGGCACGATTCCTTGGTCTTCGAGCTGTGACTCTGAGACTGTTGCTGCTGCTGTTCACGCTCCTTTCCCTTCTCCTTGCCCTTCTCCGCAGCCGCAGCTTCATCGATATAGAGACCATTTTCATCAATGTAATCTACCACCCTTGAAGGTAGGAGATAGCGGACCGATAAGCCACGTCTCAAAAATAGTCGAACCTAAATTTGCATGAATCAGCGACTGAGAGGGTAGTTGGAGCGGGCCCAGGTGTACCTTTGTACTTGAGACGTCGTTCTGAATCAGTTGCGAGATGATATGTATGTTATGCTTCCATCGAGCTAGACTGTCGGTCGCCTGGTCAACGTCTGTACCTGCACGTTCTATGATGAAGCATCCGTAACGCCCAAGGATGTGATCAAGCTAAAAAGGCGCTTAATTGGGCGCCCGCAGAAGCAATCACGCTGACTTACATCTTCATGACTCCATACACCAGGTTCGCTCATAGTGCTGATGAGGTCGGAACCGGCTAGCAGCATCACATGGACGTTGCGATGTTCACCATCCTCAGTTTGTACACCGCCCAGAACGACATTCAGCTCATGTTCGAAATGATCCAGCACGACGGCTGTCCGTTGATATGACTGGAAAGCCTCCCAGGGATCAACCATAAGCCAGGGGGAGGAGATATCATCTGCTGCGATATTGCACATTTGCACACTGCGCAGGGTAAAATAAGTGTCAAAGGGAAGACCTCGGATCCGGGAAGCTTACCGATGCTTTGCGCTCAGCAGACCAGCCTTCTTGTACTGGTCACTGACCGGACTTAGATAACCTCCCACAACCTCAAAGTTGGTGTTTTGTCGGACGTAGTCCTTGGCCATTTCGAACATACGAAGATGAAGATAGGTGACGGGACTGAAGGAACCACAGGCGACGAGGACTATGGGTACTTTGGAAGGATCTCGCATAACGCGGGAGAGACGGTCATGGGGAAAGGAGTAATCGGGTGGACTAGTAAATTGGCGATGAGGAGAAGTAGCAGACATTGTTGGAGTGGTTCTCTAGAAGGTTGATCGGGATGACGCCTAGCCCTGATTGAGATGGTGAGAGTGCTGATAAGAGAAAGAAAAATAAATAATTTGACGGACGAAAAGGCCTGAAATAATGAAGGGTGGTGCGAGGAGATTGCAAGAGTCAATAAGAAAGATGATAGAGCTGTGTAGAGTTTAGGAAAAATGGTAAACTCTACCTCTGAGACCCGGGCCACCGACTCACACGCTATTCCGGCCGCACTGCCGTCAATTCCACCCATGTCAGGCGCCACATATCTTTTGACTCTTTCCATCCTGAATGGCATCCACTTCCAAGCGTCCCGCTTCCGTAAATCAAATATCTTCTCCTTCACCGCCAAAACGAAGGAGATCTTATTCACCTGACTCAAAACCACTGAACATCTATCTAGTTGATGCAAAACTAGACGCGGAGGCTATCGAAGAAATTCAACGGCTCGTAGATCAGTTCCCTGAGCGGCAATTGCGTCTCTGTCTCAGTGCAAAGGAGGCAGATATCGTGGTTACCAACATTCACATGAAGCAACGACTGCAGAGACATCTAGATTGGGATACTGCGGTAGGTTCGACAGAAGGTGTCATTACACCTGCTCATTCGTCAATGACAGAAACAACGAGCCATCGTCACTCCACAATGGCTCAGGGATAGTGTGAAATCTAAACAGATTCTTCCCTGCGGAAATTACGCCGCCCTGTCCGAATTACACGACGAAACGGTCAGAAACTGTCCTGATGATTGTCCCCAGAACTCGGAAAGCTCTGACAGGGATTCGGTTCACGAGCCCCCTAAAAAGAAAAAGGCTAGTAACATTAACTACAGTCATTACTATGCGTGTATGCGGCATTCGCCCCTTGTTTGCCCAAATCAAAAGCTAGTCAAAAAACTCGCAGTTCTGCGGAGCCATCGGGAGCTCGAAGATAAAGAAATGCAGGCCCTGAGCTATGAACGCGCCATATCGGTGAGGAGAGAATTCGTTTCCAGCTCATTCGCCTCATGACACTCGTCATTGTTCAGGTTCTTAAAGGTACTATTACCGAAATGAGTCAAATCGTAGACACTAATACCGTTCTGCAGCTTTCCCTCATGATATAGCACCGGATAATATGCACGAAGTTTCAAAGCTACCCCATATCGGTGCAAAGATTTATTCCAAGGTAGATCGTTGACTCGGAACACTAACTGCTTCTTACACTGCTCTCCTTCCCGATGTACAAGATTCAAGAATTCATTCAACACGGCGACATCTCCGAGTGCAGTGCGCATCCATTTTACCCCTCTTTGCCTATCTCCGAGTCAGTATTAACAATATTCAGAAAGCATTCTGAACGACACTCGTTACCAATCCTTAGATCTGTTCACCACGATTTATGGCATCGGACCATCTACTGCGCGGAAACTTTACTCAGCTGGTCTACGAACTGTCAAAGACCTGGAAAAGCACTATGGAGTCACCCCTGATCATGCCCATGCCGATAGTTTAGACCCTCAACGCCTCTTTGCTAGTGCCAAAACGACTCTTCCGGAACTGTCAATCAAGGTAGCGCTAGCGCTGAGGGAAGAGCTGAGTATGCAGATACCGCGCGGCGAAGTGGAAGCAATTCACAACGTCGTGATGAAAGAGTTGCGACAGATACGGAGTGGATGCATGAGTACGATTACAGGAGGGTTAGTCCTTCACGTTATTCCATTCCGGCGATATACCAACCTGCGGGATAGATATCGACGGGGAAAAATAGAAAGTAATGACATTGATATAGTCATTAGTCACAAAGACCTCAAGTCCGGGGGAAGCGAAGTGAAGGGATTGTGTACGGAGCTCGTTAAGCATCTTGTCAATAAGGGTTCGTATCTCGGTTCGCTTCTGGTAACTTCAAAGACGCTTAAATCGGTAAAGGCCTAATAACACATGTGACGCGTAGGTTTTTTCAGTCTAGCCAGGAAGAAACACGAACTCACCTAATGTTTATCTCAGACCTATCAAGTTTCCGAGAGCACAACGCTCTCCGAACAAGCCATTGGGACTCTTTGGAAAAAGCGTTGACCGTGTTCAAACTCCCGGATCAAGGTGATGGAAGCAAGAGTGAGGATCAGGATCTGACGCAGAAACACGTCCACAGACGACTTGATCTAATCTTTGCTGGGCCGAAAGTGTACTGGACCGCTGTTGTTGGATGGTCAGTAACCGTCTGTTCTTGTACCAGTCAATTAACCGTTTGATCATTGCAGGACTGGGTCCAAGATGTTTGAAAGGGATCTGCGATTTTGGGCCAAACAGGAAAAGCGAGTCATTCTAATCCCAGCTCGAGATCATAAACTAATAAACTCGAGCAGAGGAATGAAGTTTGATAGTTCTGGAATGTGAGTACTGTCGGATTCACATATGTGTTGACGAATATACGCTCGTCTATCATACTGAAGGCTGATTATTTCTGCTAGATCACGTCGGCATGATTCCAAGCTCTACTTTCCAACAAGTGAGAAAGAAGTATTTGAGCTGCTGGACTTGGAATATATCGATCCTACGCTTCGAAACGCTGATCTATGAGACGATTCACATCGTCTCTGCTTGATGTATTCATACACGCCAACATTGTATCATATTATAACTGTTAACTTTCCAACTTGTATTCTACTTTGTATTATAGCTGTAGCTTCACCCTCGTATTTAACTCAGCCCACCAGTCTTTCAGGGCGCTAAAGTTATGGGCGTCAATTGATCGGATGGTTTCCGGATGGGTTCCGCTGTCATTGCCGGATCTCTCCCAGGTTCAACCCTCTCTCTACTCCATACTACCACAATTGTCTCCAGAAATGTTTGGTCTATCGCGCGTTACTCTCCGCCAGAGCATAGCTCTCAGAAATGCTGATCGTCTAGTTCCCTGTCTTGCTCGCTGTGCTTCCACGGCTTCCGGATCCAGTATGTTTTATGCAAGTTGTGTTCCTCAGTTCCGCTCAATGATTCCCTTTTGAGAATTTGCCAAGTTTGACTGGCAGGTGCGTTTACGAGAGCTATCATCCTTCTGTTAGTTCATCACTGATCTAGGACCCTCTCAACTTGGAATCCTTGCTCACGGAAGAAGAAAAGGCAATCAGGTTTGTGGAAAGCTGAGGTTAGGATCGTGTTTTGAGTTGATCACTGTTCCAGGGATACAGCCAATGCTTATTGTCAGGTCTGTCGATGGAAATTCTAATGTCCCTTCGAGTCATATACGTCTTACAATCACTTTCACTGTGCAGGAGAATCTTATGCCCCGGGTTCTGCATGGTTGGCGAACGGAAGGTATAAATACATTTCATGCTCCTCTACACTGAAGCAACATCTCATCCAACCTCCGTAGAATTCGACCCAAAGATCATACCCGAGATGGGAGCTGTCGGTTTACTAGGTCCTACAATCAAGGGATACGGATGTGCGGGCGTTAGCAACGTCGCATACGGACTCATTGCACGTGAATTTGAAAGGTCATTGACTGAGGATCCCTGATCTTTCCCCGAAGACTTATTTTGTGTTAACATAGAGTTGATTCCGGCTACCGTTCAACCTCATCAGTTCAGTCTTCTCTGGTTATGCATCCCATCAATGAATTTGGTTCGGAGGCTCAGAAGGAGAAATTCCTGCCTAGGCTAGGTGAGCTTACATTTTCCCTGCTCCCTTCACTGACTAAAGTACATATTCTCTCCTATATCGCAGCCCGTGGAGAAATCATCGGAGCATTCGTGAGTTGTTCACTTGTTCGTTACTTTTGTCCGTTGACGCTCTGGATTGCAACAAGGGGCTGACAGAACCCAATCACGGTTCCGATCCAGGAAGTATGGAGACCACAGCAGAAGAAGTGGATGGAGGTTTCGTCATCAATGGTAGTAAGACGTGGATTTCTAATGCTCCTGTAGCGCAAGTCTACATTCAAATACCTCATTCCATCAGTCTCTGATTCGAACCCTTCGTCTATCTAGCGACGTGCACGTTATTTGGGCCAAGTGCAAGTGGGACAACAGAATTCGGGGATTCCTTGTAGAGAAGGTGAGATTGACTGTTTTTTGTCATATGTGCGTGCTACGATTTCTAACGATTCGGGGTTCGTGTTTTAGGGAACCAAGGGTCTTTCAGCCCCGCCAATTAAGAATAAGATTTCGTTGAGGGTGTCATTAACCGGTTCTGTATACCTTGACAATGTCCGCGTTGGACATGACTCTCTTCTTCCTGGATCGAAAGGTCTCGGATCCGCCTTTTCTTGCCTCAACTCGGCGCGGTAAGAAGCTGTATTGCATGGTTTTCTCGTGGAAGACTAAATTATTATCAGATTTGGTATCTCCTGGGGTGTAATGGGCGCACTTGAAGACTGCGTCACCCGTGCCCGTGAATATGCTCTTGAGCGACATCAATTTAAACGCCCCATAGGCTCATTCCAACTGATTCAAAAGAAACTCGCTGAGGCACAGAGTGAAGTCGCCATTGGTCTCTTAGCTAGCTACCAAGTCGGTCGACTGAAGGATCAAGGTTTGTTGGCGCCAGAGATGGTCAGTCTTGTGAAGAAGAACAATTGCGGAAAGGCGTTGGAGCACTCGAGAAAGGTGTTGGATATCCTCGGGGGGAACGCGGCTAGTGATGAGTAAGTGTTTTGGACGCCGGTAATGTTCTGCGATAATATTCAAGGACTTGTTTGTAGATATCATATTGCGCGACACGCTTCGAACTTACAGATTACCAACACCTATGAAGGTACGCATTGTCTTCTGCTAAGGATCGTCGAATGTACTCATTGTTTTATTTGACGCAGGTACTAATGTCAGTATCAGAGTCATACTCTTTATGTCCTGCAACCTCTGACTTTTACTACAGGACATACACGCCCTCATTCTGGGCAAAGCGATTACGGGCCTCGATGCATTCGCGAATTAGCTGCCCACAAGCGAGGACACTGGTGATAGGAGTAGTCTGGGTGTAGTATGAGAAGATCTTTGGCCATTGAGGAGCGGGTTTGGCATGTGCATTCATGAGAACAATGTATTGGAATCAATCACCATAGTTTGAACAATGTACAGTAGTATACAGCGGATTGCGCATTGTGAACGTCGAATTCGAAGGGATGGGATAGTGCTGTCACACGTCACTATGTTGTGACACAATCATCCGTGTGACATTCGATCAACGGCCAAACTTTCCGCAAGTAAAGACCTCAACCTCAAGATTACCGGTTTTCGGCCTCAAAAATGACTTCCACCAGGTGAGTATACGATCTATGCTGCTTAGGAGACTACATTTTCGATGTTTTGGACGACTCGAATGGCTAGAATGGGGTGGATTGCTTGGAGGAAGTTTGGATGACTCGGGTTTGGATCAATTGAGGATTTGGATGTACACGAGACGGATATTGCAGTTTGGTTTATTGGGCCTGAGTCTTCTGGATTTCTTTCCCTTGACTGGAATACTTGGAATTCGACATGATTTCTGACTGCGACCTGGGATACTAGATTGTACTGCAAAGGCCGTGTTTTGGGACACAAGCGTGCCAAGCGTAACTCTCGCCCCAACACTTCCCTACTCCAGATTGAAGGTGTAGCCAACAAAGAAGATGCACAGTTTTATCTTGGAAAGGTGCGTATCTTTTGCTCGTGATACATCTTGCATCTCATCGTTTTTTCCTACCTCTTTTTTTTTGGTTATTTTTCTTAAACTCAGCGTGTCGCATACGTGTACAAGGCCAAGCGGGAAATCCAGGGCTCGAAGGTGCGAGTAATCTGGGGGTACGTCTGTCATTGTTATCTTGTTCTGCAGTTTTTTTTAATTCATTTTCGTTTTTCCTCGTAGGCGTGTAACCCGACCACACGGTAGCTCTGGTGTTGTCAAATCAAAATTCCGATCCAACCTCCCTCCCCGTGCGTTTGGTGCTAGTGTCCGGGTGGTACGTGGAATCTTGCATATTTTCTAGTCTTTTTCTCCGACTCATTTCTGTTCGTTAGATGCTTTACCCTTCGACTATCTGATTACACATGCTCTGTTGTATATCTAAACATCCCATGGCCCGCTACCGTATCCTCTATACTTACATGCAATATGACATGACCGCATGCGCACGCGTAAAATTCTGTAGCGATTCGCAATACGAGGGAGTATGGTTGTCGGTTCAGACTGCTTATTTGAATTGCTCAAGACTCAGAAACTATGATGGAGATTAAGCAATATTAAGCAATACATATCTATTATGAGAACCAATTGCCCATAAATCCTCGTAATTTGCCAGTAGCATCTTTCTTCACTTCGCTTTTCTTCCCTTCGCCTGTCTCTATCTCTGTCTCTCCCTGGGTTTTTATTGGTGACTCCACTGTCACGGTATTATTCCGCTGCGTCACAACCTTCTGCTTCTGCGGTCTCGGAACTTTCTGTGGTGTAGACTGTGGCCGAGCTGCTGTCGCGCTGGTCGAAGGCTGGGCCTGAATTTTGGCGTTTTTAGATTTAATGTTCTTGAGGACTGAGTTGGCTGCTCGAAGTTGAGCGAGCGCCTCGGGGGAATTGGTAGAAGGGGATGGAGGGAGAGCAACGGATGCTGGAGGAGTAGTAGACGTAGGGGGGGAGACAGCAGCCGACATATTCGCCGAGGTAGTAGCTGGTGCTTCAGAAGCTAAAGTTTGCACTGAAGGCGGGGAGTCGACGACGTTACTCGATTCGGACTCGACAGGCTCGACAGGCTCGACATGCTTGGACTTCTGAACTGCAGGAGTAGAGCGGGCGGTCACTGACGCTGCTTTGGAATCTCTTATCCACGTCTGTCCCCCTTGGAAAGTACCGCCTGGTTGAAGTTCATTACTTTTTGGCGGATTGTCTCCAGGTATGCCTTCTAGTGGATTCTGCGCATTTTTGAGCATTGTAACATATCTGCGCACGACATGTCGCATGATAGGATGATCGACTGCGTCGCCTTGCTCAAGTAACGGCGTATCTGGGGGAAGGGGTTCCAAAGGAGCGAATCCTGCCCATTCGACAAACTTCCGTTTAGCCCGTCTTGATATATAGTCGCTCTTAGCAAGGGCCGGAGCACTACGGTAGTCATCTAGCAGTAACAAAGTTTCGAGTCAGTCTCCACGCAAAATAAATAGATGCAAAGGTACTTGCAAGCGTTTTCGACCTTGAAATATAAGAATTCTCGGTCTTCCGATAATTTGTGATCAAACTTCATATCTGAGTCCGGCTCCTCAAAGACAGGCTGGAGCTCTGGCTGGAACGCTTTAACGCTCAAGAATGGCTTTAAACTCGCGAGGGTCATGCCTCCTTCTAAAGGGTCGAATTTGGGTAGCTCGGGAGCAGGAATTCTAATATGTGAGTGGGAGTGAGACAACGCTCGTGCCGCGGAATCATAGTCGCGGAATCGAATATAGAGCAAACTGCCTTTGCGATTTCCATACTGTAGACATGGTTTTCGGTGAGCAGGAAAAAAAACAAACGCGTTGATGAGCAAAACTTACTGGGCCGCAAATAAACTCGTCAATCTTGCCGCACAATTTTTCTATATATTGTACAGAGGCAAGCACATCTGCAGAGTTCCTCGGAGCATGAAAGAACTTGAGTCGGACGGAATTTGGACCTCCGTCATAGCCTATGCGTGCCTCGGCTGCATCTCTCGGTTGTCGTAGAACAAGTCTTTTTGGTGGAGACGCATCAGCTGCAACGGTAGTATTGAGCCTACACCAAGCTGGAGACGCGTGTCTGGGGGCAGCAAACCTCGAGACAGTGTAAGCTCGCTGCATGCGACTTGGCCGTACAAATTCAAAGTTTTGCTACTGGGCGCTTAGAATCAGCTCCGAGAGCGCTAAATTGAGTTGCAGCCTTGTCTGTAACATTCAGGTTATACATTTACACCTATCTATATTTATGCCCAAACTTCACCTCAAAAGGACACCAGAGGAAGAAGCTCGGAGACAGCGAAAGAAGGAGAAGAAGGAAGCCAAACGGCGCGCAAGAGGAGATGACCGTCCCAGCAAACGACGTCGAACAGAACCTGAGAGGAAATGGGACTCTGACGACGACGACGACGCAGAATTCATTGGACCATCGAGTCCCAACCCAGATTACGACGCTCTTCGTGCAAAAGCAGAAGATGAGCGGTTTTCCGAAAAGATGGCGATGGCTTTTGAAGATGACGAACGTCTGGATTCTATCGAAGCTCGTTTCAACTCGTTTGCTCATGTCCCCATGCATTGGGGTGGAAACAAACAGAGAATCAATTATGACGACGATGCGTTCGTTACATTGGATCCTATGACGATGGACGATGAAGAATATGCTGAATGGATAAGGATGGGAATGTATAGGTACTATCTTTTCCAAATTTCTCATCTTTGATTAGAACTCAAGAGACTATCGTATCAGAAAAACGCACGCCCAGGAATTGGCGGAGAAGGAACGGCAAAAAGCCGAGCGAGCAGCTAGACGTGCCCAAGAGAAAGCTATCAAAGCGGAAACTGAGCACTTAGAGAAACTCGCCGCCGCAGAGCGCAGGTCCCGAAAACGGGAAAAGGAGAACCATAAACTTGAACAGCTTCGTATAGAATACGATCGTCGGTGGAAGATGCTACTATCTACTCAGCCTGCTGATTTGGAGCTAGAGACTGATCTTCTCGGATTCAGTGATATCCCATGGCCAATCTTGCTCTCCACACACAAAAACATGACTCAATCAGGTTCTCCTTCTAATCCGCAGGTCAGACTATCTCTGGAGGATTTCACTCGCGATGCAATCTCCTCCTTTTTGTTCACATCTTCGGCAAGCGCTTCTTCTATCGATAGCGGCGATGCCCTAGCTGAAGCAATAAAAGCTAAAAAGGACCGCAAAGAGAAACTTCGCGAGACGTTTCTGCGGTTCCATCCTGACAAGTTTGAGGGTCGCCTCATGCCGCGGGTGAGGCCAACCGAGAGAAATCAAGTCAGGGAAGCTTTGGGAATCGTGGTACGCGTGTTGAATGACTTGATGGGAGAAGGATAATGGACCGGGGAATGTGTCCATATCGATGTTACACTGCGCAATAGATCTAGAGTCGCCGTTTGGGCGAGATAAAGGAGCAAAAGCGATTTTTGAATACATAGATTATCGTCACCATATACCCGTTCCCGCGAACCTGTGAAGCGTCTACAAAAGTTTGGGGGAAATCGAACCCCGGATTTCGCGCCGTAGCCTCATGGCAGTCAACAACCTTTCCCTTTAGTAGCTCCCTTTGTGACGGAGACAGGTTGTTATATCAGAGGTCTGATTTTCCCCGAGTGATTCTCACAGTTCCCTGACCAACTCGTGCACTGCTTGCCATTCGTACCTTCTCACTTTTTAGTGTGAACGCCACATATAACTTGTTGATGGACACATATTATTCTTCTGATGTTGTCCTTCCAGATGTTGCAACAAGGTCGCTGTGCTGTATATCACTGTATCACTTATCATACATAGCAGTGAATACAATACGAATGACAATCACTTAAAATTTAATTATATCGTCATTTAATGAAGATCTATGACTATCCATGTTCGTGCATAAAGGTGTTGTGTTCACGTACGGGTGCTGTGATAATGATGACTTGTTGAACCTGAAAGGAGATTGTAAGCCAGTCCGAGTCCGATACAGGTTTGCAAACGTTTGCTGAGTACGACGAGTTAGTTATTATTAGCATGTAGATACAAAAAGGATTGTCTTGTTCGCAACTATCTAAGCTATAGTCCACCCAAAGTTGCAAAAAAAAAAGAAAAGAGAGATTGCCAGAAACCAGAACAAGTCTGTAGTTTAATGAAGCAATGCATATAGTAGAGGGTGGATACGTACAGTCTTACAAAATGACCATGAGAAAGGGGGGAGGGGGAGGTTGAGTGGCTCGCTTACCGATGGTTCATGTAACCCGATAATATGAGGAAGAATAAAGGAAGAAATAAAAAAAAGACAACATATGTATGTGTAACATAATAGCAGGAGCAGCAGCAGCGATAACGTCCAGTTGTGAGAAAAGCAAGATACACAAATCACCCAGATAGATCAACTATTACCCTTACTCAAGTATGAATTCTACTTTATCAACCTCTATACGTACCCCTCCCAGCCATATTGGGTTCATGCGGCGGATACATTTGTGAAGGAGACGATGCCGTCTGATAATGTTGTTGTTGCTGTTGTGGCGGATACATCTGTGAAGGCGACTGTTGGGAAGGATACTGTGAATGTGAAGAGTACTGCCGATGAGGTTGTGGCGGATATTGAGAGACAGGTGTACCGCTGCGAGCTTCCATGAAAGGAGTGTTGCTCCGACTATCCATCATTGGACTGTTGGTTCGCTGAGGGTAGTCACCAAAGTAATCCTGCGGTCGATGCAACGGGGCTTCACGAGATAAACCGTCGGTCGAAGCGTTGCCGTACATCGCAGGAGGTAGGGAGAGAGACTGTTGCGATGGATAAGGTTGCTCGTACGGCCCTGGGGTACCGGTACCACTCAAAAGTGGCTCCTGCAAAGAATCCATACGCGAAAGTTCATATTGTCCAGGACCTGAAGCGAGGTATCGGTCGTAACCTGGTGGATAAGCTTGTGCATGCGATGGCGCAATGGACACGGCGTCGCTGCCCATGAAAGCAGTCGAGGCCATAGACCGAGCGTCCCAATCCAGCTCACCGCGATCACGACGGTACAATGCAGGGTCGTATTCGAGATCGCGTTGCTCAATCGCGGCAATCTTGATACCCTCCACAACCTGTGCTTCCATCTTTTGACCGCCGTACTCGTCGAGCTTGGCCTGGTCTTTGCCAATCTTGCCGCTATATACTTGGCTCAACAGCGGCATCATCTTGGCGTGAAGCATAGGAGTGAAGAGTTCCGCATGCAACGACGGATGGCCAAACCTCCTCTCCAGACGGTTTCCTTTGTGATCCGCACGCTCCGAATGCACCTTGGCGGCCCTGAGCTCGTCATCCGTCGGCGTATAGTATCGGAACTGGTTGCTGAATGTACGGGAAAGGTAGACCTTGAAAAAGGCGATGATGAAAATTGGAGGTATGGTTGATATCCAGTACAGCGTTTTGAACCCATACTGTAGACCGATGGCTACGATTTCAATTCAGTACGCTGCTAAAAAAAGAAAACTGACGCCAACACCTACTTAGAACCATCAACGCCTGCATGAGGACGACGAGGAACAAGAGTCGGTTAATAACCAAATTCCATAATCGCTGTAGATATCCTGTCATTATGCGGGCTGTTACAAGATGCAACAATGTCACTTACTCCACCGGTCTCAACCTTGGAGATGAAGACAAACATGAGTTGGTACTTGTACACCCATGAACTCATCCAAAAGACAATGGCGGCGGCCAAAGCAACTAGAGGCGCCAGAGGAGCAAACACCAAGCCGACCGACGCCATGAACAACTGCGGAGTAAATTTAGAATCGTGCCGCAGCAATCAAAATACTCTTCATCTCACCAAGTTGGAACTGTAATGCAAGCTCAGTCAGCCGGGAAGCAATGAACCTTGCAAACTCCTACTTACTAGTAAACCGCATACTGGAATTCCGGAGGCTGCGTCCATTCACGGATATCACGAGGAGTTCGACCAAAGAGACTGATAACCGAGTAAGCTTGAGCGACGAAGACCACGCAGACGAAACTTACCGAGTCTTGATGGAAATCCACACCAGATTGACAATTTGAGCAAGATCGAAAACGACCAAGAACCCGCGCAGGCTGGATGGTACATGTCAGTTAAAATAAAACCCATATTAGCTAGGACATACGGGAAGAACGTCAACCAATAGGACGACTGGTCAATGTATGTCCTATTAATAATATCGGGTAGAGCTACAGCACGAGGTGTTCAGTAAGTTATAGTTTGGTGAAACACACGGCACGTACTATTGAGGTTGTTGATAATGTCCTTGAAACTGTCTTTGCCGACTTCCTGTACGATCGCCTGCACGGCATCTATGATCAAATTTCAGTCTTGTAGGGATGACGACCGAAACGTGGGGTACAAACTGAAAATGACACCGATCAAAGTGAAGATGACCAATTGACTGATAACTAGGAAGGCAAAGTAATGGCCGATGACTTGACGGTCAAGTTTGGAGTGAGTTAAAGCGCCCATGAACTAGGAATCCATATGTTAGGAAAGAAGGACAGATGGTAAACGAGGCGTACCTGAGATAGCCATCTCATAATAACTGGTAAGAAGAACCCAAAAATACCGGAAACTGCAGGAGGCAAAACACCAGAGACCACGGCAAATGTCGATGGAGATGCTGAAGCCCATGAACGAAGGAAAGGCACATAAAACTTGATCTAGGGCAGGCATTGATATTTCAATCGAACATGACGTAGCGGAAAAGACTAACCTGGTCCAAGTTGGCCAAGACAGAAATGATGAAGAGAGGAACGGTGTTGAAGAAACAAACGAGACAAAGCCATAAGAAGCCGATTGTACGTTTTGTACGAATTTGTGCGGGAGTTTTGTCCATGTTATCCCAGATCTATCATGACCCATTGATAAATTTATGATAAAACAAATCACGAAGAGACACGAACGATGTCTTTGGGATTCGGTGCAAGAGCAATATCGGTACCCTTGGGATGCTTGTTATTCAATTGCCGTGCGACGATATGTGCATAGGGAACCGCGGCCATACTCGCGAAACCATAACTCTCTGCTTTGCGGGTGTCTATCTGATTTCGGTATTCTTCAATAGCAGCTTCCGTACGCTTGAGTTTTTCACTAAGAAAGCAAGGGTCAGCATAATGCAAATCCCAAAGCATAAACTGCTCACGTATAAAAATCTATAGCATCTCTCTTTTGCCCTCCGCATCCGCACATGCCACCTATCCGGATAGTAGGACGCTTTTTCCCAACGGCTCCATTTTTGAGGTACTTGACAAGATGGGTTTCCAATTCTCGGACTGTTGTGTTGTGATATTCGATGAGCTCTGGTAACCGTCCGACCTTTCTTCCGATGTGTACACTGGTGGTCGGATAGGGAACTTTGTATGTTTCAAAGATGGCCCGGATACCTTCGTCCGATTGATACTTTTTAGGTACCTGAGTGACTTGGAGTGTGCGAGCATAGAATGATTGAACGTATTCAGGAGACCGGAACCACTGTCTTCGCAGCTCGACCATCTTTTTCCAATGAATATAGACAAGAGCCATGATGAGAAAGGTGATGAGATAGGTGACTGCGACATGGACGAAGAGAACATTGCCGCTGACGTCTCGGATGGTGAGCATACTGAGAACATCGCGCTTTTCCGAGCTAACTTTTTTGGCATTGAATACAGCGTTAACGGGAAGAAGGATACCACATGTGAGAGCGGTGACGCCAGTGAAAAGCCAACGCATGAGACGACCGAATCGTAGGAAAGTGACGGCGTCTAGACCGAGTTTGTCTACGAGTTCTGGCTCCTTTGTGTGGAGTAAAGGAGGAAGCCAACCAAATAAAGAGTCTGATATTCGGGGAGGAGGTTTGTCGCCGACGTGATACTTTACTTTGGGCTCGTAAACCATCTGAGAGATTGGATTAGATTTTGAATTTTGCAGGATAGACTGGAATTGTACCTTGTTATTTGGACGAAGGACATTAAAAGTTACAATGGTAACGACCTAGGAAGAAAAAGTCCAGTTTATTTGCTAAATTGAAGAAAAGAAAACATACAGATATGATACTCATAAGAGCGACCTGAGAACCGACAGCAGCAGGCGCCAGCGCCCTTGATTCCGAGTTGAAAAGGTCGTCGATAGCACTGTCATTGAAACTTGACATTGTAGATGAGTGGTCGTAAGATTAAAAGAGAGTGGAGATGCAAGTTTGGAGTGAAGAAGGGGTTGTTTTCAAATGCCGTCATCGGCAGAACAATGACCTCCCAATATTGGAAAATTACAATAACACTTTTTTATTTTATTTTCTAAATAGATTTATAAATCCTTTCTTTACTGGCTCAACGATTCCTCGAGAAAACATTGGCGTTAGATACAACGACAATCCTATTCGAACTGGCAGCATCGCCTGTAGTCATACCATCATCAGACAGAATCCACATTCCTATGTCACAAAACCTACTTTAGTTACTCCGTATGCCACTACTGCATTTGCCACGTCTCCTGCAATATGTCCTGTACTGCCTTGGCTTCCTTTTTCAAATCCAAATATTCCATATCGTCTCCCTACTCTTCCTGCCCACCCTTCTCCTTCCTCAACCCATTGTCGGCATTTTCTTCGTGCCCAATCAGCGTATGTAGAGTCGGATCCAGTACCATCGTCTTCCGCAATGACACTTTTTACAACCCTTTCCCCGAATCCGAATGTCCGTGCCGTGTAAAATACTCCGACAAGGGGTGCAATCGCCGTTATTTCGTGTAATATCCCAAACGACACCACCAATGACGACAACGGTGTCCCTGTTCGAGCAGAGAGTGCTTGAAGAGCGTTCCTATATCCACTCTTATTGGCGCTCATGAGTGTCGAGATTCAAGACGCGCAAAGTCATTTCACGTGCAGAGATACGCGTTACCCGTACAGTTACATTTCACTAACCCACGCTATCCCACAATAAATCAGTCAACGTTATCCCGAGTCCTCTCGCCAAACTCAATATAGTATCATACGACGAAGGCGCTCCAGCTCCACATTTCAACATCATCGACAGTCCATCCACCTTGTCAGCCGGCGTCGTGCGAACAAGTAGACGCAAAGACGTCAAATGTGTAATCTATTCATCCATTGTTAGTAAATAGAATCAAACGCAAAAAGAAAACACAAACGCCTACCGATGCATACACGCCCACTCTATTGATCTCATAATCCGTCTTTTCTCCAGGAATACTAAAATCCAACCCATACCCCGAATCATTCAACTCTCCCATAGCAGCATCATTCTCCTCCAACAGCGCACCAAGGATCGCAATCAACCTCGACAGCGGAAACGGCGAAGGCCCCAAAAACCGCTGCGGAATCTTAGCCTCTCCCTGTCCGCTCTTGCTCTTCACAGGAGAAGCCTGCTTTCTCCCCCTCCTCTTCCTCTTCTTCTCTCCATCCGCTCCCCTTCCAAACATCCGCAAATCCGATTTGGCAGGATTCATCGACGCAATGTACGCCGCAACGAGAATGAACTGAGATATACGCGGAAGCGAAACCGACAATGGGAGAATTTCTTTGACACTAGAAGACAATTGATTCTGTGCCGCTTTCTGACTCTCTATCGCTTTTTGATTCTGCAGTCGCTTGCTTGTCCGGCGAGAAGGAGACGAAAAGACATCGGCGTCGACATCCATCTCCTCAGTGTCGTGTCCCTCTTGATCATCTTCATCTTCCACGTCCCCTAGAACCAACCCATCCCTTGCAAGCGCCGCCGCACTAGCCTCGTTCGCACGCGCCCAGTCAGCAGCATTCGTCAACCTCGGATAAAGTTGTTCCAGCGCCAGTGTAAGCGAAGGCTTAAAGTGCGTCGTAAGTCGCATCAAAACATCCGTCGAGACATGCTCCAACTCGGCCCCAGGATCAGCTTCCATGTTCAACTGGTGGGCATCTAGAACGGGTTTGATGAACCCCGGCCAGCGAGCAGCTGCAATGTACTGGACTTCGTGAGGATCGTTCGTGTAGACAATGCACACGTCCACCAGGATGGATATAAAGCGAGTATACGCAGAAAGGAGTACGGGATCATAAGGATGAGGAGTAGTCGAGGTTGAAGCGAGATTAGAATGTTCATTGAAGACAGTCAAGAGATGTTGGATTATTACTGTAGAGTCGTTAGTACAATTCGAGCACTACATCGTTTAATCTTGCCTTCTTTCGTCGGAACTGGAATATCCACATAATAAGGGTCGATAGCAGCTCCTACAGGGGGTCGAATATCTTCCCATCGAGTTTCAGAGACCATGATCACGCAAATGTCGAGTTGGGTCTATGTTTCGGTCAGCCGATTGCAAACACTAAAAAAAAAAACGTCGTCACCCACCAGTTCAGCCAGACGCGTCAAAGGAACAACAAGATCAGGCATCCTTTCTTTCAACTTTTCCGGCTTTTCAATGATCACTGCAAACCTCCAATCTGCACCTTGCAAAGCCTTATGCAGCCCCTTGAGGGAATGCAAGAATGCATCTAGACTCGCATTCGCGATCCCAATATTATGCTCTTGATTATCGCCACTCCAGTTCCAATTCCTGCAATCATCTTCCCAAGCCGGTTTATGCCCAGCGAGACCGTTCAGAATCGAATCATAGAGTAAGCGAGGAGTGAAGCAGGCTATGCCGTCGATGTGGACTAGGCCAAGGCGGAGCGGTTCGGATGAAGATTCCAAGGATTTCAACGAAGCAAGGAGAGATTGGATAGTATATTTCGGTGCGATAGGGTCATTAATGTACACGAACGGAGGAGGACAGAGTTGGAGTAAAGAGACGATTTGGTTCATTGATGGAACGATCACGTGCTATTCATACAGCGAATCTAATTTATGGTGCGTCAGAACCGTGCGGCTGCGCCACTGGCTCCTGCGACTGATGATCCTCCTCTCGGCTTCCCCCCTCACTCGAAGGCCCTCCATTATCCTCATTGTCCTTATTCTTCCAATTTTCCCATCCCATATCATCCATCTGATATTCAATCCGGTTAGCCTTCACCCACTCTTTCCAGTCCTTCCCTTGTCGGCTATGAACACCCAACCTCTGCGTCCCATCAACCAAATGCGGATCCTTCTTCATCTGCCTCAACAAGTCCTCCTCGATAACATACCTCGCCCACTGCATCTCCGTCAACTCGACCTCTGTCTGCTCGTACGTCGATTGAGCAACTCTGACCATTTTCTCCATTTGTTCGAGTTGGGCTCTGAGCTCGATGCGCTTGGCGGGGAGTTCGGCTAGCTGCCGGAGGATGGAACGGATCTGTTTTTGATTGGGGTGGGGGAGTCGTTTGGCGGGAGAGGTTTTGGGGGGTTCCGCAGAAATAGACCTTCGACGTTTGTTCCGGGAAACCTCTTCTGGGGCCTCTTCTGGAGTTTCTTCTTCTGCATTATTCGAGCTCGATGCGGTAGGAGGTTGTTTATCTCCTTGTCCGCGTTTTCGTTTGGTCGATTTCGCAGGAGGCTCTGGATGCTCTGCATCCGAAACTGGAGAAAGGCTCGAGAGGCTCTCCGAAAGGGCGCGTTCATCTTGGGATTTTGCTATAACGAAGAATGTCAGCTGTCGATCAAAAAAGTAACAGACTAGATTACCTTGAGTCTTTCTGTCGTCGTTCTTGCTCTTCTTCGACTTGAGGGTGCTCGACCCTTTCTGACCATGGAGGAGAGTAGCATCGTCCAAAGCCTCTTTCTTGCTCTGCTTGGAATCAAACTTCTCCGTTGTCTTATTACTGCCCATGCCCCACGCAGATTAATTTTTTTGTAAAATACATTTTGCCAAGTAGGAACGTACCTTCTAGCTTTTACATTCTTCTTCGCGGCTTTGACTTTGGTAGATTTTCCCTTCTTAGGCGGCATCGTATCGTATCGTATCTCGGTAGAGGAGAAGGAAGACGGGAAGTTGGGAGTGATAAAGTAAAAGGTGTGAAAGATGCCCACTTTTTAGACAAGATAAAGCAAGGCGAGATGTTTGATCTTGCCTTGCTTTGTCTTGTCTAAATTGAAATGATTTCTTTTGTTCTGAAAAGGTCCAAAGACTTGGAGGGTCCAGACACCGCCGGGGTGTCGGCCGGAGGGTCTGTTTCCATGCGCGTCGAGCGCAAGTGGTCCTCGCGCCACAAATATTTGATGCGGCACGAACGGCATGATCAGACCGCAATCATGTTCCTTCTCCAACTTCTTTTCCTGCTCAGTATTCATCCAATCTCGTTTATTCGCTCCTTTCATTTATCTCTCCAGTCCCTGTGCAGCCGAGGGCCTCGAAATCACAATTTATAACTACAAATTTGGCGAAACAAAGCTATCACTGTCGATAGCTTTGTTTCGCCAAATTTGAAGAACAATAAATTATTCCATTGTTCTTATCATTTCTATCTTTGGTGTTTTTTTTTTAATTTGAACAACAGAATCCAAGAAATATAAGGAAGCCGACTTGCAAGTCGGCCTTTGAAATAAAACCACAACGTTCTTACAGCTTCTTTGCTCTTTCCCCCCTTTCTACTGGCGATATTAGTTGCACACACGTATAGTCGTTGCAAATCCACCCAACGTCTTCCAACGCCCAATCGACTCTTTATCTCTACCGCGATTGATATTTCTATAAACGATGACAAACGAAGACGCTGATTTCCTGCAAGAGGAAGCTCTGAATCAACTCAGCAGACAAGAACTCCAGAATTTGGGCAAGGTGATTATCGACATTTCATGTTTTCTCGCTCTGCGTTGTCTTTTTGGTGAACGTCTACTTATATACAACATCCTTCACTAGGCCCACAACGTTAAAGCAAACCTCAAATCCTCGACCATCATCGCTCGGCTACTCGAGAAATTCCCCGACGGTGTGCCTAGTTCCAAGTAGGTTACACGATTTACCGTTGAGTTGATATATGCAGCGACTAACCATTTGATTACCCGCGATCAGAAACGACGCCCAGCCTAAACCAAGTCAGAAGACTGCTGGAGCAAAAAATAAGAAAACATTGAAGAAGGAGGAAAACGTGTTTCACGCCCTTGAACGGTACAGTGGTATTAAGGAGGACATACGACTCTCGCTGACACAAATCTTTGGTAGCGATAAATTTGCATCTCCTTCGAGAACAAGTAAAGTTAGGACGCCTAAAGTTCAGACTCGAAAAGGTCAGGCATCCCTTAGAAATTATTCTCCTGGGTCTCGAATCATTGTCCACTTTTCCTTAAGTAACTCATTATTTTTCTGATAGATGTCGCGCCATCGGGTTCTCATGATATCCCCTCTGATACTCCTGCCCTATTGCCCGGACAGCAGATACACGAGCTTTCTCAGGAGAATGTCGAAAAGCTGGCTGATGCTGGGGACGAACCTAGTAAGTTACTCTTGCAGTTTGGCTCATTTTTTTCTCACCAGTATTATCTCAGATGGGAGCTTGGACGAATTCGAGTATGACAACCTCTCCGAAAATTCTGAATTCGACCATGTGCCCGCCCCGTCGTCCCGAGGCGCCTCTCCCCAGCCTGTAGGACACATGCCTGATATTTCATACGCCATAGATATTATCAATGCGAATTTGGAAGAAGAAAAGAAGCTTGTCCTAATATTCATGGACCTCCGGGACGAAACTGCCGCAGCGAGAAGGCGCCTCCAGGAGCAGTATAAACGTCTGCAAGTTGAACGCGAACACCGTGAACGCATACTCAGCTACCTCACCTATCACGTTCGAAATAACAATCGGTGGACGGGAGATCTAACCACTGGGGAAGAGCCGAGCGAACAGGCTTCTGAGCAGAAGAAGACGAACAATGGACTGGGGTGGAAGGATATGGGCCAATGGGAGTTTGGCGAGATCTGGAGTGGACCAATCGTGTTTACTGATCAGGGAGAAGAGCTGGCTCCTTCCAATACGGATGAATACGTCCGTGAAGTGTGGAACAATTTTTTGCGAGAGCGAGATCGGTAGGTTTCTTCTTTACCCCTACTCTGCGTTACTTATCCACTCGTTTTTCCAGTAGAGCAGCTGAATCGCCTGTCAACGACGATGAAGCTGATGCTAAATCTCCGACTGAATCTACTCATGCCGAGCCTTCTCTGACAACGTCCAAGAAGCGCAAAGCCATCTCAGACCCCTCGAAACCTTTTCAGAAGCGAGCGAGAGCCCTCTCTCCACTTTCTGATTCAGATATTGGTCCAAGCGATTTGGGACCATTTTCGACCTATGTTCCGCCTGGTCGCACAATGATTTGGCCTTCTGAATCGAAGGGAAAGGGCAAGATGAGCGCGAAGGAAGTAAAACAGCTCGAGATACAAAAGTCGAGAATTCGCGGATTAGACGAATCGGATGAAGAGGACCGCGAAAGCACAGACTCGTTCTAATACCAGAATTTGCGCTTCTGAGATCCGTACATTGATGTTTCTCTACTAATTTCTGGCTCTCTCTGACAACTCTGCTTGACCCTTTATAGTACTTGTAATATTATCTCAATGTGTACTCAGTGTCTGTTTTGAACTCTCAGCATTCGGCAACGGGAACGGAACAGTGATGGTGCCTAAGTAACGTCGGCTGCGACATACCTTTGAGAGGCTGTGCAAACGCAGTTCTGCAAGATGACACTGAGGATGATCGCGCCAAGCCATTATTTTTGCTCTTTACCTTTCACCATACTCTAATGCTTCCCGTACGCCGTGTCGCCAGTCGACTTCAGCGCTCCCTGTCACTTGCTCGACCCCCGCAAACTCCTGCTAGACGCCAATATTCTCAATCCGAACCTCCTCGCGCGACGCGCCCTACTCCGCCCAACGTCTCGGCAAGTCAACAACAACGACACCCTCCAAGGCATGAAGTTCAAGAGCGATCTGAATCCATAAGTATTCCGTTTAATCCTCCGGGAGGTGGAGGAGGGCAAGGCCCAGGAGGCTCAGGCGGGGGTTCTTACTCAACGGGAAATCCACTGTTGGACGCGGCTGTAACAACGATAGTGGGCTTGGGAATGGGTAAATACCGGGGTACTTGCTTCTAGAACAAACTTATAACATCGCATCCAGTTTTCGTCGGAGGGGTCGCGTATTTGCGTTGGTACAAGAAGAATGTACTGGACAAGGTACTCTGTCAATGTCCATTGCAGCGATCCGTTTCTTTGCTAAATTTCCCATGTGTAGATTGAGCTCGCCTTTGAACCAGGCTATGATCCTGCTTTGGAAGTTTCCAGGCGTTACCACACAGGTCATCCCGAACAGATGGACCTTGATCCAGAATTAATATCTTGGACAGAACACTTGCGTCGTCGGGAACAAGACCTAGTCGACAGGATCGTAAAGGGAGAAGAAACGGGTCACTATTATGTTCTGCTCGGTCCGAAAGTATGTCTAATGTCATACACTCTGAACGTTTCACCTGGACTGACGAAACGCCAGGGATCCGGCAAAGGAACAATGGTGTTCGATGCAATGAGTGCTATTCAGGCTGATGGAGTAGCCATGTGTGATGCACATCCTGACCTTGAAGTCTTCCGCCTCCGTCTTGGAAAGGCGCTCAACTATGAATACAACGAAGATTCCCAAACTGGGCTATTTCAAAGACGTGATCCTCGTGAAGGTGGTCCTGCGCTTGATATTGAACGAGGTATCGGTAGAGGGTCTTTATAGCGAATACTTGCTTAACTTTTTCCAGCGTTGAACAAACTCGAAAAGGTAGCAATCCGGTGTGCAAGGAGAAGGAAGAAGCCACTGGTCCTTATAGTAAACAATGTTCACTACTTCAACAATGATGATGCTGGGCGTCAGATGCTTTTACAGCTACAACAACGTGCTGAGGCCTGGGCAGCAAGCGGTAAGATCATATCCTTCCGTCTTCCGCCGGGCATGTTATTAATGAAAAGATAATAGGTATCATGACCATAGTATTTTCTACGTAAGATTTACAGTTAATCAAATAATTTTATCATACTAACAGAACGGGTGTAGAGACGACTTCTGGCCATTCTACGCGATGCGTGAGTGTAATGCGCGTACTGCGCATGTTCACAGCCCGCACAATTACTTACTAATTTTGTCGCAGGCAAGGTCGCAAGTAGAATGCATGTAGGTTCTTTCCCATTGTTACCTCTGCAGCGAATACTCATCCGTTATCTCTCAGGTTTTGACGATCTCCGATCTCAATACAAACGAAGCGCTGCACGCCTGCACTCGTATGCGACTGAATGTAAAACAAAAGATCGAACACGGTGACCAAATTAAAGAGGCCGTTTCTATAGTGGGAGGAAGGTTATCCTATTTGAACAAGGTCAGTGAAAACCTTGATTTTTTTGGCAACAAAAAATAAATCCAGAAGTTTTTGCTCATGACCTTCCCGTACAGGTCGCTACTTCAAACGATGTCTTGGAAATGGCAAACTCTATGCTGGAGATCGAAAAGGCGTGGCTTTTGAGTCAGATAGGTTGGTCTTCTCTCGTTGAGAGTGTCCTTCATTTCAACGTTAACTTTGTGTCCTAGGTTTGATTCGAGACTGCGACGACGATGTTATGGATGAAGTATGTTCATTTTCATTTTACTAACAATACCAATTTCACCGAGTAACTGACTGACCGTTTTGCTTTCCTTCTGATGAAACTCTTCCGCAGCAAAAATGGAGTTCTTGTTCGTGGCTACTTTTACAGGCGTTTGTAAAGATGCGACAAGATCAAGAAAAGGAACGAGATGAAGCAATACAGGCGGGGAAGTTTGGTATAGACCAAGACCTTTCGGGGTTGCCAATGCCTTCAATTCCTTATGTTCGTCTGTCCCCTCTCACTGACTCCTTTTACCCCAACTGGACGTCTTTTCTTTCTTTCAGTGGCAATGTAGGCAAATCATGACTCGGGCCGATTTCCTGGAAGGTCGGCTCTAATTTGTTCCTTGCGCAATACGCGTTTTGACTGATTGCCTTGCTCAGAACTCGACAGAGCCAATATCATTTCCATAGATGTGAGTATCGCTCTTTCCACAACGCCACCAGCCACGATTTGCTCATTCAAACTCAAAAATAGGTAAATCACAATGTGCGCCCAGACTCCATGTTGATCCTGCACGCCGCACGCCAAGTAGTTGAGGAAGAAAACTTTGAGGAGATTCTGAACAGCGTTAGGGACCGGATCGATGAAATCGAGAGCTTGCACCGGACGAGAGAATTAACGGTGAGTGTGAAGCATTTGCCTATGACAATTCATCTGATAGAAACGTTTTGTTCTTACACAGTTCAAAGACGTTGACAAAGGTGACCGTATACGACTCGTAGTGGATAAGGGAGGCGCTGAGCTCTGGGAGAGTTCTCATTCAAACAAGTAATCATCAGTACCTCAACATTTACCGCGCAGCTTGGACTGTGCATACCCTAATGTAGATTAGCCCATTCTAATTAGAACATTCAACCAAAGCATATTGTACAATCCCGCAGCATTGACCCCTTCATTCCATTCCAACCCCAATTCATCTAAGTTCATCAGACAAATAGACAAATGAAGAGTGGAAAATGAAGCCCGATCTCTTTGCCGGGTCTTCGAGCTGAGTCTTCAGCTCTTGGAGATGTATTCCACTCGAGATGCGTACTACAGCTAGCTAAACAAAGCAAAACAAAGACACAAACAAGTATTTACTTCTGTATAACTACGCAGCTGAAGCAGATAAAAAAAATTGAAGAGATAAACACTATAAAGGTTATAATTACAGAGCACTGGAGCCAATGATAATCCATGTACGAGAAAAAAAGAGCTGTTGTCGACGTTGAGATAGTGCTGTGTTCTCTAGGCGGTGATTTCCACAGACTTTGCGTCGTCCTTTTTGGCTTGTGCCTCCCGAACAGCCTTTTCAGCTTGGCTCTTTTTTTCTTCAATCTCCTTCATCTGCTTCTGCAGTTTCTCCTTCAGGCCAGCGGCAGAATTGTTGAATGTGGCACTCCTGTGCGGACTAGGTCCACCCATGGAGCCAGGCCCCGGATTTTTGACAGTCACCATCGGCCCAGTCTCCGAAAGTCCTCGATGAAAACTTGTCGGAAGCACCCGTCCTGCAGGGTGTTGGAACTGGCAAGTCGCTCGAGTGCAAGCTGCGCCAAATCGGCACTGCAAGTTACTCGGTCGCGGAGGGTGAGCAAAAGTGCAGTTGGGACGTGTACATGCCGCCCCGAAACGGCAAGGTACAGGATTGGAGGGTGTAAACGAAGGCGGGTGAGGTGTAGAGGGGGCCGCAAAGGAGTCTGGACGCAGAGATCAGATGGATATTTGGAGGTATAAAAAATATACATACCTTGAGGCTTAAGAACAGCCGGACTGACGTGAGACCTGATACAATCCTTATCTTTACAATCTTTCCCATTCTCACAAGGGTCGTTGCTAAGTACCACTCCACTCTCTACGGTTGCAACCGGCGAAGGATGCGACCATCTGCAATGGGCATTCGTGCACTTGAGACCGAATTTGCAGAGAGTGGGCGACTGCGGGCGCTCAGGGACGGCGTAAGCTGGACGAGTAGCGGTGGCGGCAGAAGGGGAAGCAGCGACAGGGGCTGGCACAGGGTTGGCGGGTGCTAGCATAGGCGCAGGAGCAGCAACGGGAGGAACAGATGAAGCAGAAGGTTCAGCCGGGACTTCTTCAATCTTTCCGGAAACCGATGACGAAGGAGGTCCTCCTCGCCCTCTTCCCATTCCCCTACCTCCCCTACCTCCTCCGCGCCCTCTGCCCGAACCATTCGGGGGGCCATTAAAACCATTCGATCCCGTATTCTGCGGTATCATGCCCATGTCCTGCGGCACCCCTTGCATCGGAAATCCTCCACCAAACTGCCCAGGATTCATTATTCCAGTAAAATGCGCCATTAGTGCCATTTGATTCATCATGAGCTCCTGCATCATCATCGGATTCGCCATACCGGCCATCGCATTCATATCCATACCGTTCATCCCAGGGAAACCGCCGGCCATCATCATATTCGGGTCTCCGTTGTTGGTGATATTATCGATACGAGCCTGAATGTCGTCCGGACCACTGGGAGCAGGACCTCCAACTCTATCTAAAAGGCTCCTCGGGTTGCCACCCGAAGGCCCCTCTCGCTGCATAGCCCGAGGGCCGGTTGGTACGTCTGTACGACGCATTTTATTCGGGTGGTTAGGTGACGGAGAGCGACCCGATGCAGGTCGCTTCTGTGACGATGAAGAGGAGGGTAAGGCCTGGGATAGGGCCTGTTGATATACACCAGTTCGAGGGGCATTGGAGCTCCGGCGTGAGGTATCATTTGTGGGCCGAGATGGCGTTGGCTCTGGGGGACGTTCTGAGGGTTCTGTTGATGGGGATTCCGCTATCGGTGCATCAGCTTCCGCTAAGCCTTTAGCAGCCTCGTTAAATAACCAGGTTGTAAAGCTGGAGTCTGGATGACGGGTAAGTGGCGGTTTTCATGGTGTTGTTTCTGAACTTACCAAAATCTGACCCAATGACTGAAAAACTAGTTTAAGAGATACCTATCGCTTCAAAAATCTGAGACACTCACGATCTTCCAATTCGCTGGTTATTTGCGCTGCAAGGAAGCACCGTCAGCAAGGCGATAGCAACTTTCCCCATGACATTACTTACCAGGAGTCTTGTTATTTATGATCATAATTGTTATGTACTCGGCCATGACAGGGTCTGTAGAGCTGTCGTGAGATTCAAATGCATGAAAGGAGGGGGAAGGACGTACCAGCCTCAGTGCTGTAGCCGCGAGTCATTAGTTCATTTTGAATGGCTTGCTAAAACAGAGATTTCAGCTGAAAATTCCGAATGAAATGATGACAGTTGACGCACCTGAAGAGCCGTTGCACGGTCAGTGCCAATTGTCAAACCAAAGGCCATTGTTGAAGAAGAATTGGAGGACAACGTCTGTGGCAGAGAAGGAATTCCGAATCGGCATTTCAAACTGCGAACTGGCGCCAGACACATCATGTGACTTGCCGCTTACTCAGCTAGATTTAGCGCCAAAGGTGAGCTAGATGCAGTTCCCTCTGCAGAACAGTATATTCATCGTCGTCGTCATCATCGTCGAGGACAGCCCAGATAGTGTCAGTTGCTCATGGATGGTTGCTATTCCCTCCAATCTCCAACCTTTTTCTATTAAAATTTTCTATCTGCATTGTACCTCTCATCTGATGAAATACTGGATCTCTTTTATTGTATCCTTCCTCTGTCTCCGAGCAACTTTGACAGAGGACCTCTATTGCGGCGGGTATCAATCCCTGAGTTGCGCTACAGTCTCTCCGATCTCTTGATGAATTGTTACATCTTTCCAGCTTCAATGCTCATTCGCGTACTCGCTGTCTCTCCCGCCCCGCTTTGATTGACAATTCGCCCTTTTCACCGTACTCGCACAGCCGTGGGGGCCTCTACTCCATCCTGGAAGATCCTGTTATTCTGGGTGCCATTTCGACAGATGTCGAAGAACTGGTATACAATCCAATATTTCACAGCAACACCATCCGTTCTCACTGGTTACTCGGGGAATTATCATGTGGCGTTGTAGTGCAAATCAGCATTCAGCTGTTCTCTAGGGTCAACTTCGGGATGGGACCACTGGTCTACATACGTCATAAATAGGACGAGTGCTATTGCCTCTGAGCGCTGTACGCCGTGCTGCTGTGTCTTTACAGTACAATTTGCACAGCGCTGAAATCAGGGCGTACGTATTTGCTTTTATATTGTCTGTATAGACCTTGTGCTGATGTAGAATGATCCTTGGCGGAAGCGACACCCCCACTGACACCATTCGGAACACGATATTTCCTATAATAAGCATGACGCTGAATGATGGATGCTGGTACCTTGGGAGTCGGCGGTCCTAACCATCCCTGAATGGGGATCATGATACTCATCGGGAGCCCAATTATCGAATTTATGGTGTAAATAGTATCCAGCGGTGTACACGGTCGGTAATCTGAACCGGTACATATACAACTACCTTAGGTCTACCTACAAATGCGACTCGATGCTTTGACGCTCGATCTCTGTTTCAATCATGATTAGAATTTAGAATTGCAGCGCCTAACGGAATTTCAAGATCCCTAAAAAGCTATTCGCTCTGATCTATCATCAGTGTGTCCAGCTGTGAATACATATATCTGATGCCTACAGCAATTGACTCGGAGTGTGGTTGTACTTTCAAGAATCATCAGACTGAAGGCGGAGACTCGGAATTGCTTTACGCAAGCTCAGATCCTCTAGAGTGTATTCTCATTAATTTCATAAGAAAACAGCACGCTGCGTGCATGTGTTTGCTCTTGCACGTCGATTCGGAGTGCAAAGCAGCGACTGTCGAAGCCATATTTGTAACGAACTACTATTCTATTGGGCGTTGGCGGCTGCAATGCTCTTTTCCATCAGTAACTAGCGCGCGTTTGATAGCTCCAAAAGTGTTACTTGGGTACACTCGCTGAAACTGGTTGCCCGGTGCATGTCTAAATGAGCTCAAGTACATTTAGCGTTGCACTTACTCACTTACGCACGCCAAGGAGATGACGGGAATGACACGAGGTGGGGAAAAAAGACGCTCCTAAGTGTACTGGTATAGAGGCAAGCCAACCAGATAAGTATGTAGTCAACTGACTAGATACCTGGCAGTTTCTGACATGCGATACTGCCTTCATACCGCGTATGAATTTCAAAATTGTCAAGTGAGCAACCATAGTGCTGAACACGAGTTTGTACGAACACTCTTATCGCCTAGGTAAAAATCATCATCAATCAGACCTTGCCCTCAATTCTAACAGAACGCTGCGGACGAACAGCTCCCATATCCTATCGATGCACCCACAAATGATTTCTCCCTGTTTTAAGAGTTTTATTCCTGTTTTTCTACGATTTTTACTAGTTGTATACATGTATGTTTGAGTGTAAATCATAAAGAGTGTGTGGTGCAAATAATCAGGGATGCAATAGTGACAAAACACGAAACATGGAAAAGAGTCAGTTATGCCGAACGAAAATGCCGCAATCATCCTGGAAATACCAAAAATACAAACCACCTGTGAACCAATAGATAGGTATTGCGTGGAAAACTGGAGAAGAACGGTGGGAGCATGCAATGTTGGGGGTATAATAAAATTAGTCCATATGCGATGTTGGCTTGAAGAGATTATACAATGATGATGCAAGAGCAGCAATAAGAAGTAATGAAGAAAGAAAGCAGAAGGAGAAAGCAGCTGATGCTACCAAACGGCAGGAACGGCGACCGCAAAAGTTTTGCTCTTTAGTGCGGTACCCAGATTCTTTTCGGTGATGGTAAAGCCGAGAGGAAAATCGCTGTCGCGTATTTTGGCAGAAAAGTCTTCGTCGCCGACGGGAGTCTGAGGGGAAGAAGTTGTCGCAGGGGATGTGGTATTGGAGTAGGAAGATGAAGGGGTATCGGGAGACATAGAAACGGAGCTGGAGGAGGATTTTCGAGAAGGGAGATAGGGTTCTGAAGACTTTACTACAGTCGAGGGGTGACCGAAGGGGATGGGGGAAGTGGTGGAATTAGGCTCAGGAACGGGAGTGTTTGAAGTCGACGCTGCAGCTCTGGCCGCGCGCTTCGATACGAGCTTGAGCGGATAAGTAGGATATAGGCCTTGAGGAGATTTAAAGTCCTCCTTTACCATATGCTGAAAGTTGGAGAGAATGGGATTATCGACGGTGAGTTCCCAATCGAGGTAGTTGCACATTTCTCGCTCCATCTGGTTAATCTCGCGGAGAGTAAACATGCCTTGAGCGACGATACTCCATGATTTGTTGGAGTAGGTATCGTCACATATCACTTTGGAAGCGATCATAAATGCGGAGATAAAGAGACGATGGCCGGAAGACCCGCGGGCGGTGGGAAAGCGGGCCTTGAGGCGCTGAAGGAGTACGAGAGCAGCAAAAGTGACGGATTCATGCAACTTTGTGCGATGAAAGGCGTACGCGATGAAATGGGGCAACTTTGCCTGGGAGTGGGTAGAGGTAGGAGGATACTCGGGACATGCAAAGAGATGGGTAATAAACCTTGCACATAGACGTGCCATGTATTCGTAGCCATAGAATGGATCCTTGACATGTGACTGTGGCGGGACTGAGGACTAGGGAGTGGATTGCTTGGTACAGAGAGTATAGAGGAAGAAATCCGAGGTGACATACCGGAGGGATTGGCTGGAAATTGCGATTCCGAGTTGCGGCTTTCTTCAAAGCATCTGTAGGATGGGTTGCATGCATAGAAGCCATCGACATTATTTTTGAAAAAAGCCACTGTGGAAGACAAGGCGTCAGTGACTGAAACTGACCATACTATATAACCAAGACCCAAGAGACAGGACCATCCATCGAGATCCAAACGAGGTGGGGCACGGCCCCGTGTTCTCTATTGTGTTTCCCAGGAAAAAAAATTTTTTATTCTGGTCCACAATTGCCTCTTTTGGTATCTCCCATAACAGCAACATACTTGGAAGGGACACTCACCAGGCTGTCACAATATCAGTCGAGAGAAGGTTGCAGAAGAAAACTTCTGTAAAGTATTAACCTGGTAACAGGGACAAGGTGGGGATAGGTTTACTCGAACAGCTTTCTTATATACTGCAATCATATCCTAAGCGGAACACATGGCTGTACACCCATCGGCCTTTGCTTCCGGGTGGCATCCTCTCCGAACCGACACTGCACACACTGGATTGTGCCAGATTATTCTACACACAGTCCAAGTGTGCGCAGCCGTCGGATAGGGAAATCAGCGTGGTTTTGCATACTAAATCCACGCGCAGATGTGCATTATCCACCTCTACGACGACTCATGTAAACGTGTACCGAGGATGTCTTCTGCTGGACTTTTCCATTCGGCGTTGAACAATTGTCGTTTCCGAGGTTTGACACGCCTTCAACAATCAACTCTTTTACACTTTGTATCTTCAGCCGCCAGCGTCCGTCTTCTTTGATTTCCTTCTTCCGATCTTCCCATTCATCAATCCTCAGGTTCATCAAAAGAAAAACACGCCTTGGCTGCATGTTACTTATCATTCTCTTTGACCTGCCTCCTTGGAATTTTCTCTTTCGGCTGATATGTGTTCCTCCGCATGCGAATAATGCATCAAAGGGCCGATCGCATGCTGTAGCTGGCTGTTTCCTTTGCTGTTTCCGGCTTCGTTCGCAAACAAAGAAACTCTTGGATCAGACCATCTTCATTGACTCCGCTATTCAATTACCCCAGACTCGCACTGTCAATTTGCCAGCTGTACAGTGCCTTTTGACCAGGTCAGGTCCAGGGAATCCAGGCCAATGGCGGGCCAAAGCTGGTCTTTTGTGACTCCGGATGAGATCCGGTCTAATCCGAATGCTCCTGAACAATTCGGCCAATGTGTGAATCGATGGTCAAAGCATGAAATTTTTCGTGGCGGTGACTCATTTTTCCAAGTCACAATGGTACTATCTCGCCACCGTCTCCCACTCACGGATGCAAATCTGAGAATGCCAAATTAATCATTCTGGTTTAAGCATTCCAAAGGCTGTGTGTTTTAGCATGCATGCCGCCGCCGCTGTCGTGAATAGTGTATGAAGTTCAGGGAGGCGGTTGGCAGAATGCAAATACGAGGCAGCAAGAATACTCGCCTCACACTTACAGCAAGCTTGGATTGGATCAATGGAATTTCGCTAGTCGGTCCGATACAGGCTCTCTTCTGCACTTTGCCAACTCCTAACAGAAGGATTGCTCGCGGTTGGAGGCAACGCCCGTCGAATCGAATCATATCGAGGGGTTGCTTAAATTGTTCCCCTGATAATTGTCAAAAAAGATCATATCTCCGTCGGGCCCGCAATCAGCAAAAGATGCAACTGAAGAATTGGCTCACTTGTATACGCGGATATTCTGACTCGAAATTTGACTACGAGGAGCACGGAATAGTTTGAGAGGAATATATCCTGTCAGCGTACAAGGATCAGAATCGATGCGATCCGCATCTCCCGAACGCGTCGCGACATGGCGCGACATATAATGATCGCACCTCGCTGACTCATAAATTCCCTTGCTCTTTGCGGCATCGGTGTGAAGTTCATGGGTCTTTTCAGCAATCCTAATAAGGCTTCAGTATCCGCCGTGCGCGGATTGATTATACCACAAAGAATTAGCAGCTAATTGGGATAGCAAGCCAAAAATGGCCATGAAAGGGAATAGTGCGATCATTTCAATCCGCCTTAGGTTCCTCGATGAAACTCTTGTAAATGACCCAAGCGTCAACATACTCTTCTCCTTTACCATCTTCCCGCCTAAGGCGGCCCGCTTGCGGGATACGTCCTGCTTTAGTGAACCCCAGGCGCTCCCAGAGTCTAATACGACACGCAAAGAGTCAGGTAATTCAACTCCTTTAGGTTAATGATTTGAGAAAGTAATTTACCTGATTGAAGCTTCGTTGTTAGCATACACGAGATTGAATACGCTCGCACTGTAACCGAGTTTAGGCGCATAATGGACATAGGACTTGGCGAGAATTGACCCATATCCACTTTTCCTGCGAGCGTGAGGCACGAGGAAGCCTGCGTTGCAAATCTTTGCCGAGTCAACACGGCGAGCAAAGATAACGATCAGGGCGAGGATTAAGACGGTCACATACGTGAGAGGATCTTCCAGGGTAGTTTGGTTTGACCTGAGTTTCAAAGACTCGATTAATCGATGAAAAACAATAACGAGGAAACACGCTTGCATAGTAGCATCCAATAACGCATTCCTCCCAGGATATACCGTTACGCGCTTCATCGATCGTCAATCTAGTTTCCTGTACGTCTGGCCCGCCCTCTACGTCCTGGCCTTGAGGAAGAGTTGTAACGATCCCAACAAAAAGGTCTTCTGCCAAAAAGTAATTTTTGAACGCTTCAATGTCATATGCTCCCTCCTGAGGATAAGTCCTCCCCTCTTCGACCTCCTGGATGAAAACTTTGCCAAGGTAATCTACTAGATCCGGAGCAGCAGAAGCGCGTCTCAAATGATGGATAGTGACTTGTACATCCGGAGAACGAGTTGGCCACAAGGTAGAAGAAAGGGGCGAAGTAATAGCTGAGGATCTTTGTATAGCTCCGTAGGCAGCCATTTGGACCAAAGCTCCTGTGGGTGAACTGGCGATTTCGGGTTATTTCAAGCTAGCGGACGATCAGTAACCAGCGTCTAAATTACCTAAATCGTTCAATAGAAGCGCCCACAGGGCGTCTGAAGACTCGATCATAAACTTCCATCTGAGCCTGTTTTTTGGGATGTAAAATGACCGCAGAACCTTCAACAGTATCTAATCTGGATTCATTCTTTCAACGTTCCCATCCTTTATCTGAGCCTAAAGCCATATCACAAGAAATACGCGATCGCGGCTCGACCTTTGTCGCAACGGTTTTCAGTGCTTCTTCACCGGACGAAGCCAAGTCGCATGTGGAATACCTACGAAAGGTGACGAGTTTTTGAATTGTTTCCAAAATTGGTTTGTACGACGAATCTACGGAAGGTCCTTCACGCTCCGCGCGCAGCGACACATGAAATTTCTGCGTGGCGGTGTATGGTATTGAAGCCGGGTAAGGTGAGTTTTAAGACGAGATGCGTCATCACACCGTCGGGTATACTCACGTCGGGCAAGACGGGTCTGGGAAGCCCCGATGATTTCGAATTGAAAACTGGATATGACGATGACGGAGAGCAGTGGGCGGGTATTAGAATTCTCAGAGCAATGGAATCCCAAGCTGTGCTAGACGCCGTGGTCATTTGCAGCCGCTGGTAAGTAATTTCTTTATCTCTTGTCATAAAACTGCGGACTAATTTCTGACTAAATAGGTACGGAGGAATCATGCTTGGCCCCGCTAGGTTTTCCCATATTGAAACCTGTACGACAGAAGCGTGTCGCATGTTCAAAAATAAACAGGAATTGGAGGAATGTATAGCGATGCTCGGTACTTTGGATGATATTTTGAAGGACCTTCGAGGAGAGCTAGCTCTGTTGAATTCAGACTCTCAGTCCGCGACTGCTTCGAATGATGACTCAATACGACCAAAGATGAAGCCCCCGGATTACAGTTCATGGACAGAGGCCGATTTGCCCAAAGCTAGACGCTTAGTGGCTGCTAGGGAGAAAGCAGTAGCAAGTGTCAAAAGTATGATTGCGAAGCGACGCGACAAAAGCTCTTGATTCTTGACGTGAGTGATTTTCGTGGACAGGCTATCAAAGGATCAAAGGATTCACGGATTATCCATGGCCAGAAACAACTTGTACATATTAATCTCGTCTGTGAATTTTAAAAAAGTTCAACCGCAGTCACATCTCTCTTCTCATTGATACTAATCCGAAGGGATTTCCCGAGCCATCGCGGCAAATCTTCCCCATCACCGTATCCTTTGAATATACCATCGGCGAAGAACACATATCCAGGTATATATCGATCAACAAAGCTAGCAACAAAAGGTCATATCACAAAAGCGAAATTACATCTAGTCAACTTACAGCTTTACAGCCTCATCCGTCATGCCTTTGCCTCCATTACGCGCTTTCATGTAATGCTCTTGTTCAAGACGCCATTTGTATATAGTCGAAAGCGTGGTACCGGACCCAGGCAAAGAAGCAGCTTCGAGCTTTTCATAGCGAGTTAGCACAAACCTCGCACTGCAACGGGGCGCAATCAATATTCATTCAACCAACCTTGACGAAGACATCGAAGAAGTTCCAGAGCTCCACATATCGTGATAAAGCACCGTTGACAGCCCCGATGTTATCCTTAGTACCAACTACTTTATCGTCTAAATCGAGCAATCTTCGTTCATGTGCCCATATTCCATCCCAACGTGCGTCAAGCTCTCTAGTGGAGATAGGATGAAATCCCATCAACCAACCTTCCATGATGAATACGTCCACCGGCGGACTGACAATTGTGCCATTTCCGTCCATTGGCAGGCGATCTCCTTCTCCATCAAACAGACTTTTTTCAAATCTCGGTAGCTCTACGCCTTGTTTTCCTTCTTTCAATGATCTCAAGACGTTGAAGCCCAAGTCGACATCGTGTGTGCCAGGTTGCCCTCGACCTCTCCACAATGGGTTATCTGGGTGATGCTGGGCAAGCGATACCAGGCCTTCGTGGCTTAGATACAAGTCATCGACCGATAAAACAACGACATTGAGATTATAAGGAGGGGCTGTGAGGTGTGAACGGACCAAGTCTGTAAGGAAGGATTTCCCTGAGCCTTGTGGTCCCTGAACAGCAATGAAAAGTGGATTTTTTGGTACCGCTTTAGATATTTGACCTAGAATGTGGTTGGACATATGCAAGGCTGAAGGTGGGAGAGACATCTTTGCAACAGAAGGGCATTCCTCGTTAAAGTCTAAGGCCAAGCGCAGTTAGGAGACAGACGATCCGACGGGCCGTGGTTAACCGGCCGTGGATTTCAAACTCCGACGCACTCACGCGTTGACTGCCACGATTCGAATACAGCATAATTCAACTTTAACTCAAAAACCCAGTAACGACCTCTACGACGAGCATGATGTCTGCTTCAGACTCTGGTGTTGAACCTTCTCCGGTACAAAACATTTCCGCTGCATATACGAGAGTATCACGCCAGTACCAGCAAATCCTCGACAGGTGGACACCGTTTGTCTTGTATCGTTGGCTTGGAACCGGAGGAGTGTTGTCAGTATTCTTTCTGAGAATCGTCTTTTCCCAAGGAGTGCGTACTTTGTGTTCTCGTTTGAATAACACTAAAAGTCGATTTTTCAGTGGTATATAGGTTAGCATTTTTTTCCCTATGGCTCCGTATCTGTATCTAAGAATGCGCAAAATTGCTCCTTGAATTAGTGTGTTGTAGGTCTTTTTTTTGTACTCGGAATTAACGTGCTCAAGGCCAACACTATTCCCAGACGCTCATGCCATCTACCTTTTAAATCTCCTTCTCGCATTTCTACAACCCAAATTCGACCCATCCCTCCAGGATGACCTCCTTGCTGACGAAATAGAAGAAGGCGGAACCCCAATGACCTCTCCGCTTCCTAGCTCCCGCGACGATGAATTTAGACCTTTCGTACGACGACTTCCTGAATGGCAATTCTGGTGCGGGTTTTTGCTTGCTCGAGTCAACGACTAGCTGTTAATTTGTTTCATAGGCTTTCTGCAACCCGTGCAACTCTTGTGGCATTGGTCTGCACGTTTTTCGAAATGTTCGACGTGCCTGTTTATTGGCCCATCCTCGTTGTTTATTTCTTTGTGCTATTTGCACTCACTATGCGTCGTCAGATACAGTAAGTTTAGGTGTTTGCAATCACTGTGACTCTCTAAATGTTCTCGCCCTTCAGACATATGATCAAGTACAAATATGTTCCCTTCGACATTGGCCGCAAGGCGAGATATGGTAATAGCAGGTAGAGATTGTGATTGGTTGACAGAGTATCTGAGCTCTTGATTTTCTCTTACTGGTACTTTTCGCTGGGACGGGTTTTTCCTAATAAACTACAATATATGCCCTACCTCTCTCCTACTATAGCTTCACCTACGTATACGCTAGCATTTGAATTCTGGAAGCTGTTTGGAAAGACAACCCCCAACCGCCATTCGACTGCGACTCATGAGGCGGCAAGCATGTCACGTGTCTATTGTAGATTTTGTCACTGCTGAGACGTTCTTTTGCTTTTACCTATTGTCCATCACAGTGTCCAGGTCCGGTATCCTGCTTGACTATAATTGCATTAGACGAGCTCAGCGTCTTTCAAATTCTTTCTCTTTACCGCATTGTTACTTTTACATCTATCTGTCTCTTCCTCCGAAAATCGCCTTGTAACCCTGCAACTCTCTCTCAAGTTCTCCTTCTTGTATATCCATGAAGTCTGCGAAACCTCCCACTACAAAGGCTCCAATCTACAACCCTTACGACAAATTTTCCAAACACGACTTTGACGCGTGGATAGGTGATATCACCAGCACTCTCCGAAAAGCTTTACGGCACGAAGATGAGGAGCCCGAGGGCGAGACTCAGCGCCCCCAAAAGTGGTATTATGGACTCGATGCAGAGGACCAGGGTCAGCCGAATGGTCATGTAGAGAGCGAAACCAGTGGTGATGAAGAGTTGGACGATTCTTTGGCGGAAATTAGTGCGAGACGCGTGAAAGGCAAGGCCAGAGATCCTAGGGAAGGTCCTGGCCTCAAAGCCGGTACTTTTAATGAGCCGATAGAGCTAGGATCAGATGATGATGAAGAAGCCGGTGGGGATTTTGAGGACGAAGATGAAGAGGAGGAGGAAGAGGAGGAGGAGGAAGAGCTCGATGAAGCGGAATATCAGAGACAGCTGTTTATTCGCAGGCAATTTGATCCTGCCCATTCACGTAGGCCTCGTGGAGAGGAGGAGCTGGAATCGGCCGAGGAATTGTATGACGACGAGGAAGAAGAGCCAGTTCAAAACTCGCTTGTTCATTCGTATCCTAATGGCGACGAAGAGTGGGATAAAGAGGTGGGCTTTTCGCAAAATGTTCCGGATGATGAAATTTTGGAAGTTCCCGAAATTGACGATGACGACGAAGTTCAGCCCATCTCCGACAATACAGGTATGTTATGCTTTGATTCTCATTCTTTTTAAACCGAGTCACATAAAATCCATAGCGTTTCCACCAGAGGTCGAGAATGATGATCCTTTGAACACACGAGCATTGGAACTTCCAGATATCTGGGCTGGTCCAAAAACTTATGCCGAAGACTATTACTCGGGTGGCGATGTTGTACATGATACTGGCTTCCCGGTGAGCGCAGATGTCCTCAATGAATACGACGATGCCAGCGATTCAGGCCACTTCTTGACTCCGGGTTTGTTAACACCGAATGGTGCACATGCGGCTAGTGGCTCTCCTTCTATGGTTCCTTCTATGGATGAAAATCCGCCGGTCGGCTTCCAGGATGATGGCGTTTACGAGGGCAGCGGAGAGTTGGCTTTTTCTCCGCTGCTCAGATCCAGTCCTCCTCCTGAAATGTCTCCCCACCCTGAATCGGCAGCAGTGGTTGAAGGTGGCTACGATCAACCCAGCCCGGTGTATATTCTTTCGGATGACGACGAGGCAGGAGAGAACCACTATCATACCCTACCGCTACGTAAGTTACGCCACTTATTCGATGCCACCAGCTTTTTCTTAGTAAATTTCTCTTTGTATCTTGTAGGTGAAAGGTCATCTCCGCCAGCCGAATATGACCAAGATGACGGTGATGACGAATCGGATGTCCATACTGGAGTCGAAAACAGTGGGTATCTCGCACATAGTGATGTTGTGGTCGACGTAGACAGTGATGTTGACGTCGAAGACGACGTACCCGCGAAAGAGACCATTCTCCCGCTTGGCACGAGTGACTTGGATGTACCGGATCAGGATAATATGGAGGCTGAGAGGAGTGAAGTTGACAAGGAGGATGAAATTGACCAGCTTGCGGTTGAAACCCAAGACGCGGCGTCAATGCATAAAGGTACCTCTTCCTTCATATTTTTCTGCTGGTTATGAACGTACAAACTTTTGATTGTAGATTCGAATATCCCCCTACAAAAGGAGTCTCTGGCCGAATCAGCGGAACTTAGTGAGGCTATAGCAACTAATGGAGTGACCCCGCACCCTCCCGATTCTGTCGGCAATGGCGAATCTCTGGTTAGCTTACAGGAGACTAATGAAGTCGAAGCAGTCGATCCATTGCCTCCAAAACCTATCATTGCTGAGGAGGTTCCGGCTAGTCTACCGCAAGTTAGCGAGACGACTGAGGAACCAGAAATGGCATCTTCACCAGTTCCGGAGTCTTCCGACATCTCCCTGGTCGCGGCTTCTTCGCGAGCCGAAGAGCCAATAATTGCAGAAGACCCCGAAGTTGCGCTGATGGCAAAAGACGAAGATGCAGTTACTTCAATCTCGCATATATCAGGTGCACCGGAGCCTCACGGTGAATCTATTATTCCATTACCTTCCGCGGAAAGCGAGATTCAAGAGCAGGAGGATGACCGTGATGCCTATAACGTCGTTGAGATTGTGTCCGAAGACGAGGGCATAGAGAGTGATGTTGATGGTGAATTCGACGTAGAATCTGTCACTGCGGCCGGCAGTGTTGCATATCAATACGAAGTGGAAGAAATAATGACGGAAGGAAGGTTGACCGTTGTAAGTGTCTTCCGGTATCTTCATCTCTAATGCTCACTGTTTTTAAGGAACCGGAGCTCCGTGAAAGGAGTACAAGCTTCAATCTTGTCGATCTTCCGGATCCAACAGAAGAATCAATTAATGCTCGACCTGAGCAGGATATTACCTTTGGAACGGAACGGAGTGCTACTTTCACTGCCGCTGTTACCATTGACACCGAAAGCAAGCCTAGTCCAAATGTTCTGCCGCAGGCCCCGGATCTTACGCAGACATTGACATCCTTGGACACAGACGTGGTTCCCTCTCGGCTTTCGATTCCACTACCTGGAGGAGATAGCACCATATCTTTAATGGATGTGATCGCGCCTGAACATATGCAGGCCAATACTGAAGTTGAGGTTTCTGCGGACTCGGTTTTACCTGAAGTGCAAGCAGCAGAAGAGTCCGCACATCCTTCATCCCTACAAGTTCCTTTTGAAGAGACTCTTCTCCCCCAAGTCGACTATGCAACGCTCGAAGAGCACCCTGACGGCAACCGTGTTGTGCCCACTGCTCCGATCCTAATTCAAGAAGACCTATCGCTCCAGCCCACAATTGCAGCAATTTCTCAAGTCGAGTCCGCCACACCATCCGATTTGGTTCCTCCCGAAGCTACTTCTGTCGCGCTCTCGGACAGATCGCATGAATCTGTTGTATCTGCTCTCATGACAAGGAATGCCATCCCAGTTCTTCATGCGGACCCTTATCCGGCCAGTCTTTCCACACCTGATGTCGATGTCGACCAAGTCGAGGAGGAGCAAGCCTCGGAAGATGAAATTGATGAGATTGAGGATGATAGTCCCAACTCGTCCATGGAGCGGGAGAAATCTTCTGGGAACCCAACTTGGTCCCCGCTGTCCGATGACGGTATGGATCTTCAGTATCCCCCATCTGAGGCCGAGAATACTAGTTCTCAGGCTTTGAATACTGCCTCAGAGCCCGCCACAGCGTCCGCACAAGAGCTCACGGAACAAGGACCAGAAGAACATTCTGATTCCGATGCCGAAGGGGACGTCGACCCCGACTTTGCCATGGGTGGTACGCCTTCTATACTTGGTAGCGACGATGCGGCGACCGAAATTCTGGACGAGAAAGAAGGACGTCTGGAAGGAGTTATCTCTACTCAATCGCCTTCTAGCTCTCTTCCAGCGGAGGAACTTGTGCCTTCTATACCTGCTGCGCTGATCACGGAAGAAGAGCGCAAGGCCATCAAGGAGTTGAACGGAAACATGCAACACGAATCGGATATTACTGGTCAGCTCGCTGAATCCTCGGAGGTCGTTGAAGTTGTACCGAATGGTCACCTCACCGCGGCGGAAACCAGCGTCGAAATTGTACCTAGAGTAGAAGATACCGCGTCGCAATCGACAACTGAAACGACTACGGTACCGGAAGCAGCCGAGCCTGATGCCGAGGTCAAGCCATCTCTGCCGGCACAGGAAGGTTCGCAGCCGGTGAACCTTGATTCCCAAATTTCTGCGAGTTCCGAAACGAAGGAAGAAAGTGAAGAGGGTGTTGAAGAACCAGCAGCCAATACCATCGATTCTGCCGCGAAAGCTGAAAGGTACAGTGGTTTTCGTTCATCATTTCTCTTTGATCCTTGGTTGAATTAATCTTCCCTTGTAGTCCCTCCCTTTTTCATGTGGCTGAAGACTCTGGCTCTCCCCGATCCCCCCGATCACCTGGCAAGAAATTCGCCGATGGGAGTGGTACACGCAGATCCAAACGAAAGAAGAAAACCCCAATCACGATGCAGGCGAGCTCCAGCGCTGTTGAGAAGGAAACCTCCGCGAGGAAGCCGGCGGCAGTGAGTAAAGGTAAAGGCAAAAGGAAAGAAGATGTCTCAGATTCCGCTTCCAACTCGAGTGCCAGTGCGGCTGCTAGGATGTTGACCGGGAGTCGTGCTTCTTCCGTCGTGTCTACTTCAACCGGAGATGGGATCAACCAGTCACCTACTCCGGCGCGAAATAAAAATTCGCAATACGCTGCCCCGCCACCGCCCCCACCGCCACCCCCACTTCCCCAACTCATGTTCCACAATCATTCTCGAAAGGCCGCTCCGTTACGCCCGACGTTGACTCTGCAAACGCAATTGCAGAAAACTGTCACACGTGCTCCATCCCTCTCGCAAGTGAATGTATCTTCTCCTTCTCAGCAGGTCAGTCCTGTTGCGGGATCCTCAGACTCAAGAGCCGGCACCCCCGTGTCAGGTTCTTCGCCGCAAATCCTCCGCCGAGAACCCTCATCTAATTCCCCCGTTACTCGATCACATTGCCGATATCATAAAATCAGCCTTCCGGAAGATGACGACCAAGGGTCTCATATATTTTTCCTCGTTCCCGGGTGTTCGCTTGTAGATCGAAAAGTCATGAAAGAAGAGGAGATTGTGGATCACGGCGATGCGACATATGACGACAGTATACGGAAGGTCGCTGACATCGAGACGTTGCATATAAATGACTACGTCCTCGGTGTCATACGATTGCTAGTGGGCCCGGACAAGGAACATGAAGTTTACTTTTTGCCAAAACCTGGGGAAGAGAGGGCACGAAAGGTCATCCATCGCAAATCTCACCTGGGCAAGTCAAGTTTCTCCTCCGCCGGATATGGGTCCCATGCCTCTCCTAACGGAAATCTCTTTTCGCCCTCGTCTTCGACCCGGGGGCCGGTGTCTATCGCCGGGTCCACCTCTACTACAAGGTCAGGAAAAGAGCGGCATCGGTCAGTGTCGCCTGGCTTTGGTACCGACACCGATGGCGAAGGCAGCGATGACGACGATGAGGACTCGCCTGAGCCAAAGAGAGTCAAACTCGATTCGCCTGAGGATCCTCAATTGTCTGCGTCTGCTCCAAATTTGCCCGGAGACTCCTCCCAGACCCAAGGTTCGGAAGGTATCAGTGGGGGACCGGAACCGCGCACCAAGACTAAGCGCAAACGGCCTTTGGACGAATCGGCGGCAGCGTATACGCCTGGATCCGACGGAGAAGACAGTGATTCCGCCCGGGAGCAGAGCAAACCCAAAAAGAAAAAGAACGCTCTAAAGAGAGCTAGGACCTCTGAAGTTAATGTACCCTCGGGAAGCGATGAGGGGGATCGAAAACGAAAAAAGACGAAGACACTGAAAATGATTCCGTATGGGCTTCCAGCTTAGTTTGTGCTATATCGTACCTTGATTTAGTCTGTCTTCTGAGCTGTACCAACGGTTATCCTTTATTTTACTCAAATAATCTTCACAAAAATTTTCCAACCCTGCCCAACCCGGAGGTAGAGGTTATATGTGCAAATTATAAAAGGCCCGATACGAATCACTTCGACCGTCCAATTCAGTCAGAGTGAATGCTTATGACCGACAATGCACCAGAAATATGAAGCAAAGGTTGGGTCTCGTTACAATTACAATTACGCAGCACGACATAGCAAATTAATCATGACCTTTTTGCGGACTTTCGTTTGGGCAGATCCTTCTCATCGTCTTTGTCACTATCATTCGCTCGCTTTGCAGCACCAGCAGCTTTCTTCATATTTGACAGCTCCTGTTTTCTTTGTTGTTCTTCATCAGCTCCTTCCTCATCGTCCGAAGCAAACGTATCCTTTTTCTTCTTGGGCTTGAGCTTGCTGGAAGCTGCAGGTGTAGAGGCAGAAGCACTTGGTTCGGCGTTTGAAGAGGTCTGGACATTCGTAACTCCTTTGTTTTCATTCAATTCTTTAAAGAAGGTATCTTTGAGTTCCTGTATGACATAACAATGGTCAATTCCTGTGTGTGTCCTGTAAAAAAGAGCTTTACTTTAATTTCCTGGTCACTTAGAATATCCTTGTTCTTCCAGATCTACAAGAGAAAATTACAAATGGGTATAAGGTACGCCAGATGAGAACTAACTGTCGATGGTATGCCACTGGGATGCTTGCTGTCAATGCCTGTACTCAATGGTCAACAGTCGAACGGCCATGAAGATGATCGATAAGTACCTAGCACCGTGTAGAGATCTGATTTAACCCCTGAAAGATTAAATCCATGATTTCGAAGGAGGATCTTCATGACCTACAAAAGGATCAATGAATATTCAAGGAGGAAGACCTGAAGACATTTCACCTCTGTGACGGTGTTTTTGTCGTAAACGTCGGGTAGATATAGGCAGATGACATGTTGATGATTGGGGTTTGCATCAGGCGGTGAAGTCGCAACTTTTGCTGAGAATGCTGGTGTTTTGGCGAGAGGTCCTTCTATCAAAGAAGCTAAACATTTTGCAGGTGTCAATTAGGGAAGAACGGTTTGCAAGAACGAGTACTAACTTGCGAGATTTGACCATATCATATCGATTCTCTCTGCAGGTGCAAATATTAACCTGTAAGCAAAGTCAGGAAACCATTATATCGTGCTATTCAAGTCGCACCATTTTCCGCATAGATAATTGTGCTTTTGTGCTATTTCTTTGAACTTTTCGCGCGCGGTAGCTTGTAACTAAATATTATCCATGAGTATGGATAAAAGCTTGACGACATAAATATCTCACTTCTTCACGGACTTCTTTCTTGCTCTTCGCTCCTGTCTTTTTATTTGACCTTGTAGGAATAGAAGGGTCGTTCTTGTGCCCGTTTCAGAAATGTGTCTCCGCAAAGGTCGGCAACAGTACGCACCTTGATACTTTCTACCTGATCAGTGATATCTTTCACTGGAAAAAGAAACCAATCGTTTCGTTGCTCATCCCGTCGATATACAGTAAACCTACAGGTTTCGGAACCCTCTTCTATTGCAGCCAACCGGTTGGTATTCGCGAAGCTCGGCCGTTTCTCTTTCGTTGCCCATATCCACTACAGAACATATGGAATGTTAGACCGGGCGGGTTCCCAAGCAGGTCTACAAACCGGCTTGGTCCCGTCATTTTCGACCATCGAAGGCCGGAACTACGAGGCAAATAAATGTTAGCATGTGCTGGATTGGAGGTACATGATGGAAGACCTTTGCAAGAAAGTCCTTGAGAGAAAGGTCGGAAGTAGTAGGAGAAAACGAATATTTGTAGCTTTCAGGTACGGTATCTTCGTTCGCCATCTATGAAAGTCGAGGTCAAAGTCGCGCTTGACGCGCTTTGACCGCATCTGACGCGTCAACAAATGCAAACAACGTCTATCTCGAACCGCCATGTCGCCTCTTTTCCCTTCCCCAGCAGAGCTCGACGATGAAACGGCTTTTCTTTCAAAGCTTTCCCCAATAAAAGCTCAGTTTTTTGTTCCCCGTTTTGTCGAAAAGCCTCAGGATCCGATCATGGAGACTCTCAAGCTCAGTTCTACAAATTCCGCGACTGAGGGCCATTTTAGATTGGATAGCTTACCCAAGGAGCTTGCAATCATATCCCAACAAATGGTGTCCGCAGATAGTCCACAATTGAAGGATTCATTTTGGTTAGACGTGGACCTCGCCAAAGGCTTAAGTCGTGTATGTTACTAGTATTTTCTTTCGGTACTTCGCAGTTAAAATATCGGCTTAGTCAAATCAGATACACTCTTGGGACAATCTTCGGTCCACTGTTCCCAAGACAGCTTCTTCTGGGGGCTTCCTGTCTGACCAAGACAGCGTCGTTTTCGCAGCTGCTCAACACCAGTACGCCATTTATACTCAATTAGATCGAAATGCTCAGATTTACACCGCGTTTGTGTGACTAGGTGCCTTCCAATACTACTCGACTCTCATAGCATCGTTCAATATATATCTCTTCAGGATCTTCTAAAGAATTTGAAATTGACCGCTCTGGGCTTCTCGTCATTACTGCATGAATGGAATTCTATCGATGAATGTTTCACGGATATCGGTCCAGAAAAAGGCATACGAAAGAGGCTCATAATTGAAGGAAAAGATGAAGCTATTAGCGAAGAGTGAATTCCTTTTGAATTTCTTCATCTATCTATTCACATTGCTTCAGCGTAGTTTCACTGTTCAAACGATTAGGAACATCGCTTCGTAGGCTTGAGCACTTGGTTTCGTTCCTCCGATCTAGGTGCGTTACAACCGACAGAATCATGTAACTTGATTGACCCGACTTTAGGCCCAACGTAGGTCCTACTACACACGCCTTTGCGCACGCAATATCGACATGTCTCATGCAAATACGAAAGTTGTTAGCCACGGGTCCTCCCTCTGAGACGCAACAAGCTGCAAATCACTTAGCACTCACCCCAGTGTTAACGTATTATGCTCAGCATGAGGAGCTCTTGGCAGCTCTGTCCGCTTTGTGCAAACGAGTCAGTTCCAGAAGCAGCTCTTTTTTTCGTAGCTCATATTTCTTTGAAGCAAGATCAAGGTCTTCCGCCCCCAGAATATCAGAATATAATTGCATCTCCTCATGAACTTCTATCGCTCATTTATGAACACTTGCATAATCATATTGAACGCCAATCCTCTCATTCAGTCATAGCAACTTTCGCCTTTATACTAACAGAATCATGCAACGAATACTTTGAAGATGTATCACGTAGTATTGGTTTTGGAGGCTCGGGCCAAAGCGTCGATAAAGTTGGGAGTCCGTTATCGAAGCATTATCCCACGTTTTTTCCTCCGGAGCTCATCGCTGCCCTCCCGATTGCGCAGCAGTCCCTCAAACTTTTGCGAGCGGCTCAGCCAGATCATGTTCTCCTTCAGAAGTCCAAGCTGTTCTCTAATATTAGATGGTTTTGGACGTCAGACCAGATTCTGGCTGCTGTGAACGGTGGCAATTTTTCCGGACATATCAAAACCGATGCTGCCATCAAGGTTAGAGCACAATCACCACTGTCATCGACTACTTACCTGCCTGAGCTCGCCGAGTTTCAAGTGTACGATTTGGAACCTGGGTGTTTTATTGGACAATCATGCTTTGACGCATCATACACATCTGCGCCAACTCTGGCTCTAGAGAACTTCATCGCATTGTTTCCGCCCTCCCTTCCTCCTATGGCTCCGACTCTGGCCCATCTCACATCCTTGGTGGTCAAACCCCTTCTCTCGCATGCAACTACACTATCGAACACACTCTTATCCCTCTTTTTGACATTACCTCCTCCACTTGACATTCATTCTCACCTCCACCTCTTGCGCTCGTACATGCTTTTAATGTCGCCCTCATTCCGGACTCGATTGTCGGCTGCCTTGTTTTCTGACACTGGCGATTTTGATGCCGATGTAAAGTCTTCCCACAGGCTTTCACTCGGTCGTGGCTCCCAACCCGCTGAATTGCGGCGACAGACTTGGGCAGTCGGGCTCGCACCTGCCCTGCTTCAGAAAGCAACGTGGCCGCCGATGGACACCGACCTCAGTTTCTTCCTCAGAACTGTGATCTTGGATTCTTTTGAAGTCGATTCCAATGAAGAGACACGTCGAAGTCGCGCAGAAGAAATCGAAAATAGGCTGGGCTTTGCTGTTCGCGATCTTTCGACGGAGCCAGGACAAGACGCGTGGATGAATCCGCTCCGTATGTACCCTTTTTTCTTCTGCAAGACTGAAGGCGCTTATGCGGCTGAAACTAATTTCTAGACATCGAGTAAGGGTTGTTCTTGCCAAATTGCTGTTGTGCTGAGAGATTATTCGACAGAGCTCTTGATTTTCTCTACATGGACTACAAACCCCCTCAGCCAGTGGATGTCATCATAACGCCCGATATTCTATCAAAATACCAACGAGTTTTTACTTTTCTGTTACGACTTTTGCGAGGTATGTCAACATCTTAATCAAGAGATTTACTTACATGTATTCATTTTTACAGTTCAACACGCTATTCACGCGGCCTTTCGTATGTCCAACTCTGCCGATCCTTGGGTCTTCGGAACGCTTGTCTCTGCCCGGAAAATGCTCCTGCATTTTCGATTCATAGCCCAATCATTCTTGACTAACCTGGCCGAATACGTCTACGATACCGCAATAGCAGGTAACCTCGACCCGTTCATTGCGAGACTCCAGCAACCAGAGGAATTTGCTAAACGTCACAACGACGGCTATTCAGATGTGTTCTCTCTTGCACAAGCCCACTCAGATGTCATGGACGCCATCCTGACTGCGTGTCTCCTAAGAACAGCTCAGAAATCTGCGGGCGGAGCACTGCGGGATGTAATGGAACTTGTGTTGGATTTCGCCGTCCTTATAGGTGAACTGTATCGAGGACGACTGGAGGAATATCAGGCTGCCCCGGTGCTAGAGAAACTGTACTCCCAGTTTCTGAAGAAGATGAGGAACCTGGTAAGGAACCCGAATTTCTTGAAAACATACCCGTCGTTAAGCAGATTGAGTGCTATTAGATCAAGATCTTGAATGCTACTGTAGATAAAAATGCGTCGTTGCGAGCTTTGCTTGAGGTGCCATATTCCGTAGGCGTGCAAGAGCGAAAATCGATAGGAGGGATCGAGGCTTTATCGCATCTCTTGATTCGCTTGGATCTTGGGGAGTATTGGGCAGATACTGGTAAACGCACTACGTAGACGAGTAAAAACCTTTAAAGCCTAGTTTTATTATTCGTAGCGAAATTGTTACATGATGGAAAAAAAAAATACAACATGCACGAGTGCGGAAGACATACGACGAGAGAATAATCCAAAGAGAGGAGAAAAGTGCTACATAACGAGTACGATGACAGAGAACAATAGATGTATTGCAGGAAAGGAATAAGTCAAGCATGGATAAGCAAAAAGATATTACAGAGGATACTTAATCTTCAAGAGCATCGGAAAAGCCGACTGCTTGAGCCGGCTTCGTAGATTTAGCCTGTAGTGCCTTAACTTCCTTGTTCAGTCGCGATGATTCATGAACCCAAATGGCCCTAGCTTCCTCCTCCTTAATGTCCAAGGAATCAACGCTGTCAATTCCTAGACCACGCAACACTTCATCTACCCAAACGCCCTGCCCAAGGCGGACATCTCCGGTTACAGGGCTCTTGTTCTTTGCCGAGCTAAAGGACGCGGAACGGCCGAAGGATCTCTTCGACATCTTTGTCGGAGATGAGCAGGTGACTGTAGCAACATTCACCAGGCCAACGCCCTCGAGCATTGCAATTAAGTCGATAAATTCGCTTCTAGAAACTGGGGAACAGAGGTCTGAATCGCCTCGGGAAAGCATGCTCGAGTAATAAACATGCAGCTGCAGAGTATCGATGCCAATATCTTTAGCAGAAAGACCTCCGGGTTTAAGGTGCTTCGTCAGGGCAGAGGAATTCAAGCTCGAAAGGGTCAACCCAGCTTCAAGTCTTTTGGAAGCAAGAAGGACAGAGAGAAGTGCAAATCGTGCCTGTAGTCCGAGGGAACTGATTTTGGACACGATCGCGCTATTCGACGCGGATGGAAGTGACTCAGCTGATGGAGTAAGGGTGTTGATGGGAGTAGGGATGTGCGTCTTTAAAGCAGATAGTACATGCGCCGGAGTTACAGCAAATGTAGGCGTGTCTAGCACGCTGGTCTCTTTAGCGCTGGGCGACGGTTCGACAGCCAGATCGATAGCACCTCGCAAAACTTCGAACAAGCATCTTACATCTCCGGTGAGTGAAGCCACCTTCTTTGTCAGAAGTGTCAGGGTGGGGACGGGAAGGAGTCTCTTCGCAGTCGCTGAAGATTTTTCTGAGTCGTACAGAACAGCTAAGCGAGATTTCAGGATTTGAAGAAGTTGAGCTGAAGTATAAGGCGCAAAGTGTAATGTGCGGATGTAAGCATTATTGGCGATGGAAAGTGTGTGCGTATTTGCGATGCCGATAACTCGTAAAAGGCCGGAAGAATTTTGTGGAAGAGTGAGCAGAGAAGTGAATGCCTGCGATGTCGGGACAATGTGATCGAGTTCGTCAAGAACAACGATGCTAAAAGGTTGAAGTCAAACAATTGAGTTGCTGGCCCAAATTCCTTAACATACCATTTGCTTTTCATCACTGAAACAACAGCCTCAGCTCCTTCTCTACTCTTCAATTGCTTCTTGGGACGCGTCGGAGCCTTGGATTGTTTCGAAGTATCGAGCTCCTCGAACACTCGTTGCCAAAGGGCGTCTATGTCGTCAAGGGCTACACAATTGATAGTTATAACCTTCACATCAGCGAGTTCATCCTCGAGTGAGCGAAGGACAGAGTTGATCAGCGCTGTTTTGCCGGACCCGGGCGAACCGGAAATGTAAAGACTCTGGTGACTGCTTTGTTCATCCCGGACAAAGCCATGAATGAAGTCGACAAGAGCTTGACATTCTTCCTCTCGCCCCGGAAGCTTATCAACATCATTGCAAGTTGCACGAAGAAGAGCTCGAGCCTGAATATGCAGGGGCAAGAAGGTAGGGGGTGTAGGCGGAGGTGTAGAAATGTGAAGAGATGATATAGCCGTGGCAGGTGTAGCAGGAATGGAAGATATGGAAGCACTTCGTTCATTTCCTGAGTTATGTGATAAGTGATCGAAGAAAAATAGAGCAGACTGGATACTAACGTGGTTTGGACTTTACAGGAGTGCTCTGTATAGTCTCTGTAGCACTGCGGCGCAGTGCTCTGGCTGCTCTAGCGCTGGTTGTTGGAGAAGTAATTTCAATGTTGAGAGCATTTAAAGCAAAAGGAGGAATGTTCTCCTTATTTCCATCGCCATTTAGAACCGACGAGGTACGGACTCGTTTATAATCTGGGGTTGGTTCTGGAGTTTGGAGCTGCTCGCAAGACGAACTCTGATCTTGACGCTGAGAACGTTTTCCTAGAACAGAGTTTGCCCGAGTATAAGGCATGACGGCGACTAGAGCAGCGAGCTTGTCGTGACGGTTGAGGTGAAAAAGATTTGGGTCCAATTCGGGCATTCATTGATCAAGTGTCAAAACAAGGTAAAACAACGCGGACGCGATCAACACGTGACGGTGAAAGGTGTCGAGTACGCCATGCTTATCGACGAGCTGCTGCTGAGCCCAGATAACGATGAGCCTGTTGGATCCGAGTACGATCACTTTCACATTTCTAGTGAGCTCTAACTCATCGATGATTTTAGCTTAGAATCAGACGCCGTCACGAAGCTCGAGGAAATCGCCCTCGATTTTCTTTCTCAGCTTTGTCATTCCGGGCTTATATCTGATGAGCTATCTCAGCCTGAAAATGACTCTGACATGGAAGTCTCATCAAACGGAGGAAGGATTCACCTCGAAATGGCGGATCGCACGCGAACGGATCCAGCCACAGGGTAAGCCACCAACACTGCATCCTTCTCTCCCCCCGTTTCTCAGATCTTCCTAGTTCCTACGGTGTCAGATTTATGACTTATCCCAAGAAAATGGCATCAGGAAGCGCAAAGCCACTTGGTAGAAACTTTTTATCCCGGTCAATATCCTCGATCCCTGATGACGAAAAGCGCAACTGTTCCAAGTAATGAACCTCGTACACGAAGCCAGTGTCGAGCAAGTACCAGCAACTAAGCGGTACTTTCATCATTACCTGGCTTGCACAACCATATTGACGCATCCGACATAGGGACTTATACTATAGAGATGTGACTCTATTCCAGACCCAGAAAACAGTGGATACAGTATGCTTCCCCCATTTCAACTCTCTTCATGGCGCAACTAAACTCACACTGTTAGCTCGTCGATGATATCGCTGCGTCTGTAGAGCTAGAAAGATCTGATTTGAACGTCGTGAGTGCCGATTGCCTTGGAATCCCCTTCCTGATCTTTGACTGATTTTTGACTTCAGCGAGCGACTTCCAAGGGCACTTTTTGTGGTGCAGTTTTGAGTATTCAGTTGTCTTCCGGAGAGATCATTCATGGGAACGACTCAGAAGTAGACCTTTCATTCATGTTGTTGAACAAACGATGATTTAGTATCAAGGCGTCCCTTATACCTGTCGGGGAAGATATAGAAACATTCAACGTCGACGCAGATTTAGCGTGGGTACTGATTGTCGAGAAAGATGCAAGCACCCTCCCGTCCTCCCTCGCGTTGCACCCTAAAGTTTCTACAGGCCGTGTTTCAGACTCTCTGCCATCTCGGAGCCAGCAATCATTCTTCGCTGCCAGGAAAAGGCCTCATTATCACAGTTGAGACTCCCTGTCTTTTCCTACGCCAAACTTTAACCTCGCTCGGATTTTACCGTACAGGGCAAAGGTTATCCGGATATGGCTACCCGACACCTAGTCAAGACCCTCGCTGAATATCTCCCTCAGGGGTGCGTATTTCATCCAATCTGTTTAAGAACCAGCTCAGAGGCCTTTTTCGCAGTATCCCGGTTATTGCGCTAGTTGACGACGATTCTTACGGCTTGGATATTCTATCAGTTTATAAATACGGGAGTAGCAGATTGCGTCACGAAAACGAAAAGCTCGCTGCCGGTCGAATCGAGTGGCTAGGGATTTATTCAAGCGAATTGAACGGGTGATTGTCGTGTCCCCAGTCCGTGCTGGCATTGAATATTCATCCATCCTCTCAGACTTGGAATCGATAAAGAAGTCTTGATACCCATCTCTCGGCATGACGAAAAAAAGGTAAGAATCCTGGCGTATATCGACTTGTATGCTTACAAACAACGGGAACACCGAACCGCACAGGCCCTGTCGATGCTTCGACGCCCCCGGGATGTCATGCCTGCTGAGTGGAGGTTGGTCCAGCATGTAAACGTCACGTCGACACTGCGATACTGAGTTTCTGGTCAGGAAGGAATTGATGCATATGCTGCATAATCGTCGGAAAGCCGAAATTGAAATTCTGTCCTCGAGCAAGTCCCTCCAATCCTCTCGACCTTTCCCTCAAGATTACTCTGGGTCAAACTTTTCACGTTCGCCGTCTCCGAATTCTTTCATAGAGGATGACGGCGAACACTGTCCGCCTGCACATGATTCACCACTTCTCAGATACCTGCAGCTCAAATTACCGCAATTCCTTTCCACTGCATAGATACTTTTATTCTCCCCAGCTGCTTTGTTCGCCTGGTTATGGGAAGTGTCAATTAACAATCAACTCTGGATCGTTAAGGGAATGTGTTATGTCATTATTATACTACGCTGGTAGTAAACGACCTTGGTACGATAGTGCTAAACGTAAGTATAAGTCCAGTAAGTCCATGTCATATCAAATTATTCATGCCGATATGTTTTTAATAAGTGTCCTTAAATGCAAATGCACACACTACGCATGCGAGGAGATCCAATTGACAATCTATCTGCTGTACTCAGCATGGTTTTATTCTGCCGAGAGTTCAATGGTCAGCACCCTGTGACGCTTCGGCGACGATATCCGAAGTAGGGTTGGTAGGACCTCTCGTTGATGCAGTGTGAGCCATCGACAACGAGACTGGCGTCCCAGGCCTACTACCCGCAGCAGTTGCTTCGAGAGCCCTCATTGAAAAGTCTCCAACCGGGACAGGAACGGGACCATAAAACTCTGACGTGGGGCGCGGAGAGCTTGCCAACGATCGGGATTGAGGCAGACCTGTCATGTCCTCTTCACCACTACCACCGCCATGTCCGAGTTGAGAATAGGGTGACGGAAGGTAACCCGATGCAGAATGCCCAGATTGGGATTCAACTTCTTCATCATGGGTCCGACCAGTTTCCGAAGCAGCGCCATGATCATGATCACTATACGGAGACGGCAATCTTGGCTGGGCCGGCGTGTCTGTGTACGCGGTTGGCGCGTCCCGGGAGTCTGATTCAGCCTCGGGTACTGAGAGTAAAGGAACAGAAGAATGCATGCTCGAAACATTTGGTCGAGATTTCGGTTCTAGGAAGCTCTGTTCCATATTGCCCAGGTAGACTGAACCTCTGGGACGCTTGCGAGCGTTACGTCTCTTCCTACGGAGCGCCGTAAAAATGACTGAAAGCAGTGTTAACAGAGCAAGGCCTGCGATGACTCCGCCCACTATGGCCCCAACTTCTTTTGCAGTGCCCGAGCTCGAATGCGATGATTGCGTAGGAGTGGCGGTTGCTGATGTAGATGAAGCAGAGCTGGTAGTGGAACTTGATTGAGTGGAAGAAGTAGAGGCGGAGGGTGTGGAGGACGTGGAATTGGACGAGGATGAAGATGAGGAAGGCGTAGATGAGGAAGAGGAAGGGGAGGAAGAACTCGATCCGGTCGTTTGGGCTGCTGAGCTGGAACCACCTGTGGTAGAAGCCGAGTTGCTCGATGTAGTCGATGAAGGGGAGGAAGTTGAAGCAGCGGTCTGAGTCGGGTCAGCTCGACCGCTAAGGTTTCCATCAGCGTCAGAGAAAGAGACAAAAAAAGCGAAACAATTCACTCACTAATAGGTCAAGTTATTGAACATTATGAGAGGAAGGAAGGAAGCGGCGAATTCCAGTGAACACTTTCCACGTTACTTAAGAAACAAAGCCGAGCGGCGAAGCAAATTTAGAACGAGCCGCGCATTTCATCGCAAATTTGGTAAACCCTTCTGCCGCAGCACGCAGCACTGGGCCAGCCTTCTACCAGAAGGAAGGTCAGATGTCAGGTCAGAGCCAGCGAGTTCTTAATCTTTGTTTGTCCAATAATAGTCAAATGTGTACGCTTGCGACTATTCAAGGCCAAAAGACGAATGGTACATTGGGGATGAAAGTAGCATGACATTCGGAGATTACCAAACATGGGTAAAGCTGTGGCCGATCCGCCGGAGGACCGACGCACAGTCGCATTATTGAAGCAGCACTGGCGATTTTTTTACGTGAACGATCTTCTCAGAACCACTTTCTGTTCTGGTCTGATGTTATACATTCTTGTCCACTTCCTAGAATCCGCAATATCACGCGATCGGAACGTTCAGGAGAACTTGTCCAATTACAGCACTTAGACGCTCATTGTGATGAGCGGATGAGATACGGATCGGACAAAAGTTTTCACCGCAGACCGAGACAGGTCTGCTTCAGGTCTTGCTTGCAGATCAGTTGGGCAGATCAGTTGGGCACATCCCAGACGAGGTACAGCGGATAGTTTCCAAAGTTAGGAATGCCACAGAACACAACCGGTTGTCATTGGAGACTATTACTTGTCTAACAACCGTCCTTGCTACGAATAAGTTAATCTGAATACCATCTCTTAGGTACGAGACCTATTAATCATAAATACTTAGTACTACAATGGCAAGGATACTTAACAGCTATACAGAGCGATGAATACGCCAACTCAATGCTATTTACGCGCTGCTCAGAATAGCCTTACTCGGGGTTGAAGAGGCTGAAGTTTGTGGTACATTTACATTACTGCTCCAACAACAACTGAGGACGTTCGAAAAGTTGTAGTCAAATCTTTCGGAGTAGAATCAATTGTAACGAAGTAGCAACGAGTTTCGGCTGTCAAGCATGTCTGTACTAGCATTCATAACGTGTATCAACATACATCAAACTAAGACAATTCTATAATCCGAGTTAACATACAAACGTTGCAGAAAATTAAGATAAATGTTAATCTAGACAAATACAAGGGAACCATGCCGCATCTATCGGAGATACCGGAAAAAATTTCTGAGCACAGATTAGCAGTAGTAACTGGAAGAAATAGCGATGTAGTCCGTTAATCTTTTGTAAGACCGGATATCTATGGAAAATTCCCGATTTAGTCTTCCTCTCTGGGGTCTCTGGAATCCCCTTCCTCGCTAGAGTCGGTGGTACCTTCCAGAGAGCTTGACATTTGATGTACAATTCGTACATGCCTACCCTGCCGTCAGATCGTGAAGAATAAATAGTCCATACGACCTACCGTCTCATATTGGATCTTACAGAAAAGGAGCGATGACAGCCCTCTTCTGGGCAGACATATGCTAGGCAAATTTCTGTCAAGGTCCAAATCCATGAATTCGCAATTGAAAACCTACGTTTTTCCCCAGTATGTGTAGTAATATGAATCTGCGTCGATATTAGTTACTTTTATATAAATATGATGCCATTGTTGAAACAACTCACCTTTAAGCCGCTCGGCCTACTAAACCGTTTTCCACAATAAGAACATTGGTGGCGGGTACTAGAAGAGTTGTCTACGCCTCTGTGATCAAACATGGATCGCGGGTAAACGGCACCCGTAGAGGGATCGCGCATCTCATCAACCGAGTGATAGTTTCGAGGATACTCGGAATGGTTTCGATTATGATACATATCGTAGGCACCATGACCGACAGGGCGAGCGCTATGATCGCTTTCTCTGTGGTAATACGGGTCGTACGCATTGTGCGAGAATTGTCTTGATGGACCCGAGCGAGCATTAGCCAAAGCAGACATGGCTTGATTTGTTTCCAATGCAGAAATACGCGGATCGCGAGGAGAATTCGACACCCTGGAAGGATGGTGTTGCATTTGATCGACTACACGAGAGGACTGATACTTTGGGTAAATGTCAGAGTCACCAGGACGCGTCAATATTTGAATATACATGCCTGCATGTTGGGTGGGGGGTGTTGAGGCCAAGTTTCTGAACGGACAGCTTGCCTAGAAGGAATATACTGCTGTTGTTCATTTGTAGGCAACGGCGGTAATCTCAACGATGAAGAAGTTCTCGAACTGGCATGGCCGCTGTTATCTACTAGTCCGTCAGCTGGAATAAGGCAAAGGCCCCGGGTAATGGAACCCACCAAAGATGCGAGATATGGAAGGTAAAACTGGCCGATCTTCAGGTTGTTGATCGTCCATAAGGTTGAAGTGGTTATGAGGATACATAATAAAAGAAGCAGAAGAGGAATTCGAGATGTTGAGCATTCGACACCAGTTTATGCTCTTATATAAGTACCTAGTCAAAAACCTAGCATCGTATTGCATGCGAAGTCGTCAAACTCTTGCTCGTGAATCAGCTCCGTTGACCCAGTTTCATATTGTTGAAAGGAGAGTGCTTTTCCGGGTTCATTGCCACAGTACAGGAGGATTGAATACAAACCTCAAATTGAAGCAACGGTAGCGTGGTTTTCAGCATGAACTTTCGGCGCCGCGCCCTTGGATTCCAGCGGTCACTGTTGATTCTCACTTCGAGAATGCTCTCTCCACGCTCAGCGCAGTAACGTAGTGAGAAATTCCCTCAGTTTGCTGACGATCCTACACCGCTGGTTCGAAAAAAGAAATATACTAAACAAGAAGGAACATAAATGCTGTGCTGATGCACTTTTTTCTTTGAATTCGATATTGAATCGCTGATACGGGTTGAATATATATATACGACTACGGGAAAACGGACAAAAAGGACGACAACTCATACAAGTTGAATGCTTGTTCAAAGTGAGCTGTTGAATAACTCGTCATGGCAAAGAAGCAGTGAGTTCTGAGGGAAACTTGATTCCGCAGCTAGCAGGATACTTTATACTTCATCAGCTTGCAACACATTTGAGGCTATAGTCAAGTGAACCGGTTCAACGGAATGTAGACTCTTGAACTCAAATGATGCAAGGTTCTTTGTTTATCATCGATTCTCGTACTCACATCCGAATATCAAGACCACGCAGATCGACGATCAACCCACTTGCTGGAAGTTTATCAATTTCAAGGAGTTGATTAAAGAAGATCATGGTGTGCTTCGACCAGGTCATAATGCGTACGAAAGCCGGAAGAGACGAGAATGTGATTGGGTGACTCCGTATACAATCAATTAGAATAAGTTACGATCTATATAAAATCTATATATAAGTGTTATCATGGGCCTTTCAAAGTTTTCCGGTACTAGTCTATGCGAGGAGTTGAGCTGTCGCCTACTCAGACCACTCGTCTTTTGAACCTTCTTCCCCCGACGAATGAGAATGATTTCCTTGGTGCACCAGACGAATGTGTCGGAGCATGTTTGACCTCACTGAAAGTTCAGCAAATTAGTATGATGAATTTAGAAAGTTCAATAGTCGGACCTCCGAATCGACGACCACAGCTTTCCTCTGGACAAACATAGTCTGAAAAAGATTGAGATATATTGAGCGGCGAAGGGTATCGGGGCGCTAACCTTTATCACCTGTATGAGAGATGATGTGGATCTGAAAAACAGACAGCGGTTTTTCAGCAAATGATTCACATCTTCAAAAATCAGACACTAGCTGTACCTTCAACGCGCTAGGTCGCAGAAAACCTTTTCCGCAATAGCTGCACTCATACTTGGCCGCCTTCGCGGTGCTATGTTCCTCGGTATGGTACCCTTGCCCAGTGGACGCGGGGTTCGAAGGGATTCGAGAGGACTCATGAGTTCGAGAAGTTCCGCTACGCGGGTCTTCAGCGTAGGAAGCATGGGAAGGTCCTCTCGAAGTCGCGTACGCGGTGGGATGCGCATGATGAGCCGGGGGAGGAACATAAGAGTATGGACTAGGACCGTACCCCGGATGGGTAGGGGCCACATATCGAACATCAGTCCTTCCTGAAGGATGCATGGACGAGGATGCCTCGGGCATAGTCATACCAGAAGGCTGATAACGCGCAGAGACGGAAGGCGGGTAAACCTCATGAGGATTATGAGCACTGTGCGAGGAGGCTGCTCGATTAATAGCGGAAGGGTGGGCATAGGAATGCGATCTGCTACTATCATACCGAGCTCTTTTCGCTTGAGAATCCTCCGGATTAGGAACTCCGGAAGGATAGCCAGGATAGCCGGCGGGAGGCCCATGTTCCTAGAGGAGAAATGCGTTGGTCCAACAGTTTTCTCGGTTGGCACAAATTTTGAAAATGCTTACTCGGATGGAACTCGAGTGATGACTTGCATGGGGGTGGCCTTCACGATTGCCTCGTAGAGGCGGTAAAGCCATCTGAGAGTTACTGCTACCGGACGAAACATCTAGAACCAGAACACTTGAGAAAATTTGAATGCAAGCAAAAAAGGAAAACCGTACTAAAAATCTGTGAGATTGGCGGTAGGGTCACGTCCTCGGGGCGCTTTTTCTCGTGAGGTCGACTAGAGGAAGACATTTCGCCTGTTATTTTTTGAACGTGTTTAAACTTAAAGCAACATGCTTGAAAGCAGAGCATCCTTTATAAGAGTGCAGCGTAGCTGAAGCGATACGAGGAGGTAGATTGTTGACTAAAGCAGTGGCGTGGAACAGTCCAAACGAACTCAGTTACGCATTCGGAAAGGCCCAAACTGTGATGGCACTTGAATACTTAAAGATAGGTACATTCGGAGTACGACCTTTTCAGATCGTCTATCCATTCTGTAAGTACTAAAGGGATGAGTTGTGTACCGAATATCGAGGATTGTACACTTGTTGACTTCTTGCATAAGAGCAGGTGCTCCAGGTGACAGGCGCGCGTAATTGCGGAGGTGGCGCTAGTCGGCGTATTCCCTATAAATTGGAGGATTTTCAGGATCTACACGTGAATTGTCGTCGACAGAACCTGTTATGATTCAAGCTTCGTGGTCATGAATTCATGTGATATGTATCTCCTTATTCACCTCCTTACGCCGTAGGCGTACAACGGGAAGAACATCTCAGCAGACTATGCATTCCACAAAAAGCACACACCGAATACTTTAAATCAGGATACAAATTGGTCGTGGAGAACGCTGCAATACAACACAATTCACCTCAACCCCACGAGGATACTTGGATATTGAAAAAAATAGGTAATGCTTGCCAAAATTCATCTCTCGCCGCCTCAATTTCGACTCGAAGCTCTGAGCGACAAGATTCACATGGTCGGAGAATCACACCTCGGCCCCCATCATCTCTTTCATTCATCGTATAGGCCTCCATGATTGAGAACAGCGGGTCACAGCTACGGTAGCGAACGAGGTTGTTCGTATCACGAAGAACGTTGTAGAAGATGTTTTCGAATGCGACCTGGCAAAAGCGTCGTCGGGGATGATTGCCGGCTCGAAGATATATGCAGTCAGAGGAAGGTTTTCTGCCTTCAAGTTGGTTGACGAGAAAGGTGGAAAGAAATCTGGAAGCATCTTCGCGTCCTTTCAGAATATTGAACAAGTCCTCTTCTGAAAGTTGGTGGCACTCTTTACTCCCGCGAGCAACATGACCGGCGGCGGTGTGGCTAATAGAGAACCTGGACAGATCATAGAAAGCGGACGGTAGAAGCTCATGTGCATTTACTGATCGTGCTAAGTTTATGATGAGGCTGATGGGGATATTTTAAGGCGAGTGAAGGATATGACAAACAAAACAATCGATTGCTTACATTGGATGAGGAGTAAATTGTCGAGGTTCATAAACGCCGTCTGAGCTCAGCATAGCCTCTTCGCGAGCATCCCAGGAAGCTAAATTGGACGGCCAAGCAAGAGATAAGCCTCGTAGGAGATCCTTCCGCAGTCGATGGACTTGATACTTGGTTGTGAGACGCATCAGCGCAGAGACAGCCACAAAGGATTCGGCAGTGAACGGTAAGTCGGATCTGTTTTAAAAGTCAGAAGAAGAAATGATGGCCATGCGACCTACATACATCCCATCATACAAGGCTATCAAAAAATATAGCATATCTTCTGAGTTATCATGGACTTGCAAGACCGGACGACCATCTAGGCAGACGGCAGGGTTGCTTTCCAGGGCTTTGATAGCGGCTTGAAGAACAGGGGAATGACGACAAATAAGACCTTGATGTACGAGAAAGTAGCAGTTTTGGGCCAGCAGAGCGAGGTTTCCGTCTTTGAAAGAAAACTTTGGATGTCGGGTAGGAGGGAGAGAGGCAAGCTGAGCAGAAGTTGTTGTTAAGTCGTCGTCACAGGGTGACATGGAGCGAATAGTAAAAAGAGCGTGATGTAGATAAAGAATGGCGAGTGTACTGTCTAGATACTGGTAAGTAGTAGGGGTTAGTAGCAGGAGTTAGTAGAAGTGGAAGTAGTAGTGGTAGTAGTAGTGGAAGTAGTAGCGGTAGTACTACTGCTACTTGTGAAGTAACTTTGGTTAAGCGCTCATACCCTTAAATATTACGTGGGAAAAAGTAAACTTGAATTCCAACAGCTCTTTTTACAAATTCTCTTCATCCTTTACTTTCATCTTTGCTCAATTTATACTCCTCTGTCTGTCATGGCCGATGTATCTACACAGCGTTTAGTACCAGGCGCTCCTCCTCCACCAGCCGTAACAAAATCGCAACTCAAAAAAAAGCGCAAGGGCAAAGGCAAGACCAGTGAGCAAACAGCCGACTCTGCGACTGAAATCCCGGATGCCACTGCCGCTGCTCTCGTCGAAAAAGCTCCTGAAGTTTCGGACATCCAGGGAGGCATTGTAGCTCCTGAACTAGTAGCCCAGCCTTCCCAGTCCGAATCTCTTCCTGCTACAGAAGACACAACACTCAAACTAAGCCCGATTGTCGAACTTGTCAACAAACGGCTCAAAGCTGCGAATAAAAAGATGGTGAATCTCATTCATTATACCTATGGCTCCGAAAATTAATCTTTTTAAATTCCAAGACGCGTATAACCACTTACACAACCATGGATCCCGCGTCATTGAACGAGGATCAAAAACGCGCCATAAGCTCTCTTCCAGCATTAGAAGCCGTCTCAAAAGAGTTGATGGAGGTCAAAAAAGCCGTAGAAGTACGTTTTCGAGAAAAAATCTTTTCTTTGTTATCAATTTTTATTGCAGGCACACGAAGCGGAGTTGGCGGTCGGTTTCGCAGCGAAACGACGCGAAGCTGAAGAAGCTGAAAGAATACGAGTTGCCAAAGCTGTGGCCGCTGCTGAGGTATGCGCACTTCTTCCTTTTAAAAAAAGACCACTGAGACATTGCCATGTTATAGGCCGCCAATACTGAAAAAACCGTGAAGCTCTTGTCTTTTATCCGAATGCGATCGCTCGTTGCGGCTGGGCAACTTGATCTTTCCGCATTCGGAGCTAGCTCGGAAGAAGTCAGCGCCGTGCATACTGCTGCCTCCCTGTTGCTCGGGAATGAGGACGACGCGAAGGAAATTGTTCATGGATTTCTATCGGTGGATGGACGGTACGAGGGTGTCCCTTGTAGGTATTCGAGTAATTTATCCCTTTTTTCTCCTTAACTTTGCCCTTTCATAGACTCTCGTCTCTTGGAGCTGTGTGATCGGGCTTCTGCTCCGCTTCCCCAAACAGAAGCGCCACTAACAGAACAACTTTTGCAAGAGCCTGCTTCTGAGGAGCCTCATGAACCAGAAGCTGCTCCATCCAGTGCTCCGATGACGACCACCGGAAGCTTCCACTTCATACAAGCGAGCGAGATCGAAACTCCATCTCTGGAGGAAAGCGCGGAATGGGTTGAAGCCCCGGATGCTGTAGAAGACTCGAAACAGGTCCCTACAGTTAACGGTGATGTCGAGGAATCTGCTGCTTCTGAGGTGTGTACATACTTTTGCTGTTGCTCATTCAAGGTTTTATATCTTTCCTCCAGGTTCCTATCTCGGCTGAACCGATTGATTGGGCCGCCGAAGGCGAGGATGACCTCCCCCCCATTGACAACCTTCATGCAACCTTTGGAAAATCTGGTTCTGCTACACCGACCGTACCGCCAGAGGCGCAAGACACAATTGAACCAAATGGTGATGTTCCCCAGCCTACACCTGCTGTTGAGGAAGACGATGGCTTCACTCAAGCTCGTGGCGGACGCGCAAGAGGTCGTGGATTCAGAGGCGGTGATCGTCGTGGGGGTTTCAGAGGTGGTGATCGTGGTGGGTTCAGAGGTGGAGACCGTGGACACTACAGAGGTGGATTCCGGGGTGGTGATCGACGTGGTGGTAGGGGCGAATGGAGAGGAGAAGGTGGAAGAGGCGGAAGAGGTCGCGGTCGAGGAGGTACGTTATTTCAGTCATTCTTGTTCTAACCGGTGCTCATTATGTATCTTCTAGGTTCTGGATCTCCTACTCAGGCATGAGCCGATTTTTGCGAAAATGCCCTTTGTGTAGGCGCATATTTTGTTGTGCAATGCAATTTCTTATTTGCTAAAACTCGTATATCTTGAAGCCCATCTAACTTATGTACATCCAAATATGTACAGCCAATTTGTACCTTCATTACCTACAGTACTTCACCTACCTACACACTCACTTGCTTGAATGTTGAATGCATATTGCTCTCTTTTTGCTCTTAATCTAGGTGCGCCAGATGTCGAGATGTTACGTTAGGATGTGTGAATGGCTTTGCATCAACATGGTGTCAGGAACCAGACGCAATTCTCAACCACATACACTTCCCTTTTATTCGGAAAATAACAATAATAACTTACACCGCGCCGCTGGAATTGGATCACAGCGGTGGGCCCGTACCGCTGGAGTTCGATAGAACCAGCTTTGACCGACATTGAAATGACATAATATTACATAAGGCGCGATAACGTCCGAATCTGTTCCTTCTGCTTCGTACTCCATCATGGAAGTCGACTATTCTCTGTATCTTGTCACCGGTAGAGAATTACTACCACCAGGAAAGGTTTGTAGCACCTGTCGCCATACTTGCTATTCGAATCAACGTTTGGCAGGATTATTTTGAGTCATTAGAACAAGTTGCGCATATCCAAACATCTCATCTTGATTGACCTCAGATTGGATGATTAGTCTCTTCAAGGGGGTGTCACAGTTGTACAAATTCGAGAAAAAAACACTGACACCGCTGAAGTGTGTCGGCATACTGTTATTTTTCTATTTCGATTCAATGACCTTTTTTTTGCAAGTTCCTCGATATTGCATTGAGATCCAAGGCACTTTGCGACCGATACAAAGTTCCTTTGATTGTGAATGATCGTGTCGATATAGCTCTTGCAGTGCAGGCGGCTGGAGTTCATGTTGGACAATCTGATATGTCGGTATCCATTGCGCGAAGACTACTTCCGGAACACACAATTATCGGAGTTTCATGTAATAACGTGCAAGAGATAGACAGGGCGATACAAGATGGAGCTGATTATGTGGGAATTGGTGCCGTGTGGACTACTACTACGAAGAATCTCAGCAAGCCAGTCATAGGAGGTCCGCCGTACTCGCTCTCACGTTGGAATGACGCGACTGAATTTTTGATTATTTTTTTTTTTAGTTCGAGGCGTTGGGGAGATGTTACAGCGGCTGGATGGAACCTCGATCAAATCCGTCGCTATCGGTGTGTAGAGTATGTTGTATTCATCCAGAGTTTGATCGTTTACCTTTTCACCTGTAGGCGGTATCAAGTCGAATAATCTATTGCGGACCTTGCACGGGAGCGTTAGCTCTACAAATCATGCACTAGATGGAGTAGCTGTCGTATCAGAAATAGTGGCTTCACCTCAACCTCGGGAAGCTGCCGCGAAGCTATCTGGACTCATTTCTGCTTTTAGGAGCGGTAGTAGCATTCGTAATGCCCTAAGCGTGCGCCCAGAATATAGCGCTGGAGCTGTGATAGATGGTGTCATTGATCTCATGATTCGTGTTCGAGAGCAGAGCCCATTGGTCCATCAGGTAATGACTTTGAGGCGAAGCTATTCCCGTTGATGGTTCATTCAGAAATATAGATCACCAACAACGTTGTTATTGCTCAATCAGCTAACGCGACAATAGCTCTGGGGGCGTCGGTGAGCCGTTTACTTTAGTCCGCCCAGGTGAATGTATTCGATATGATTGAAACAGCCAATAATGGCCACAATGGCACAAGAGATGGAAGACCTTTCTCGCATAAGCGGCTCACTTCTCGTGAACATCGGTACCCTGGTTACTTCCGCATACGAAGGTATGTTACTTGCCGGTGAGTGCTTGCTTGTGAAAATACCTGGACACCATAATTTGATGCATTGAAAGGCACCTTCGCCAATGCTCGAAGGAAACCTGTGGTATTTGATCCTGTCGGCGTTGGCGCATCCGAGTTTCGAAAGACATCTGTCAACAGTAAGTACAATGAAGTATTCTGTCTTTCATTTGATGGTTTCAATTTTCTTTCCTATTAGACTTACTAGATACTTGGCAAGCCAGTGCGTCTCTTAAGCACTAGGAGATACGATAGAGAGTTTCATCGACTTGATGGCAGGTGTTATTAAAGGAAATGCGGCTGAGCTCGCAGCTCTAGCGGGATCCAATGAGGTCAGTCAATAAACAACGCATGAGCTTCCTATTTTTTTGATAAACGGTCAAAAACATATGAAGGTGCAATCCAAAGGAGTCGATAGTGTAGGATCCGGATTCCAAGATCCCGTGTCTTTTGTCAGGAACCTCTCCCGGAAAGAACGTGGGGTATTTCGCTAGGTGCATTTACAAATTGCTCATTTTTTCTTCGCATATGTAGGTTGCGTAGTAGTCTTAAGCGGAAAGACAGACTATGTATCTGACGGCACCACTGTCGCTGTATTGTCCAACGGTCACGAATTATTGGGCAACATTACTGGATCTGGATGTATGGCTGGTTCGTGTATTGCTTCCTTCTGTGCAGCTGCCGCTCTAGCAGCAAGCCAAGAAGGAGCCACTGAAGGGAAGATTGTGCTAGGAGATGTTTTCCTTGGAGCGATTGGAGGGTGGGTTGCAAACATTTCAATATTTAATCCACTGAGCGCCCAAATAACCGTGATTAGAATTCTGGCACTCACAATCAGCGCCGAGATGGCAGCCATGAGAGAGGACGTCAAAGGACCGGGAACCTTTTTCCCTGCCTTGATTGATGAGTTATCTCTGCTCTCTTCGCAAGCTATTCGGGATCGCGCTCACATCCAAATCGTGTGAGTAACATAATTTAGAAAGTTATTTTGTGCTCGATCGGGTGGAATATATGCGCAACTGTCTTACTCGAATGTACATCCTTTAAGTAATTATCTCGCTACTTCGTTGTATGAAAGGTGTACAAACCGGAGCTCAACCAGAACGTCAAATTGAACCGCGGTCCGATTGGTGTGCCGACGGAAAATGGCAACCCGTTGGCACTTTGAGTCGGCGAATACTGATCTTGATGTGGGTTACCAAAGAGATCGGTAAGTGACCTATTTGGCTGTTCAAAAGTGATGTCTACCGAATACTTGGAGGACTTCTTGCCAGACCACCTGACAACAGGACTGGTGCACGGACGGCGCTGAGAAAATATCTCAATTGATCAAAGAACATGGTGGTGATCTGGTGAATAGTAGTAATACGTAGTAAGTTCGCGAGCGTCTGGCAGAGGCTCGCTTGTAATTCATCTTCAATAGCCTCCTCCATCCTTTCGGCGTCTGACCATTTCTCCAGACCCTGGAGGTCTCGCATTCTGGTGGACTGAGTAACCGGTTTCTTTTTTTAACTCTAGTCTTTCTTTTCATCCATCGATTTCGGTTTTGGCCATGCCTTCCTTCACCTCTACCATTGAAGATTTCTCTCCGGCTATCATATACTCTCCGGATTGGAAACAGGGCTCAAGTTCGTCAGATAATCTAGCGAGCAGGTATGAAATTGTTCAAAATATTGAAGCATCTCCTGTAATATGACACTATCGTTCCAATACGTGTAGTTATTCTGCTTCTAGTTTTTTTGCTACCAACACCAATGGGGGCACAGCTTCCTTTACTTTCAATGGTACAGGGATTGAGCTGTTTGGGGCCAAGCGAGGGAACCATGGTCTGTATCAGGTTACAATCGACGGAACTCAGTTCGCTGCCGCTTCAGGACAAGCTTCCGATCCCGGGATTTTTCAAACATCTTTGTTTTCCAAAACGGACTTGACTCAGGGTTTACATACAGTGGTTCTGGAAAATCAAGGTAGCTCGGGGCAGTTTGTTGATCTGGACTTTGTGCGATTCTTATTTATATTGCAAGTTATGTTTTCTGATTGTGTCCGTAGATAACATGGCACGGTAACATTGGGCAGAGTAACGAGCAACTTTCGGTCGCCACAGTTGAGGATGACTCCTCCTCCTTCGTTTACTCACCTAACAATGCTTGGTTTACGAATCCGGATAACCTTGGTTTCTTTTCGGGAAGTTCTGGACAGTGAGTTGGTTGTTACAATCTGTCGTTGATGCTTAACTTATGTTCAGTGTTACTACTACGCCTGGGGCGTTTTTTACCTATACTTTTTCAGTGAGTGTGACATTTATCCGGTTTGTTCATATCCTCATATTACAAACAGGGCAAGTCAAAGTCGTACTATACATCTTTCCTCTAGCTAAATAACAACCGAAATGAAGGGGATGGTGTTTCGTTATATGGGCCTGTGGGACCAGCATACTCGCCTTTCTCGGTACAACTGAACAGCGAGTCATTGAGCTTTTCAGCCCAAAAGAGTATGAATGCTTCGCAAGTTCTGCTATATCATGCGGATAATCTGGGACCGGGACCGCATACTCTCAAGTTACTCTTCCAACCTTCCAGCACTGGGCAGATGTTCGCAATTGACTATGCTCAGGTGTATAGCACACCCTCGACTTCGGATAGGTATCTGAATTTGCTCAGGAGTTACACTGAAGATCGCTGATTTGCTTCTCATATATTAGTTCTTCAAGTCGAAAATCGCATAGGTTGGTAATCACAGCTCTCAAGTTTGTTCTTACTGGTTAATCTTCATGATCAGCCTTTCGGGTGGGGGTATAGCGGGCCTAGTGATAGGCCTTCTTGCCATTGTCTGTCTTCTACTTCTAGGCGCTTGGTGGTACCATCGTCGGCGTAGAGATCGCGCTACACTCAGCCGTAGAAATATTCTGGATCTTGAAGCAAGTCCCCAGCCCGAAACACTTCCAAATCCGTTTACGGAAATTTCTGGGCCAGTGATGTATGAATATCGCGGACCTACAGAGTGTCAAGATCCTGCTCCTGCAGCACCTCCAGCTACTTTTATGGATTTCCACAGCACTCATACGGTGTCAACGGAAGATACCAGATCTGATTCTACGTCTCATTACGTTTGTGATTCTCATTTGAACTTTAAAATAATATCTGAATGTTTTTGGTTTTTGCAGGCCCCTTCCGCGCGTAGTCTAAGTCGTTCCATTAGGAATTCGACTTCACCTCGGAGGAACGCAAACCCTTCCCGCGCGAGTTCACTGGTCCGAGGGAATTCGAAAGCCACTATACTGAGTCTACCTAGCTCTGCTGGGCAATCGCTCTCTGGCATACCTGTGGAACAATTGCAGAATACACGGATGGTGGTGAATGGACGTCCCCAAGATTTTGGAGCAGTTGATGAGGAGGAAGCTGTTGCTTCAGGCTCGAATGTTGGTTTGACGCGATCACATACATACACCGAGCATCATCCACCTCCGGATTATCACCAGGCCACAGAAACGTTTAATGGTCCGTCATGAACATAGTGGACCTGAGGAATGCTGCTTTTTTTCCTCTTTCTCTTCAAACACTGGTTGTTTTAAACTAATATATATTGGGTGAATACATGAGATGCTTTTGAAGTAGTATAACTGTTAGTGTGTAGCCGGCGGTTCGGATGATCGGAGCGGATCTGACGGAAGGAACGGAGGCGCTTAAGCCCACGCGATAAATTTGCTCTCTGCCTCGCTGGTCGTTTTCACTCGAATCCGACTATCGTCCTTCGACGCCCTTCCTTTCCATTTCATGCATTCTTAACGGCTCGCCATAAATATTCAATTGTCAACTTTCAGTCAGCCTATAGACAAGTTTATATCATGTCCACTTCAACCTCCTCACCCATGTCCAAAAACTTCGTTTCCTACTTGGCAATCTCGCCCGAGATTGCTTCGTATTTCATTGGTAGCCTTTATGCTTGTCTGATACTCATTAATATTTACAACCTCCTATCATATAGCTGGTGGATGTGCTGGAGCTGCATCTCGTACGGTAGTGAGCCCTCTTGAGCGACTGAAAATCATCCAGTGCGTTCATCAAATTTCATCCATTATTATCTACCCGTCTGTTGACCTCGGGGCCATTTTAGACAAGTTCAGCCCCGCGATTCCAACTCGCAATACAGAGGAGTATGGCGCAGTCTCGTCAGAATGTGGAAAGAAGAAGGCTTTAAAGGCTTTATGAGAGGCAATGGAATAAATTGCTTAAGAATAGTTCCGTACAGGTCAGTTTTCGAAATCTTGCTCTATGGTTGATATGCTAACAATTGCTGTACCAGTGCCGTACAGGTCAGTTTAGACTTGGAATTCATACTTAGATACTATTACTGAGGCCATTTTCATCGCAGTTTACGACCTATGAACAGCTCAAAAAGGTTAATGTTGGATACTCTTTGCGTTCTTTTCTATACATTCTGACGTCATTTTTATCTTTCTATACAGTGGTTCACAAAGCATGGATCAAAAGAGCTCGATACGCCGAAGAGATTGGCATCCGGAGCCCTTGCTGGAATAACATCAGTCTGCGAGTCACAAGTTCTTTTTTCTATGCATTTATTTTTCGTGTTGATGGATTTTTATAGGCACCACGTATCCTCTTGACCTTGTCCGTTCTCGGCTATCGATAGCCACGGCAAGCATACCCATCAAGCCCCAATCAGCAACTGCCGGTTCGACGCCCAAACCTTCAATAGCGAAATCATTTCACACTTCATCGCATGCGTACACACCTCAAGAGCTGACAATGCGGGGTATGGCGATGAAAATTGTACGCGAAGAGGGCGGATATCGAGCTCTATATCGTGGCTTGGTCACCACGGCTATGGGCGTTGCGCCGTACGTTGGAATAAATTTTGCGGCCTATGAGTTTCTGCGTGGAATTATAACTCCACCGGGTCAAACTTCTGTAACACGGAAGTTGACGTGCGGTGCATTGGCCGGTGTGTGTCATCTTGACATGGTTTTGTTCAGATAGAGATGAGATTCTTATTCTATTTTTTGAATCAGGCTCCATTTCGCAAACCCTCACCTATCCATTTGATGTCTTACGGCGAAAAATGCAAGTTACCGGGATGAAATCAAGCGTACTTGGCGTAAAGTATAATGGTGCACTGGACGCCCTGACTGATATTTTGCGGAAAGAAGGATTGAGAGGATTATACAGGGGACTATGGCCTAATCTATGTAAGGGGTGTTACGACCACAAACACCGACAATGACTGATGTTGAGATTGCTCTGATGTAGTGAAAGTTGCGCCAAGCATCGCGACCTCCTTCTTTACTTACGAACTGGTGAGACAACTATAGCTCAGGAGGGCGCTCATCCATAGCTGATGTTGATCGCTGCAGGTGAAAGATTACTTGATTTCGAGCTGAGCAAGACGTACGTCCGGGAGTGGACTACACTAAGGACCATTCTCCTATTTTTTCTTTCTCCTTTTCGCCGTGGATCTTCCGTACCATATTTACAGTACATTAGTATGGAGTTGTATAGAGAGACTAGGATAATTATTTCAAAGTATAGAGCCTTGTAATATTCAAGATAGTGTTAGCGCCGGTACTCAAGTACTCAGGGCCAGAATGTCGGCAGATTTGACTTGTTTCCGGTTCACACCCTTCCCTCATCAGCAATCACCTTGAGACACATGTCCTGGTCCTTGCTGGGAGCCAGCCATCGTTGTTCTCAACGTGCATGAAGGCATACATTATATAGGCTGTGAGCGCCGGACTATTTCTCCTAGTTTCCATATACTTACGTGGGGGTTGCTACCGTCACTGCAGAATTTGGCACAGCTAAAAGCTTCTAATCTACCCCGACTTTATCTGGCAGTGACAACCTTTCGTCAATCCCTTGCTCTGTCTATCATATACTCCTGACCTGAGGCTGCGGCCGTAAAATGCCCCTTCCGAAAAGCAGCAGCCGGCCTTCAGGCAGGCCTGATAACTCGACCTCTTCATCCACCGCAGGCTTAGTATCTTCACTATCCGCAGCCTCTGGCATGTTCCCTCAAGGCTCCAGCAATTCATCGGATCATTTCGCCTCTCAAAACACACCCTTTCCTGCTCCCACTACTGGCCATGCTGCAGGACACGACCTGTCTGTCGCAGCACCCGCCTTTCACAATTCTTCCGCTGCTGTTGTCATGGGTCAGAGCTACAGCAAACCCTCAGCGGCGCACAAGGGTCTCTCGATATCTACCGCTGCTGTAAACACCGGTGTCAAACTCAAGCGGGCTTTTGCAGCGCGTAGGAAAAAATCTGAAGACTCGACAAAATTATTCGGTACCGCAAACGACAAGGGCAAAGAGAAGGAATGGGATTCACCAACCTCCCCGACCTCCTCATTACCCCAGGTGACTAAGCAGCCCTCAAAATTTCCGGGGCCTACAAAACTAACGCAGTTTGCCACTCAGGTCGTAAGTGGCGGGAGGAAGGCCAGCTCTCCACAGCAAGCATCTCCAATCCCACCCACACCACCCCCTAAACCTTTTTCCATGCAGCCTGCCAATTTGGCGTCATCGTCGACTTCACCTCCTCCATTGCCAGCTAAAGTGCAGACTGTGATTAAGACGGACAATCGAGGGTCAATAATCCCAATGAGTCCTGGGATGACTCCAGCCGTCGATTTCATGAGGATGGGTGAAGAGGAACGGGCTGCCGCTCTGGAGAGGAACAGGGAGAGAGAAGCTGAAAAGGCAGAGGATCAGAAGGACGTATGGAGGAAAAGTGATTCCACGATGAGCCATCATACAGTTCGACCAGCAGGAGCAGGATCTCGCCCTTCTCGACCAGTATCGATGGCGGAGTCGTTACAGTCTAATCACACCGTCGTGCCGGCCAACAAGCGTCTCAGTGCGCTCATCACTGATTCCGAGTTTGGGCCACCTGAAGAGGAGGATGACTCTTCATTCCAATCAGCCTCTGAAGATATCTCATCAATCCAGCCTGTCGCTCCATCATCTGCCCCCTCTCCGAAGGTAAAGAACCGAAGATCCATGTCTCTTAATCTCGGGTCAAAATCTACCAAGGTCGCTCTTCCTTCGCCTCCGGCTACTAGTGCAGGTTTGGACGACCACATCGTTGTCTCTAAGTCATACCCCGAAACGCACCGTAGAATACCCCAGTCATCCAGCGAGACGCCGACGCTCACTCGTGCCGCCGCCAATGGTATCATAGCACCTTCTAGCTCCGGTGTGCAGTCTACGGGCAACAACATTCGGGGCCGATTAGCCGCATGGACCGCCACAAACCAATCATCTTCTCAGAATTTCCACCACGCTTCTCGTCCGATGCCTCCTTCCGCTTATCATTGGACCGTTCCTTCTTCTCAACCTCATCAGCGGACTGCTGCGATAAGCATCACAGGTAGCTTAGCCCCTGCTGCTAATCTCGCTCGCCGAGCTGCTGAAAAATTGGGCCGATGGGGTGGATTCTCTTCTAGTTCAGGTGGATCAGGATACTCTTCATCTTCCTCCAGCACGGGTTATTCTTCTGATCATGGTCTTGGTCGAACTACTTCACGAACCTCTTCAGGTCAAGTATCATCAGGGAGGGGAAAATCAAGGCGAACACCGGATGCACCTTCTGGCGCTTGGAGCGTCAGTTCCTCCGGCGGTGGCTCAACGTCTGATTCAGACGCATTCCTCGTTCCCGCTGGCCCTTTGCTGGGAACACAGATTAGAGCTCCCCTTCGAAAAAATACCGGCGGTATCGTTTTCGGGAGGAACTTGACGCTTGTTGTGACGGAAACCGCTGTAGGGGTTGGTGTGCCGAATTACAAAGATAGTCTTGACAAGCGCCAGCCAACGATGTCGACACCAGGAACCATAACAAGAGAGGAGTCGAGGGCTTTGGAAAATAGGCGGCTACCTGCGCTGGTAGTGAGATGTGCGCAGCATCTTCTCCTATGGGGAGTTGGCGAGGAGGGACTTTTCCGGTATGTTCGCTTTTTTCGTGCTTATGTGCAATCAATATTGACATCGAGTAGTGTTAGTGGTAGGCCTTCGCACGTTTCTAAACTGCGTCAAGAATTCGATACTGGTCTGTATCATCTTGATTATTTTCCCATATGTCAAATTCATGTAAACTCATAGGGGCCGACTTTAACCTGAAAGAATGCTCTCCTGGTGAACTTGACCCCCATGCCGTAGCTTCGGTATTCAAGGCCTTCCTACGTGAACGTCAGTCTTTAGCTCTAGGCCTATCTTTTTAGTTTACTGACGTTTAACGCGACAGTGCCGGAACCGCTCCTAACGCACTCACTTCTTCCCTATTTTGATGCCGCACTCGCTCACGAAACTGCCGCAAACGAGCAGCAGCAACAGCAGCAAACATCGCCGCGCTCTGAAGCTGGTCAACGAGGCCCCTCATTACCGGCTGGTCCCAAGAGTGGTATACAAAACCTACGGAAGCCGCCTTCACTTTCAACGTTAGCTATGCCCAACTTTAGTGGCATGCGACCGCCTTCTCGTTCCCTCATCAATGCTCTCAAGTCCCTTGTTAATCAACTCCCGAATGAAAACAGGGATCTTATACGGACCGTCGCGGAGCTGATCAAAGCCACTGCTAAGGAAAGCCGACAGACAAAAATGCCGCTCAGCAATTTGTTGCTGGTGTTTTGTCCCAGTCTCAACATGAACCCTCCGCTATTGAGAGTTCTTTGCGAGGCTGATGAGATTTGGGAAGTTGACGATGTGTCCTCTATTTTGGATATCAAACGAGATGATGAGGTTTTGGATATCAGCCCATCTTCAGAAGCTGCCAATCCAGGACATTCTGCTCGTCCCACCGAGGCAGGAAGGGATATGGCCGAGGCCTTCGACGATGTCCCTGCGTCTGCCTCTTCCTCTCCTCCATCCAGCGCCTATCATGGAGAAGGCCGTTCAAGTCTTGAACGAAAACGTACCAGTGAAGAGAGAGCCCGATCGAAGAGACCCTTGGGACCACGACGCGCCGCCCATATTCCTGCTGTTGTCCATGTAGACGGTCATGATACTGCACCTATCTCCGCTGCATCTATTTCCGACATCGATGCCGTACATCTTACTGGGTCGCCGGATATTCTGTCGGAATCAATGTCGCTCCCGGATGATTCCTCATACATCTCTACTTCCGACACCCGGTCAGACTCTGTGGCTACTCCCTCCGAGCGCGGTGTCTCTTCGCCTCCTCCGTTAACTTCGTCAGCGGAATCACTTACAACTGCATCCAGCTCCTCAGCCGAGCCGTCGTTGGCTCATGTGCCCCTTATGAATCCGCTTCATGCCGAGACAGATCCTTTGAAGAAGGTGGAGATTGCTGAAGGGGTCGACATCCTTCCCCAGAGGTATCTTGACCCTGATCACACTGGTGCGATTCAATTCCCAACGGCTTCCGAACATTCCCCTACTACTCCTGTCTCACCACGTATGTCTGCACCCAGCCTACTGTTTCCCGCACTTTCTTCACCCAGTCTCTCATCCAATTCCGTTCCTCCTTCCCCTCGTGCGCGTAGAATTAAAAAACCTTCTCTTCAACTTCTCTTTTCTAAACGGTCTGCGTCTCAGTTAGGTTCACCTACTGCTAGTGAAGGAAGACCGTTCATCTCATCGCCTATTATTTCTTCACCATATATGCAGGCACCGAGTACATCTTCGGATTCTTCTTCCGTGTCGACGCCAGTGTCGGCGGTTACTGCCCCTCAGTCTAGCACATTCACCCTACCGCCCGTCATAGACACAACTTTTGAATCTTCACCCCTTCGTTTTGGTCTCGGATTTGATGCTCAGGCTTCGCCGGAATTATCTGCAGATTCCCCTTCGGCGCCTGAGCGGCCCACCGAGGAGCCTGGTACCGAAGAAGATCCAGTGTCAGTACCAATGGGTGAGACCCCCATCGCCAATCAGTACTGCACTCCTTCTAGCTCGACGTTGTCACTGTTGATATCAACCTCTGATAGTTCCAAACCTTCTCATCTGAGACCGTACCCAACATTACGATCGAAGCAAGGATCAAAGACTTCGTTGTTATCGACCGCGTCATCAAATCATCTAGGACTTTTGGATGATGAGGATAATCAAGAAGATTGGACCCAGAGCGTTCTTTTAGCTGCCGATTCAGAAGGACCCTGGAAATTGTCGTGATGTAGCACGCCGGGCGGACTGTAAAACAACTTCCAGGGTCGTTTATTATTTGGCGATCAGGACACACCTATACCCACCTCTCATATTCGCTTACCGTTCGTTTTTGTTGGTTATACATCTGCATCTGCTTAGTTTCTTTATAACATTTGATGATCTCTCTACACCCTGCATGTATCGTCTTTAACGCATTTATTAACATACATACTACATGGCCAGTATCCGGATTCCGCTCTGCAATATACATCTATTAACTTGGTATATTTGCTTCTAATTTATTTTATGGGTTTTTGCAATGACGCGTCTAAATCGAGTGACCTGTGTTTGAGCGCGTCATAGATTAGCTATCGCTCTTCTCCTCGCTACTTCCCTATCACCCAGTTTTTTTTTCTTGCCCCGCCTTGTTCATGGCTTCTGACGCTGTTAAAAAGGTTCAGGAGAAGCTATTCAGAGGCGCTTTGAACGCTAATAACGACGATGGCCTTCCTCGCTCTGAGTCGCCTTTGACTATCAACATTCCTGGCGCTCCCCCCACGCCTGCTACAGCCGCTCCTCCAAAGTTCACAAAGCCCTCCGAGCCATCTCCTGACGACGATGAGTTGAATGCTCCTCGCCAGGAAGACGGTCGTTCTTACCGCGATCGTCTCGCTTCCAGGCTTGGAGCAGATTATAAGGGTGTAGAACGTCATCGTCTCGAGCAGGAGGAAAGGCGTGAAAAGCATTGGAAACGCTGGGGTCCTTATCTCAGTGATCGTCAATGGGTAAACTTCTTTTTGCTCGTTAGAATTGCGCGTTGACTGCTTTCTAGGCCACAGTTCGCGAAGATTACTCGGCCAACGGCGATGCTTGGAGTCATTTCCCTCACGAGCATGCGCGATCTCGCGCATATCGATGGGGTGAGGACGGCATCGCAGGCATTTCTGACAACCATCAGCGACTTTGTTTCGCGCTCTCGCTCTGGAATGATCAGGATCCTATTCTCAAAGAACGTCTCTTTGGTGTCACTGGCCACCAAGGTAATCACGGCGAGGACGTCAAAGAGTTGTACTACTATCTCGACTCGACTCCCACCCACTCTTACATGAAATTTCTCTACAAATATCCTCAGCGTCGATACCCATACGAAGAACTCGTGACCGAAAATCAGAATCGTAGCCGTGATGTTGCCGAATACGAGATTCTTGATACTGATGCGTTCGATGAAGATCGATACTGGGATGTCTTCGTCGAAGTAGGTTTTTTTCGACGCATATATGCACGCATCTTACTGATGGTGTCTCGCCTTTCTAGTACGCCAAGGACGAAGACGAACCTGACAATATTTACATCCGTATCACTGCATATAACCGAGGCCCCGATCCCGCTACTCTTCATATCATACCTCAACTCTGGTTTCCCAATACTTGGTCGTGGCCTATCGAAAAGCCTCCTATGCCTTCCTTGACCGCTCATACCCGTAGTGGAGTCAACTACATCACGGTCAAGCATCCTTCCTTGTCCAAAACTCACTTGTACTGTCTTCCTTCTCCTCCTCCCGTGGGCCCTGACGGAAACTTTGATGTTGATCCCGAGATTGAAGCCGTCGAGCCCGAGATGCTTTTTACCGAAAACAACACCAATTTTAGCCGTTTATACGGTGGCCAGAATGACACACTTTATGTTAAAGATGCGTTCCACGACCATATCATATCTTCTCACCGTCCCCCTTCACCTGATGGCGAAGAGGAGTTCTTCTCTCAAAAGATTCGCTCTCGCTCTCGTACTTATTCCACTGCCGGCTCTGAAGCCAATGATGACGAGCTGGAGGAAGGTCCTTGTACGCCATTCCCCTCCGGCCCAAGTTTTGTGAATCCCAACAAGACCGGCACAAAATCTGCTGCTCATTATATCTTCAAAGAGGTCCCTGGACAGGGTGGATGCTCAGTTGTCCGCCTTAAACTTACTCCACTATCACTCCACAAGGATCCTAGTATTGAAGATGAGGGCATCTTCGATGATGCGGTAGAGGCCCGTCGTCAGGAAGCTGATGAGTTTTACAATTCTCTTGTCTTCGGACCTATCAGTGACGACTTTAAACAAATCATGCGTCAAGCTTTAGGAGGTATGCTGTGGACAAAGCAGTACTACAAGTTCATTCAGAAAGAGTGGCTAGAAGGTGATCCTGCCCAGCCACCCCCACCTCCAGAACGCAAGTTTGTAAGGAATCGGGTGAGTATATCACTTTCGACGAATCGAGCTTCTCTCAAATTTGTTTTCTTTAGGAATGGCGACACATGCACGTCGCAGATGTTCTTTCTATGCCTGATAAGCATGTCTTTAAATTCTTCTGTTTGTGCAGTATATTGATACTGCAACTTAGATGGGAATACCCATTCTTCGCTGCATGGGATACTGCTTTCCATTGTATACCTCTTGCGGTCGTTGATCCTGCTTATGCTAAGAAGCAGCTAGATCTCCTAACGAGAGAGTGGTATATGAGGCCCGATGGCCAATTGCCTGCCTACGAATGGAACTTTAGCGACGTTAATCCGCCTGTACATGCATGGTGTGTTATATCTGATTGCCGAAAATATCAGCCCTAAATATATTTAGGGCTACCTTCCGAGTCTTCAAGATTGAACGCAAGCTGTACGGCCGCGAAGATCTCCAGTTCTTGGAGAGAGTTTTCCAGAAGCTTCTTCTAAACTTCACCTGGTTTGTTCTACCATCATCCGTCTCTGGTGTCCACAATACCTATGATTAATATTTGCAGGTGGGTCAACCGCAAAGATGCCGAAGGAAGTAATGTCTTCGAGGGCGGATTCCTCGGACTGGACAACATTGGTGTATTCAATCGCTCAGAGCCTCTTCCAACGGGAGGAATTCTGCGTCAGGCAGACGGCACTGCTTGGATGGCGTTCTACTGTCTGAACATGTACGTCGATCTTTTCTATTCTGAGTGCTTGTGATATAGACTGCCTGTTGTCTAGGTTAAATATTGCTCTCGAGCTTGCTAAACATAATCACGTATATGAAGACATTGCATCCAAGTTTTTCGAGGTTTGTTTTAGACTTTCTAGAAACGATTCCACATCTCATTGGCCGAGTTCCCAGCACTTCCTTTTCATTGCCGATGCTATGACGTACAAAGAAGGCGGCGCCGGCGGCGAGACGAATCTGTGGAGCGAAGAAGATGGAATGTACTACGATGCTATTTCTTTTGGTCCCGGCAACTCTATGCAATTGCCTGTACGCAGCCTTGTAGGCTTGATACCTCTCTACGCAACCCTCGTTTTGGAGCCTTCTGTTTTGAATCGCTTTCCTGGATTCAAGAAGCGCATGGAATGGTTCATCGACAATCGTCCGGAGCTCTCGGGCAGGAACATGGCTAATATGAGAGGTATTACACGTTTAATTTTCTCGGTTTCTTTCTGATATTGCTATACCATAGCCGGAGGAAGGGAGCACCGCCGCCTATTAGCTCTAGCTAGCAAAGAACGCCTCGTTCAAATTCTGCAGAAAATGCTTGATGAGGATGAATTTTTCAGTGAGCACGGCATACGATCGTGAGTTAATAACACTCATCGTCTTGTGCGACGTCGGCTGATTGTTGCCCACAGATTGTCGAAGAAGCACAAGGACGAACCGTGGGGCATGGAAGTTCATGGCCAGCGATATGAAGTCAACTACTGGCCCGGAGATTCAAAGTCAGGCATGTTCGGCGGCAATTCAAACTGGCGGGGTCCGATTTGTAAGTTTCAAGTCGAACGAGCAGTACCAGTATTGAGTAACGGAATACAGGGCTGGCAACAAATTTCTTGCTCATCGAGAGTCTGCAGCGTTTCTACCAATATTACGGTGATGATCTTCAGGTCCGCAGCTCTCACGTAACCCTCTGTCAGTGCCTTACGCTCTTTTAGGTGGAATGTCCTACCGGGAGTGGTGACTACATGAATCTCGTTGCCGTCGCGGAGGAAATTCAACATCGTATAATCCACATCTTTGGTCGGGACATGCAAGGTCGTCGTGCAACTAATGGCGGCAATCCAAAGTTGGATCACGACCCTCATTTCCGTGATTATGTATGGTTTTATGAAGTTAGTATAACCTCTATGGTCTGGCAGCGTCTGGATTTTACATTGTTCACAGTTCTTCCATGCCGATAATGGTCGTGGTTTGGGAGCTTCGCACCAGACTGGCTGGTAAGTTATTCGTTGATGACACATACTATGACACCTAACTTGGACTGTTCCAGGTCTGGTTTGGTTGCGTACCATATTTTGCAAAGCGGAGTTAGTTGTCGATTGCCCAAAACCCCTAGAAGTGAGCTCTTGTCCGTGCCTGCGCTATCTCGATTCACTGACATTGTTCCATTCGCTACTTAGCACCTCGCAGTACTGCTCAACACTATTTTGATGTATGTCCAAATTTAGCTTCTTCATTCGGTCTCATGCCAAACTTTGAACCACAGGAAACCATCGACTCTCGCTCTGAATTCGGAGATGATTCTCGATCTGCATTCAGCGCGATGAGTGCTTACGACCGCAACACGCTTGGCGACATATCACCCGATGCATTGTAATGTTATTCTGTCTGCACATTCCATGGATAGATTTCATAGTTAGAAATTGTACCACTAGACTGCATACACAGTTAGACTGCAACTTGACCTGATCGAACTACGACCCTTACAGTCCGAGATTGGCGCCCAAAGAAAGATTAGCGTGCTTGATTGGTGCTTGAATCCCTTCTTATGTGTAGTTAGGTCCGGATCGATTAATTGCTAGTGGTGTTGCCCATTCGGTGTCAAAGGTTCCCACTTTTAAGCTCTATCTAACGGGATCCAGGCTTCAGAGAGTGAGTATCGGTGACACCACCTATGTGCGCCCTTTCGATCCAGGATTTTAGATGCGAATTAGCATTTGCCTCTATATAATATACATAATTCCTAGCAATATCAATCCGCAGAAAAAGAAAAAGAAACCGGTGAAAGGAATGATGACAAGTATACCGACAGTTAGATCATAGAGATGTGAGACTGGCATGGCGAAGTGAGAGTGTTAACCTCTTCGAACCAGAGAAGAGCGTGTTCAAAGGTTGCCACAGGAAAGGGAGGAAGAGGAAGACAAAGGAGAGTGAGAGAACAAAATACAAGGTCAAAAACAAAAATGATAAGGAATGTGCAGATAGACACGACCGAAGTCCCGAATATAATAAATGCAGAGAGATGCGGAAGACGAGGAGGGTAGATTTTGAGAGCGTGCAAAGATAACAACGAATAAGTGCTTGGCGATGCGAGTGATATTATAATTATATGCAGGAATAGTCAGATAGAAGTAAGAGAACAAGAGATCAGAGAAAGAAAATATTTTCAAGTAACAAAAAGTGTCACTTGTCCACCTGGTCGATATTGCTCAAATGCCATCTGGACATCCTCTGTTGACCCTAGTGAAACCATATCACCGTCTTCGTCCCTGTACTTCACCCGAAGAGGACCATCGTCCCTACGAGGTCCACAAAGCCTTATCTTTCGGCCAACCTTCTCAACGAGCTCCTCAAACTCTGTTGTCCGAGCAACTTGAATGACGAAGATATCTTCGTGGAAATGCACTTTGACCTTGACGGGATGTGCAATGATGGCATGACCATTGCCGTTCATAGTGCCTTCAAACACCTGCGATCGCGATGGACGAATACTACTAACACCAGCCAATGATGATTCACTGGAGCCGTAGGGAGTGATAGGCGATGAGGAATTAGGAGAATAATCAGAGCTTTCTCCTGTAGATTGGCTAGACCCGCTTCCACGTTTGCTACTACCGACCGATGTAGCCGGACGAGTGCCCCATTGGGAAGAGGGCAGTGGAGGGGGAGCACTCTTAGGAACATATGCTGAAGGCTGACTCGCACTGCGCGATCGGTTCAGGGGAGGAGGATTGCCGTTATGAATGGGAGCAGGGGTAGGAGGAATACCAGAGCGATAATCGCCGCCGGATTCGTAGCCTGCTCGAAGCTTCGTCGAGCTAAACTGACTTCGCAATGCGCGAGGCGGTCGTGCACCGTTGAGCCCATTGCCAAAGCTGGCATCAGACTGAGCACTCATGGCACTTACGTTAGAGTTGAGACGCGGTGTTATCGGTCGATTCGCACTCGCAGCTGAAGGAAAACCGTCTGCATAAGAGTCGCGTTCGGCTCCGGTGCCTCTACGTTGGCCCATAGGCGTTCCGCGACCGGAAGGACCATATTGGGCACTAGTGGGAGGATAGTCTTCATAGTCATCCTCGTCGGCTTCAACATCGAAGCCATCGTGGGGTGGATAGCCTTGGGGACCTAAGCCATATGCGCTACTCATAAAGGAGGGCCCAGACACGCTTCCAGCACGACTACGTGAATTGGCGCTGTTGGCCGGTAATGGGAACGGAGGAATGGTGTTCGAAGGGTTAAGACGGGGATTAGTGCTATTCTGCTGTGCCAGGCGAGACAAACCGCGATCCGATGCGCGCCGTTGAGCAGTTTCCCGTATTAGACGGTTGATCGTTGACTCCCATTGCCGCATTTGGTCCTCCCTGCGGCAGCGAAGGGTGAAGTACTCGAGGTCGTCATCACCCTTCCACCATACTGCGAGAGGATATTGGGCGGGAATCCCGGAAGCTAAACGCAGATAACGATCAGATGTGAAACGAAAGACAAGATTGTGAACGCCATACATGTTGAATTTCGATTGTTGCCTGTAGGGACAGCTTGCGTAACATTGCCGAGGAAGATACGTCCTTTTAGAAGTAGGGGGGTAGTCTTTTTCTGCGGCTGACCAAAACCTCCGGGGAGCTGAAGCGGGGATGGCGTCCCCTGTTTCTTGAGTATCGAATTACTCTTGTTGACCTTACGGCCATTCTGAGGGGGAGGAAGAGCTTCCTTACAGCAAAGAATGATCTTCTCGAATAGGAAAACATGATATTCGCGGTCGATTTCTGATTTCGTGACGATGAAGATGTCGTCAAGGAGAAGCTGACCGAAATTCTCGAGGTGATGACTTTTCCAGTCTTCGACCCGACTTGAAAGGTTTTTCACCGTTTGTTCGTTTTCAGCTTGTCGCTGTGCCTCGTTAATCTTGTCGGTGATTCGTTTGGCTGCTTCTGAGCCCGCCCTGAGTTCTTCGTAATGCGGGTAGTCTTCGGCAGATGACGCCTTGATCAAAGACTTTAGGGGATAGATTAGATATCGTCCCTTGCCGAATCACTGAATCACTTACGTCAAGTAGAAGGGGATATTTACAAACGCGCTGAACAGGTTTGATGAGAAATGCTGGCAGTTCTCCTTTGACATTGATCAGGTGGTTGAGCGCCTGTTGAATTAGGGATGAGTAAACAAAGTCACAGATAAAGTAATCGCCGAATTTTGTCGTCAAGTCGACTACATTAGGCAGCAAAGAAGAGGGGAAAAGAACACTCACAGCAAGACTTTGCTCATGGGTTAACATTAGCTCCGATGCCGTAGTGTAATTTCCACAGTAAGGTTCATATACGATGAATTCATCTTCCTATTGAAGCCGAAGTGATAAAACAATTAGCATAATAAAGGAATGGCTGAAAAGAGAACAACGAACGCTTTCAATGAAAAGTTGGCCCCAACGCTGTTCTTGCCACTGAAGTTCGGCTGTGCTTTCAAATCTGATAAGAAATTTTCGCTGAAAGTTGAGAAGTTTATTGAGACCAGGGAAGAGCAGGTGTATGGTATCCTGGTCGATAATGTTGCTTTGGGAAAGGGCCGTAGAGTATTTCTGGCGGAAAGGAGTCGGTACACATTTGGATGTTGAAAAATATGCGACGTACCTGCATGATTTCCAAGTCCTGCACATACTTTCGTTCCGTCTCGACCATTTCACGAATAATGTTGTTACGTGCGGCTTCACGGGAGCCTGCGGGGGGTAGGGAAGCGTGCGGATCGGAAAGGGAGTCGAAAGAGTCATGTGAAGACATGTATGGAGGGGATGGGGGGGCCTCTTCAAAGGCGTCTGCTGGTAAATGGTCGACGATCGCCTTGACCGTTTTCACGACCTGAGAAGCAAGGTGAATCGTGGATCAGGGAGCTGAGAAAAAAGATGCGGACCTTGACCAGCCCATCATTTGATGAACGAAGCCACAGCTCAGTTACTGTGAACGGTTCACAGTCTGGGATATGTTTGGTGACAGCTTCAGAAGTAAGCTGCATGGCAAACATAAGGATACTGTGCTTTTTAGCACGATCCGGATTCTGTTCAAACTTTTCATTGAACTCGGAGTTGTTGAGCTTTTTAAAGCCCTCTTCTTCTGGGAGCAAGTCGAAGATGTAGCATAGGGGAATTCCGAAGGAAAACAAGTCCCAAAGTTGAGTTACGGGGTCAGTAGACTGCCTTGAGTCCTCTGAGGAGGCGAGCTTGAAGTAGTAATCGAAGCCCCGGATACGCATTAGACGGGATCTAAGGCGCGAGCATTCTTGATAGAGGGAAGTAGTAGCAGCTTGATTGAGGAGAGTGTTGTTTGCGACGGGTAGGTCGATGGGTAAGCCCGCGGTGGAGACGATGGATTTTTTTCGGCCTGCGACGGAAGCCATAGTAGGCGGGGAGAGTTGGCGGACGTCGGTGGACGTTACTAGTAAAGGGCAGTGATGAGAATACAACAGTATGTACCCAACGGCAACTGTCTGATGGCCAAACACACCAAACAAATTACGTTATCATTCCTTCCTTTTTAGGTTATGTCATTTCTGGCCCTCCCATTGTTCCACTTGATGTACATACATAGACTCTAATAGCTATCTACTATTCTTTATTGTGCTGTACTGAGTCCTTATTTCTCTACAGCTACTTGCTCAGTTCTACTATTTTCCAGTTGCCGCCAAAAACATTTGCCATCTTTCGTGTGCAAATCCTCAATCAGATCTTATTCCTGCTCAAAATTTGACCCATCATCCGTCCAACTCCAAGATATCGATTATCTCGTCTCGGTCTGGCCGCTTAGATCCGAGTTTCCGAACACTCAAGTCTCCGACAGAATGGCTGTCCTCCTCCTCTCCGGCCACGCTAGTAGCTGATAGCACATGCGGTATTCTACCTTTTTCCTTTCTGGTTTAAATGTAAACGCGTATCGAGCGAGTTTCACCAAACAGGGACTGCGTCTTCATCAGTTTCCAATTCTGCCCTGTACGACGATAACGAATGGGCCTGGGCTTGCAAGGGCACTGACTTCCGAGACTGGTCTAGCGACCCGCATCCGTTTCGCCCTCCCACAGCTATTCCAGCCTATGCTATGCCTAACAACGTCGCCAGTTCCCGCACTTCAAGTGGATCTACTTGGTGACAGGTTTTTGACTGTGAAAAGGAAGGGTCATCCGACTTTGAATATTCCTGTTCGAATGTAATGCAAATTTCATTTCATCAGCACTAGAACCCAAAGACTGCAACTGCAGTGAGAACTTTTCATTCAACTGCAGTGAGAACTCAATCAGTTCGCGACAATCGTTGTCATTCGAAAAGTGTTATTGACTTGCACCCCAGATGACGTGGATGGTTACCATGTTGGCACCCCGATTTCCTTGAAAGTGAATGAATGTGGCTATCTACTCCCTCTACAGCGTTGAATTGCTATTCAGCCGAAAGTCCGACTCTACATTCCCACTGGACGAGAATGATCGCCACTCCCTCTCTCAGGGTGAAATGTTGTGGTAGAGTGTTTTGATACTTGAGATCATCATTCTCTGCTGAGTACGAATGCGAAGAGTATCATCCCGAGCTCCATCGGATGCTTGGCCAGTCTGATCCTCCAATATCAAAGTTGTCCAGCCACCACCGATACAAGTACAAACTACATATTTGTTATGACTATTAAGTGGCGATCCATCCTTAGTCCATCGTTCCAATCTACACCATTAGATTAGTTGCTTATTTGCGGTGCGCTCTCTATTCCAAATATTTATTTCTGGACGATTCTTCTAATGATATATCACAGGAACATTCAATCGCTTCAGCGCTCATGTTCATCGCAAACAGAACCGCAGAAAGACCCTTATATAGGTTGCAAGTATCCGAACAAAGTTCGAAGTTGGTTCGAAGATGTATATACCATTCATGTATAGGGAATACTGATTATCTTTCCTCATACATAATACAACAGTTCCTGTATGATGGTGTTCGCCTCGTTCCTCAGGATCCTCGGTGGTGAGATTCAACCGCACTCGATATCATGGAAAGCAGCCATACGATACGATGATCAGGCATCATATATCTTCATTAAGCTTCCTGGGCTCGCAAAGGCAAGAAGGATATTGAGGAACAGAGATATTGAGGAACAGATTACACAAGCCAAGCTCACCCTGATCCGCATCAGAGCTCGCCGGGATGGTATCATACTACGTCGGAGGCATAGTTGTTGGGACTGGAGCTCAGATGCATCCTTTCGCCCGAACGATCCTAGTGGGTACGCGCCCACCGGTATCTTAGCTCGACCTGGATTTTAGCTCGACCTAGCTTTTAGCACTTCGGCAGTCGGCAATTTGTTGCATATACTATGTAGCCTCGACAGGGTTCGCCGATGTCCAGCCAGGTTCGAAATCGTCCCTACTTAATATATCCGTCGCCGCTCGCCGCCCTCCGCTGGAAAGTTGCACCTGCTACATGCTTATCAGCGACGCCTCACTATTCCGGTCGAAACGCACATGAGATTAACTGAATCCCGCCGTGCAGTGTTCTCCAGACTTGCTCTGAATCTTCCCGCTGGTAGATTGACGTTTAGTAAACTTACCCGAGGAATCGAATACAAATACGAAAAGATATTGGCTGACGCCTGAGTGTTCTGTGATTATTCGCCAGCATTCAATATATCCCTTCCGCGCGTCCGCACCTGTCCGCACTCGTGCGACCTTTTAACAAACCCACAAGGAACTATCGGTACCGAGGAGTAACGTGGTTTATACATTCTGACCTTGATTCTTCCAGACTTCCTGGATCCTGAACTTGATTCTTCTCATTCACGAACAAGTTTATTCTTCGTGAATTATGAGACGGCGAAACCCGATTAATATCCTTGAAAGAGTTTTAGACTTCAAATTTTCTCGGCGATCGTCGGAGATTCGACCAAGGGCCAGGAAGGTACCCAATACGCAACGCTCATATGTGGAGTACGAAATGTGCGTTGTTAGGAGAGAGGCTTCAATCTCAAGCGTACGTACGCTGAGCCGGACAGTACAATTCTTGATGGCAATATAAATCCGAAAGAAATGTCCAGATTAATTGTATAGGTGCATATGGCTAGTGTTGAAGGCTGAAGCCCAGTTGAAAGCGAAAATCTCCTAGAGATCGGTGAAGCGGGAAGAGATAATAAATCGAGGCTGAGATTGATCCTCTAGAAAGCGAAAGGAGCGGAAGTTCTCAACTCGAGCCTTCAAGACCGTCGTCGGCCATGCTGCACACGACTCCTTTTTTCGTCTGCCTCTAGGCGTAGTACGCGCTCGGATAGGTGGAGTTTGTTTGTAGTGCTTTATTAGAATCGTGGAACTGCATTATTCGGCCATGCTTGCGGGGAGAGTGAGAACTAAGTGTGCTCTACCGAAAAGTGAAATGTTTCGCGGTCATCAAGACTCAAGCCGTGCAACCATGATCATGGCTCCATTATCTGTTTACCCGTTCAGGAAATAGACCTCCCTTGCGTGGCCAGTCATTCCGGTCTCGAGAAAAGACCTGTTCGCAAATAGGAATCTTCTTCGATTTCTCAGTATATCCCATCCCGTAACGTCGCACAATTGAGAGGAAAGTAAAAGGAGCTCTTTGTTATTGGGTCTCTCCGAGCTTCTTTCCTGGTGAAAACCAGAAAATAAACAATAAATTCCTTTGCGCTCTCATGGATGACTTCGCTCTCTCGACCCGACTCTCAGAAACCAAACGAACGGTTTTTTACTATCAAATGATGAGACTTGCATTACTTGGGTTTTCCTGCCTGGGATATCTCCATCTTCAAAAGTTCGATGAGTAGAGAATCAGAGCTATAGGATGGCGATGGCAAAGTGAGAGTCACTTCGGCTCCAGTTCTGTGATCAAGATACCATTGTGATCTCGACGCAAGTACATTACACTCCTATTGCTTCCTGATGCTGACATTCAGGTGCTGATCGTCACTAGGAAAAGATGCGGGCTAATTCGACAATTTATCACGGCGATATGATTATCTGTCAAGAGATTCCAAAACGGTCGGACAGAGACATAGGGCACCTGCTAATGACAGATTTGGGAACGACTGGTAGCTGCTGCTTGCAAGTTGCCTGGAAGGGAGAAGCGGCTAATGTTGACAGCGTCAACAGTGAAGAGTCCATCGTACACACTTAATGGGCTCCTGAAATAGTCAGTCAACATGGCGGCTGCTCATGACCAAGGGATGAAAACAGTTCTAATCCGCGGTTTCCTCGTCGACTTCAATGTTTTCGCCGTTCTTCAGCCTCTCGATGAAATGATCAATTTTGGCTTTATGTATCCGATGATGTTCCTGCCAGCCTTTCCAAGGATGATGAGGGTGCTTTAGATAGTATCCGATCAATTTACGAGTGCCTTTCGAGATTAATGAAATCTACTCTCACCATCCGAGCAAACGCTTGAAATATCTTGTCAGAAGTTCCATCGGGTTTGTTGCAAAAGTGTTTGGCCAAAAGAACGTCGTCGCTGCGACTATACCGCATTTTCTTATCAGGTGGTTGGGGTAACGGTTCGTCACCCTCATTGCGTTCGAGCTCGTGCTTATGTCGACGCCAAAACTTCATCCACGAAGCCCTCGAATGATGAGGTGCCTGTGTACAAACATAAAGATATATCCGAATAATGCGACGTGAGATAACTTACTTTTGTAGCCACATCCTTCCAAAATGCAACCATATCCAGATTAGCCTGTGACTTGCGATATTCCATGTATCGAACCAAGAAGGACACATCTTCGTCGGTGAAGGCGACTCCCTTGCCCGTCGTACTACGAAACAAAGCTCGCGGAGGAGTAGGTGAACGATTGCGTCTGCCTTCTGCCTGTTGCCGCCGTTGAGCAGCTGCAATTGTCCCAGGGCCAGGCCCAGCTTGTATGGTATCGTGTTCCTCATCTGCAACCTCTTGATCTTCGTCCGTGTGAGGGGTATCTGATCGTTCCGTGCTCATTGCATATCCTCCCAGTCGTATTTGGTGTTTATTGCAATATCGACGCCATGAATAGAAACTAGATAAAGATTTGAAATGAGGTGGGCTGACGAACATGCAGTGCACGTACGTATGATGGGGTGCCTTTCGACAAAAGAGGAATTAATAAAGATGTTCAGCAGATATGCCAATGTGCACTGTACCTTCACAGCTATCCGCTCACATATCTCGCGCAAACTGTAAGCCTATCAGAATTACGCCACAGTGAGAGCTTACTTAACACCGACCTAAGGACTAGTCCCTGATCCTGGCAATAATCAATGTACTTTTTGAGATAGAGTACGTCGTCCGCGGTGAACAGATTGCCTCCATAGGTGCTCTTTACAGTCCGCGTGGGTGGCGTGGGTGATCGAGCAGGAGGATTGCGATTTGCGACCAGAGCCGAAGCTGGCGTGGCTGGTGTTGCCTAATGATAACAATACTTTAATAGGACCATATAGATGGTAGAAAGGGAGCCTCACCGAAGCACGGGTGCGTTTACGTCCTCTGGTCTTTTCAGGTGGCTGTGGCTCTTCATTGGAAGGCTCCGGTGGGTCAGGCCCTGATTGCTGAACATAGTTACTCTGCTCATAAGCTTGCTCGTACTGAATCAAATGAGCAAGAGATCGTTTACGAAAAATTGTCAATTGAACGGACCTGGACTGTACCGTAGTAGCTGGCTGCCGATGCCCAGGGGGATGGGTCGCGATACCGATAATAATCAGGGTTCATAGGATCGGCGGTATGAGTACCGTGGTGGTAACCATCCCATGTTTCCTCTCGATATGGGGGTCGATGGAGAAGCTGTGAAGGAGAAGCCATGTGAGTTTGGTGAGGTGCTATACCAGCCCCTTGCCATGCCTGCGGTGGGGGAGTCTGCAAAGTTCGCTGGGGCTGTAAGGAGTGAGTAGGAGGCGGTGAATATATTTGATACGACGGGTAGTGGTTATGTGGATCCAGAGGATCGACATGAATAGGATGAAGGATCTGAGGATGAATCGGTGGTAAGGAAGGAGGCGGAGCAATCTGGCGGGCATTATCAACTTGTACCGTTTGTCTGTTTCTTCTGGGAGGTGAGTCGGGAAGAACAGGTGCTGCGGGGGCTTGCGGAGTGCTGGAAGGAGTTTGAGAAGTTTGGGAAAGAATTTCAGCAGGAGTTGGAGAGGCTCTGAAGCAGACTTTGAGATATTGGATACAGCTGAAGGTATTTACTACATACGTTTCGTTTCCAGTGACTTTGCATCCTGCCCAATTAGTTTGAAAGGTTTGCAGCTGGCGAGCTTTGATACATTCGTGGATCCAGCGACAGTTCAAGACGACTTTTCCCTTACTTGCAGCGTATTGACGGTATAGATTCTGACCAGAAGGCTTGAGTGGATCAACTGGTAGATTGCTGTTACATAGATAAAGTAACGAAAGAGAGAAATACACAAACCAAGTATGTATGTTACACTGCTATAAGCAGGAGAAACAGCGCCACCGTGCTTCTAGAAGGGGAATGGTTCAGAACCTGGAGTGGTATACGGGACGCGACTTTGAGTACCGTGATCAGCTCAGCGAGAGCGTTCTTGTCCTGTATGTCTTTTTCGATATACATGGCCAAAGGGGTGCCCAACATAGGGTCGATGAAAAGCTGAAAGAATTCATCGTCTGATGAAGAAGGTAATGGTAAAGAAGAAGAAGAAGACTGAGAGGCAATTGCCCGACGGGCCATGTATTGGGGTCTTGGCTGCGAAAGGGCGGTTTCCTGGGGTCTTGAGAATACCAGTTAATTAAGCGCACAATGAGCGCTTAATTTACTCTGCTACTTGATGCTGTACTTTTTATGGAGCTCGTCCGACTGGACGGTAGCTATAGCTAGCCATCTCACGTGTATCCTTTTAGACTTCAGATCCTTATAATGACATCGCATTACATTATCTTCCTTCTCTCTCTGTCTCCTACCACTAACCATGGCTACAAAAATCACTGCTCCCAAAGATTACAAAACAGAATCCATCCTCCAAGCTAATCGACGTGCCGCAGAGCATGGTATCGATCTTTCCAAGATTCCCAAACTCTTGAACCTGAACTCGGATACTATTACTGATACTGTCCATGTCATCAACTCAAACTGTAAGCTATCTACATTTTATTTTCCAAGTAGTCGTGCTCAAGTTGATCTCTCAGGCCCCGACGATCGTTTGAAATTTGTTATGAAGAATTTGATTCAGCATCTGCACGACTTCATCCGCGAAACCTCTATCACAACCGAGGAATGGATGTCGGTCAAATTCATATCTTTTGTTCGACCTACTTTACTAATGTCACTTCAGGACTGCACTCGAGTTTCTCAAGGAAACCGGCAAAATGTGCTCAGATATCCGCCACGGTACATATTGTGACATTCTCTCTATCACCCCTCTATGAACAGTGATTACAGAATTTATTCTTCTGTCCGACGTGCTGGGCGTCTCTAGCCTCGTCGATTCTCTCAATAACGCAAAGCCCCCTGGTGCCACCGAGGCCTGCGTTCTCGGCCCTTTCTTCACTGAAGACGCTCACGAATTCCAGAATGGCGAAAGCATTGCCTCGGAAGGTAAGGGAGACTACTTGTACGTTCATGGCAAGGTTTTGGATACAAGTGGTAAACCCGTTGCTGGAGCGATCATCGATACCTGGGAGACTGACGGCCATGGCTTATACGACACTCAAGTGGGTATTATTACTCATCTTTCCGTAGATTGAATGCCACTTCTTGACTTTCTCACTTCTTCTCACGAGTTTACGCATCTTGCGATTCAACCGTGATACCCTGTGACTAACAATAGCGTCTTTCATCTCTAGTACGCTGATCGCTCCGAACCAGATTGCAGAGGTCGTCTGTATTCTGCTGAAGACGGATCCTACGCCTTCCGTGCTGTTGTTCCCGTGTCTTATCCTATCCCCTCCGATGGTCCCGTAGGAAAACTGGTCACTAATTTGGGACGGCACGTTTTCCGTCCAAACCACTTGCATATGCAAGTAGAAGCTCCGGGATATGAAAAGCTAGTGACTGCTTTCTATCCGAAGGGAGATCCGTACCTTTACAGCGATGCGGTATTCGGTGTTCATACCAGCCTGATTGTGGTAATTATCATCCTATTGGACTGCTCTTTCACTGAACGACTCATCTATCTGTCTATGCAGGACCTTCAAGAAGTAACGGACACAGAACTTTCTATCAAACGAGGATTCAAAGAAGGGAAACCTCACAGGGAACTTCATCGAGATATTGTTTTGGCCACACCGGAGGAAGGGTTGGCGGCGCGTAAAAAGAGTATGCCCGCGTTGAAGCAATAAGATTTAATGATATTTGCTAAGTATGTAAGAAATCTGGAGTGTACTGCTACTGTGTAATGTATATGCTTAATTCATTTCCTCGCTTGTACAAAATAAGCGCCCATTTGATTCTTCACTACTTCTCGTACAAGATGCCAGAATTATTGACGAATGAACAAGTAGATCAGGTATATAGCTCAAAAATCTCCGCTTTATGCTCAGCTCACGGAAAGCACGTAGTTTCATCGAGATGGGTGAGAATTTTGTGAGTATCTTGCGCGCCTTAACTCACAAGCTATTTGCCCCAGTTATCTAGTTTTACCGAGATTTCTCGGTGCAGGGGAGACCAATAATCTGCTTCAACGAGCAAAGGAACTCATCCGAGAATTTCCTATCGAATCTCATCCAAAGGTAAAAGATCACTTCATTTCGCTTACTTTCACTCTCACCTGTTTCTGGAAGACCAAGTTTACAACAGGAGATGACAATCACGTCGGAGATGACTACTTTTTAACTTCTGGAGACAAAATGTGCGCGTGCGAACTTGCTTTTTGTATTCTTCACAATACCCATAGCTCCGATGCAGACGTTTCTTTTTAGAAGAAGATGCCGTAGACAAGGATGGTACACTTAATAGGGAGAAAGAGAAGGCTGTTAACAAGATAGGCCATGGTGCGTTGCGATTTTTGGAAGCCCTGGTGCAATAGATAGTGACCTGTTCCCTGCAGCCTTGCACGAACTCGATCCCGTTTTCCGCAAAGTCACTTTGGAAAATGAGAAGGTGAAGGCAGTCGCTCGTGATTTGGCTCTCCATGTCGATCCAGTGGGTGCGTGATACATCTGCGTAATAACTTTGACTTTATTGATTGAAGTGATGATAGCGTTACAATCGATGGTCATCTGCAAACAACCTGAGATTGGCGGTGAAGGTGAGTGCATGTGCAACCCGTATCTACACCTACGGGCGAATGCTCACATCCTCGTTTCAGTTGGGGAGCACAATGACTCGTACGTGCATGCCTTTGTTGTTCTGGAAGAGCTCAAAAGTAGTTGTTGCGGATTATTAGAACTTTTTTGGTGAATTTTTGCGCTGTCATCTCCCGAACGTCTAATGGAGTCAATTTTAGTATACCGACCCTCCTTCAGCTTTAGGATTCTGGTTTGCGCTTGAGCAGTGCACTCCGCTCAATGGCGCCCTATCATTCTTACCTGGCTCTCATCTGGTCGCTCCCATTACCAAACGGTTCGTACGACTGCCAGAGGGAGGCACAGGGTTCGAGAAAATAGTCCCTCCAGAGGTTGAAGCCCAAGTGGAAGATTCGGCGAAAGGCAAATATATCCTTGAAGCGTGTTCCCCCGGTAGGCAAAGATAAGTTCAGTCTATGCGTTCCAAAATATTGACCTGTAACTCGACTAGGCGATCTCGTTCTGATTCATGGCTCGGTCTTGCATAAATCTGAACGAAACACAAGCTCTCATACTCGATTCGCGTATACATTCCATATGATAGAATCGCCTCCGCGAGCACTATATGATGCCAAAAATTGGCTGCAACCAACCCCCAGCATGCCGTTTTCTCATGTGTTTAGTGAACCAAATCTCAAATTGATAAACCCAGCGCTTGCGTAGAGTGTACATGTGCAGAATGTTTCGATAGGGCAAATGTTTTTTACACTATAGCTAGGCTGTTGTATTCTTTATATGCCAATGGATTACTTCGGAAGCAAGCCTTCTTCCTTCAGCTTGGTCACCGCTTCATCAGCAACGCGGAAGCACTCCATTCCAGTGCTACATTTGCAGAATTTAATCGTTAAATAGATTCTGATCGATCAGTGAACGCACGGTATTCCACACTGTTGAGAATATATGATAAGTGAACACTAGGCATAACGAGAAAAGCGTACATATACAGCAGTATGGAGCAGAGTTTCCCTGATCTCAATCTCGGACGCGCCGTTGATTACCGCTCCTCTACAAAAACGTTCAGGAGGCCGCCTCACAGTAGCACAGTTTGAACAGGCACCTTATATGTCCTGCGAGCTAAACGCAATCAGTTCAGAACGTCGGTCATGATATCATACGGAATACGGAACGCTCAAACCTCCGCCTTTTTTGCCTGGAATGCGAGCAATGCCAGATTTATCAAGCTACGTTGCTTTGGCTCCAAACCTGGACGAGTCCATATAGTACCCCAAGCGACCTGCAGGATGCACAGTCAGTTATACGAATTATCGAAGCTCGGATAAGATGACTTCTGTAGTGAGCTATATTTCATGATCAGCTACAGGCTTTTCAACTCAATTACATCCTGCGGCACACCTGTTGCATTGGTTTCATGAACTCCGATTCTCCCTGCAGTTGCTCAGCGACGATTCAAGAGTTCAGTCTGTAACCTCACTTTCTTCAGTTGGTTATCAACATATTCTTCTCCCTGCCATTTTGTTTGAGTGATGAGTGAGCAACAGAAGCGGGGTTCGCGTACCAGCACTTTGCGACGCATTACCATGCCAGCATCGTATATTTCTTTATGAGCTTGCTCGGACATGATAGAGAAGAAACTAACAACGAAGATAGATGCAGTGAACAGGAGGAGTTTGCGGAGCCCCGTCTCAGATAGACCCTCTCTCACAGTACCCCTGTGACCATCGCTAGGTCAAATAGGAAGGAGCGAAATACTCTCCATGTGAGCTTCCTTTTCGTATACTATAGAATAGTGACCTCAGCGACTGTACTGCATGTATTTTTAGGTCGAGTATCGGCTAGAGCTTTACTGCTAGCAGCCATGTCCACAGACATCCCCGAACGCTTCGGATGGGTAGGTCTCGGTGCAATGGGGTTTCCAATGGCCAGTCAGCTGGCGACAAAGTTGCCGGCGTCCTGCAAGCTTTTCATCTACGACATAGATGCAGATGCTATGAACAGATTTATCGAAGTCTATTCGAATTCGGCGGGGCCTCCGATCGTCGCAGTGTCCTCCGCTAAGGAGGCTGCTGAACTCTCCGTAAGTATGGTAGAAAGCATCATTTGACCGTTAGATGACAAGATTTTCGGGGCAGGAATGCTTTATTTCGATAGTCCCTGAAGGTAGCGAAGAGCTTCTGCGTATATGCGTAAAGGCTAACAACCACTTGTCGCAGGTTCGCACACCAAAGCAGTATACTTGACTCCTGAACTGGGAGCACTGGCAGCTCCTGCGGACGGAAAACTATTTATCGACTGGTAATTTATCCGTTCCTCGTTAAAAGCGCAAGTTAAAGGGCCATTGGCAGCTCTACAATTGACCAGAAGACATCATTGGAAGTTGGACGGGCGGTATCTGCTTTACATCCTACAAGTCGCTTCTTCGACGCGCCAGTATCCGGAGGGACAGGAGGAGCAAAGAAAGGTCAAACTTTAGCTATCCATTTTGTGTTGCTGCTGACTCAGATGAAAGCCACGCTGACATTCATGGTCGGAGCTGCTCCAGATGATCCAAGTTTCCCACTGCTGAAGCGCATATTTTCCTACATGGGCACTTCGATCTATCCCATCGGAGGGCCTGGTTTGGGACTTGCGGCGAAATTAAGTAACAACTATCTTTCGGGACTGATAACACTTGCTACATCCGAGGCGATGAATCTTGGCATGAGGTCAGAATCCTGAACTTGGTCACGGACAATGTTGTTCTGACCTGAAGTCAAAGATTGGGAATCGAACCAAAACTTCTCAGCAATGTCTTCGACACCAGCTCTGGTGGAAGCACTCAAAACCGTCACTACAATCCTGTTCCTGGAGTGTGTCCTGATGCGATTACGAGTAGAGGATATGAACCAGGTTTTAAGGTGAGTTGGATCTGAATGTCACAGCCTAGTAGACGGTTATAGACAGTGGCGCAGGTTCAGTTGATGAAGAAGGATATGTCCTTGGCGATTCAAGCCGCAAAAGAGGTTGGTGCAAAGTTGGTCTTAGCGGACGCTGGACTCGGTGCATATGCCGCTGCTTCAGAAGACCCGAGATGCAGAGATAAAGACAATCGCGTTATATACAGATGGCAAGTGATTCATATTCGGTCTTGCAGCCATGATTTCTGAATCATCACCGCAGGTTGGGCGGTTTTGAGCCGGAAGTGAAAAAGCAGTAGACTGAAACTTCGCAAATGACTATGAACGTTCGTGTTATGTACCAAACCGAATGACCGAATGAATAATCAATCGGCGCTTATTTTCCCGATTTACTTTGACTGGGGAATCCAAAATATCCCATTATGGGGATTTTGGAGATTTCATTGTCTCTTTTGATAATTAGCATACGCCATCATGAATTCCACTGATGTCTTTGTGGCAAATGTAATTGAAATGACAAAACCGATTGTCCACAACGGGACCGTAAATGGTCGTGAGCGTGGCCTTAAACCAAAGGCCATTAGCTTCTCTCTGTTTTGATATAAAGTGGAAAATCCTGAGCGCAACCTACACCATTCGACCTCCACTCTCACTTTTGCTGTGCATCAGAAGATGTCTCCATCCCTTCTGCGGAAAGCTAAACCGTCAGTATAGAACAATCGCAAGCGGTTGATTTATCTCTGATCATGAATATATTTCAACAGAAAATCCGAGGACACCAGTCCAGTGGAAACATCGCCCTCTAAATCCTTCTTCAAACGAACGCGCAAAGACTCCAAAATTGGTGACAAATCAAGTGGCAGAGACATTTTGAAAGCAACGGGGTCCAAAGGAAAGCACAAACTCAACACCTCGGACAATACTTTGATTTTGGACATCTCGGCTGAGAATGCCGCGATTCTGAGAAACGCCTCGCAGATGCAGCTTTCCAACAGAAGGGAATTCGCCTCAACACCTGAGCATAGGCCTTTGGAGCGTTCACATTCACCTCCTCTTGTTATTGACAACGAACTCCTTGACCAGTTTCCCTTGCCCCCGATAGGCCAGGCCTATACCTCTCGTGAAGTGCGCATTGCCCCACCGTTGCCTCCCGAAGAGCTACTACCTCCCCTCCATCCTCGAGTGAAACGATATATTGCTGAAATGAAAGCAGAAGGACGAAAAACACCCCGACGTCAGCCACTCGAGCGTTCCTTTTCCCTCGAGCGCTCCTCTTCCGTCTCTTCCTTCTCTCGACCTACGGCAACTGCATATCCGAGTTTACTACAGAATTCGGCATACATGCACGCCCCATCTCCTGCTCCGAGTAGCCAAACTGCTTGGTCCACGCATGGCCGTAAAGGAAGCACTTACGGCTCACAGACCCAAAGTCGAATGAATCGCTCCAGCCCTCACTTGCTGAGGCCATACCACAACGCCAGTGACCGACCGCTGCTTCCACGAAAGTCACAATCGGACCTGAGTTCTCTTGATCGTCCTGCGTATCGAACGGAACATCGATGGGCATCAACCGGAGCTTCGACCAGCGGTTACCGGTAGACAGTGCTTTTAGCAACTTTGAGATAGGACTCTAATATGTAAAAGAATTAATTACTCGTGAAACAAAATGGATTTGTAGTACCAAGCGTATCAGAATCGAGTTAAGACTCCGCGTCCTCCATAATTATCCAGCATTGCATCGTTGATACCAAGATCCTGCAACACTGTCTCAAGACTCGACTATAAAGTGATGTGGAGAATATTACCTTCGGTGCGAACGGCCAGGTGTCAAATTCCTTGATAATCGCTGCCCATTCATCTATGCTCAATTCCCGGACTTTTCTTGAGAGGTCAACTACACCGTTCAGCTTTGGTAAAAGTGACGATGCGCCGGGACCTAGATCTCTGTTGGAGGTTCAGAGATAAGAATAGAGGTGGGAATAGGTCAAAACTTCTTACTCGATACACTTTTCTAGCGTTGTAGCTTTGCGCACAAACAAACGACGGACACAGTAATCCCAAATGTCCAACTTGGACGGATCGATAACCTGGTTTTCTAGCGGAACGATTTCCACGGCCTGAAAAGGGATGCCAATCTTACGATTAGAAAACTTTGAAGTGTTCCTTGTGCCTTTATTAGACATGGGGTGGAAATGATTGGAATAAGGCTGTAATTGATCGTATAGCAGGACTCGCGACTCGGCCGTGGCACTAGCCATTATGCTGAGTTTGCAGCGCAAGGCTTTATCCTCGGGGCCAGCGGTTAACCTCTTGTAGAGTGCGAATTTAACGTCAAGCGCAGAGAGAGATACGAAACCAAACTTACACTCCAGACATATTCGCTTAAAATGAGATTCATTTTTACCCGTCCGAACTTGAATAGCCAATTCTTGTCGGGTATAAGTCGAAGGAATTGGGAGATGAGCTGCTCACCAAAGACGGTGAGAGGAAGATGTGAAATGAATTGAAGTGTCGGATGTACTGGGAAACGAAGTCTTTAGAAAATTGGGGAAAGATGAGGATGTTAGTAAAGCCAACCTCCTTCATCCCACCGCAAAACACTCAAATCCTTGAGATGTCCCTCATGTTCGACGGCGTCAAAAGTTTCCCATGTAGCTGCGCTTGAATTGATGATTGTTATGCGGGAATCAAGAGCGGCGAGAGGCTAAGGATAGCGGCTTCAGTGAATGTAAATTATTTGGGAGCAAACATACCCTCAAGTATTCGACATATTTAACCTCGTCCTCGAGAATAACGAGTTTCTTTATACGCTCCTTTGGGAGAGCCAAAAGAGCACGAGTTAGCTGGCCCGGACCTAAAAAGTCCTCTAAGAAGTACGCGAAATTCGAGAGAGGCAAGGGCGTACCCGGAAAGGCCTCGATGATGACCTTATCCTTTGAACCTTCTGGAACGAAACGGTCAGCGACCAACGCGGCCGTCTGCGCATTGGATAATGAGACACGGTCATTCACAGGAACCCAAGAGAAAATGTCGCGCCAGTCCTCTCTGGGAGGTAGATTAGTCTTGTCTTCTGGAGTGTCGGGATGGAATGTTAGCCGGTTTCCTAGTTTCTTCTTTGGCTGACGCTGAGCGATATATTCTTCGATGGTCTCTGGGTTCTTTTTCTTTTTCTTATGCGTTGAGCTACTCGTACTGGCGAATCTGAACCGAAGGCTGGGACGGGCAAGGCGTTGGATGGAACGAAAGGACATGCCTATGGGCGTCTAACTATGATAACTGATTTCCAAATCGGGTTTGAAATTTTTTCAATGGCAACTCTTCTCCCGCCGCCCAAACGACAAAAGGTGTACCATGGCGTCCCAGAGCCAGAGCCTGAACCACCAAAACCAGTGTCAAATATCACTGTCCAATTTGTCTCAGAGGATGATGGTTTGGCGTTAGCTCCTGCGGTAAACCTTCCTGCAGATGTCTCTCGAGAAGGACTGGAAATCCTGCTCAATAAACTTACCGTACGATCTAATATTTGCTGCCATTGTATAATCTGAATCTCTCTCAGAAATCAGACGACCCTGTCCCCTTTTCGTTTCATGTAACTGTCCCAGAAGATGCGGATGCAGCTCCAGGACCTACTAGAATAGTCATCTCAAAATCTATCCAGTCCGACATTCTCAGCCACCCTACCCACTCAAACTCATTTACAGAGGAAGATATCTTTGTCGTACGATGCTCCCCGCAAAGCGTATTCCGTGTTAGACCGGCAACACGATGCTCAGCAAGTCTTAGCGGTCATTCTTCTCCCATCCTTTGCGCCTCGTTTTCCCCCACTGGAAATTTACTCGCAACGGGTTCAGGTGATGCAACTGCACGTTTATGGGATCTTAACACCGAAACGCCATCTCATACGTTGGTTGGCCATAAAGGCTGGGTGCTCTGTGTAGAATGGGAAGCTATGGAACGATTACTTGCAACTGGCGGTCACGATGGACACGTTAGCTGTCTCCTTTTTTGAGTTCAGCATATATGAACTTATTTTCTTAAGCGTTCTAGGTTCGCCTTTGGGACCCCAAAGCTGGCAAACCTGTAGGAGATGCCATGAAAGGACATACAAAATGGATTACTTCCTTATCTTGGGAACCGATACATCTGTAAGTTCCTTTTCAATCTGATGTCAATCAAATTCCGACTGTTTGCAGAAATCCAAAATCACCGCGACTGGCATCGTCATCTAAAGATGGTACCGTCCGTGTATGGTCTACCGTGACACGGAAAGTAGAGTACACTCTTGGTGGTCATACAGTGCGTACTAGAATTCGTGTTGACCTTCATGGTAGTGACCGTCTTTAGGCTAGCGTCAACGTCGTAAAGTGGGGCGGAGGAGGGACGGGAGGATTTGGCCTCAAAAAAGGCATCCTATATACTGCTTCGAGTGACCGAACTGTGAGAGTATGGGATGCCGAAGGAGTACGTTTGGTATTTTTCGTTTGCTTTAGCTACTGACTTTCATTTTTCTTAGGGCCGGCAGTTACATGTTCTCAAGGATCATGCTCACTGGGTGACGACTTTGACCCTTAACACGGACTTTGTATTGCGTACCGGTCCATTCGATCACACTGGGAAACGTCCCGCAGATGACGATGAAGGTAAAGTTGTCTAAACTTCTGCATACATCTCGCTAATGGATCTCGCAGCACAACAACTCGCACTCAAGCGATATACCGCTGTTCTAGCCACCACTCCCGAACTGCTAATAACGGGCTCGGATGACCACACACTATTTTTGTGGTCACTATTTCCCTCCTCTGTACCATCAGTAGAGAATATGCCTCCTTCGCAAGGCAAATTAAAACCGGTAACGCGATTAACGGGTCATCAACGACAAATCTCCCATGTAGCATTCTCTCCCGACGGAAGATGGGCTGCTTCATCTTCGTGGGACAGCTCGATACGTCTATGGGAGGGTCGTACGGGCAAATACGTCGCCACTTTGAGGGGACACGTCGGTGCTGTTTACCGACTGGCGTGGAGTGCTGACGGAAGGATGCTAGTTAGCGCGAGTAAGGATGCGACTGTCAAGGTGGGAAATGTTCATTAATTCCGCGAAACCTGGTACTAAACTGCCTTTTAGATATGGGATCTCAAGACGTACAAACTCAAGGTGGATCTTCCAGGTCACACTGACGAGGTTTATTGTGTTGATTTCGTAGCGGACAAAGTCGTTAGTGGGGGACGAGATAAGCACGTTAAAATGTGAGTAGTTTTCAGACTTCGATGTTATCATTACTCCAGCTGTGATTCCAGATGGAAGAACTGACCTTGGTCCCGGGTGCGATGTTTCGCCCTTCCCTCATCCTCGGGCATCCACGGCACAACCGTGAATAAAATCTTCCGCCCGTCTTAGAGGCAACCTGCCTACAGTACATATCGTAGTAGTCTAGATACCACTATCTCTTGCGGCTAGCCGTCCCTTTTCATCCGCTCACTGGCGAGCTCGTTATCGTCTTGAGTGATATATTATGCAGCTCAGAATTTCAACTGAGTATCACATTGAGAGAAGCTCGAGAGAAGCTTATCAAAAATTTGTTCCCACCCAGTTCCCACCTTGTTAACTCTTATGCCCGTATTTGACGCTGCCCTCATTCCGCGCTTGCTTCCACTTTAATGATTGCACGAACACCCGGCCGTTTACGGTCTCGTGCACTACTCCTTCTCGCTGCTGTCGTTTCTCTGTATTTTCTCTTTTCGTTCTTCGCCAATTCTGACAGCAGTCCCAAAATTTCATATTCAACTGTCTATTCGTATGCGGATTTGAAGAAACAAGAGGAGACGACAGCACGAAGATTTCTAAAAAGTGTAGAGCTTATAGAAGGACAAAAACCAAGATTTGTCAAGTTTCGACAGCACCAAGGGGGAGAATTTGACAGCAAGGTTGGCAGATTTGCAAAGATTGCTTCTTTTGAAAGAGCTAACTTTGATGTGTATAAGGCTCTCGAGATACTGCTTCACCATACGCTGGCCCTCTCTGCATTTCGCATATACATCTATGAACCATTCAATCTACAGACCAGCAATGAGCAAGTTCCACTCTCCACATTCCTCCTGGGTGCCACGGAAGAGCGAGCCGTTCCTTCTTCTTTCATTGAAGAAGTATGCCCCAAGGACTCGAAAGACGTTGTACACGTAACACTAGAGGCTTCCGATACAAATTTTTGGAAAAATATTACTGCTACTTTGAAGCAGAAAGAAAAGTGTATATTCGTGGATAATCCAATTTTAGATTCAAGGTCAGTGTTATCCGGGATTGTGTGCATCTCAATCTAACTTGTCTTTGTATAGCTATCTCTCCTCCGTCGCTGTTGACGATTTATGGCGCGCGTTTATGAAGTACCTTCCGCGATACTTTCGATGGCCTCCGCACATCATTGACGCTGTCGAATACGTCCAAGCGAGTCTCAATCTCCGGCCTTACTTTTCAAGTTTCAAAGGCGAGCCATATATGGCTTTAGATCTCCGCCGAGGTGCGTTCGTGTCTTTGAACCAAGCTGTCCGAAAATTGATCAATTTCCATGTTCAGGGGACCTATCTGAGCACTGCAAAAGTGCCGCCGAGAGCAGGAGCGGGTTTTCGAATTGGGCCAACATTCCCTCCATCTCTACGCAGACGCTACCTCCTCTACTTGACAACAACAACGCCACATCGGTGATGGATCACTGCTATCCACCTCTATCCCGTGTCGTGGACGCGATAGATCACCAAATTCGTCGCAAACCCTACATACGCGCCATTCATATTATACACGACGCTGCTGCCTCTTCTGACGTGAGAAAGCTTGAGGCTGCAGTAAAAAGCAAAGAACATGCACAACGCGCAGGTTGGCTCTACGGACCAATGCAAGCCGTTACAAAATCGAGCTTTGTTTCTTTAAAGAGTGGAACTGAAGAAATGTCGGTTGCGGTTGATATTGAGATTGCACGGCGAGCAGAGATTTTCGTTGGGAATGGGTACTCAAATCTGACCTCTTTTATTATTGGGTTGAGGATGGGGGGAGACCTTATATCTGCTGGAATTTCAGATGACATTACCTTGTTTTGACCTGGGGGAGAGCGACGCCATGGGGGGTCACGAATGATTCAGGTAGTTCGGGGTTCGGTCGTCGAGCTTTGGTGTCATTGCGTTAATCTAACTTATAAGCAGCATTAATACAAAGCATTCTCGTTGAACAAACGTGGATTTTGTCGACCCTTGAAGTTTGTGACCGGGGGTGCACTGGGTTTGGCCGAGTCGGACTCTTTCCGGAATAAATGGAGGGTGTCTTTCTGTGAGTTGAAGGTACAAATATGGAAATAATGATTCTCAAAATAGTCCGGCTCGGTTTGGTTAGGCACGTGTTGAATATTCTCTTGTCTTCTCGGTCAACTCTGGGCCGATGAAGGGGAAAGATTGCTTCTTTAGCCTTGTTCAAAGAAGGATCATCGATGATGGTTACGGTAAGAAAGATGTCCATCCCTTGAGATAAAAATCACACACACACTCTAAAGTCAAAGTCCGAGCTTTCCCCCTCTCCTCCTTCTTCGCCCCAAGGACGCTGTCGGGCGTAAGTATCAAAATCTATCCTACTACGTGTTGCCCTCATATCCGTATTCAAAAATAGTTGCCCGTAAGTTCATAAGTCTCGACGCGACCACCTTTGCTGGTAATATCCACTCGAATACTTTGAGACCCCGTCCTGTCATTTCTCCTATCTGCAATGTCAAACCCCGACACTAACGGGCTCTCCTCTTCGGATGACTCTCCCTTGAGCCCTCCCTCGCAAGCAGCCTCAAAACCTACTAGTACCAACCCTGATCTTACTTCCGACCTCTCTGCCAGCGGTTCAAAACGCAAGCAGCTTCGTCGCGTTAACACTGCTGAGCGCCGAGCCAGCCATAATGCTGTCGAGAGACAGCGCAGGGAGACATTGAATGGAAGGTTCTTGGTGAGGAAAATAAAATGTCAATGTCAATCTCTCAACGTACTCACTGTCACAAAAAGGATTTGGCCGCGATCCTCCCCAATCTCTCTCAGATCCGCCGCCCCTCCAAATCTGCGATCGTTAATTCTTCAATTGCCTGCTTTCATGCTTCGCGTCGCCATAGGGCAATGGCTTCGCGAGAACTTCGGATTCTTAAGCTTGAGACTGACGCATTGCGTCGTGAACTCAATGACTGGCGCGATCGAGCTTCAATTCCGCGCGCTCAGGAACCTACTCGAAGCGATGCATTCAGTATTGTTCTGAGTGGAGAACTAGAAGTTCTTCCTGTCGACCTTGAAGAAGGAGAGGAGGTGGAAGATGATTTGTATGCATCTGCAGGTCCCCCGGATGATAACTTTGAACAGCCGTTCGACGCTCCCTTGGCTTACCCAGCCCCGCCTCTCTCTGATCCTGTAAACAGCATACAAGCACCCCAAGTTCCATTCAATATGGGCGCGCCTTATCCTGCACCCCACGACCGCAGACCTATGCCTATGATCGCATCCCCTACGGGTATCGTTGAAAATCCGTTCAACGGGATAGGCGGTGCTTCCGAACCCTACCCTCGGTTCAACGAGATGGACCAGGGTCTACAGAACAAATGGAACGACCAGGGTCAAGAATTTTACAGCTCTTTCCACCGATCGCGGTCATCTTCCTATTCAGACCGCACCTCGTCCGAAAGTCGTAATGACAGTCCTTCGGGCCAACGCCCGCCGCAATATTTTGAGCAGAACTGGAACGGCAACGGTATGCCCAACCCAAGTGGCAATGTCGCCCCTCCGTTTGGTATGATAATATAGACTGACGATGCGCGCGATTCTTCTGCTCCGCACCCCTCCTTGTGTATAATATTTGCAATTCCTCCCCCGATACGGCCTCGTGAACGACCTGTTATTACTTTTTTGCAACACAATTTCCCTTTCATTCTGCTCTTATCCAAAAAAAACAATGTGCATCCCTTGACACCTTCTCCCTTGCGCATTTGCATTTTTCTTTTGCAATTTAATGAACATAACAAGCCAATGTAGTAATAATATTCAAAAGAGGATGGTTCGTAAGTAATTACATTCTTGCGAATGATTGAAGAATATACAGCAGGAGCGATCTGCGCTCAAGTTGGACCTACTGCAGCATTAGCTCTGAACAAAATTTAACAGATAGCTCGGATTAGGAAAGCTGGCTATGCCCTTTTTGAACGACGTCCAGCTGGCAAGCACTACAGGTCTACGGATAACTCGGATAGAGCTCCACTGTGACGCATCTTAGTATACTAGGCATCTACTTACTGCTTTGATTGTTCGCCACGATGAGGCAAGCCAATCAAAGGGAAGGGTTACTTCTAGACCCTAGGGCCCCCTACCAAGACTGTACAAGCTTGACATGGTAAGTTCAAAGCCTCTGTTCAGATACTGACTTGCTTCTTATAGGATCTGCCTCGATATCCCGTGTTATCTCCGACTGCAATAGGGTGGTCACTACTTGAGGAGGTTCAACTGCTTTTGAATAATGTGGGAAAATAAGCACTGCGATGGAGTGCCCACAGAAGACCATATCCGACTTTCTTCCTTTCCATACACGAGTAGAGAATTGCAAGTTAAATCTTTCACGCTTCTACTGGACGCAACCGAAGAAGGAGAGACAACGGACGTCAAACATGAATTCTAATCGAAAAAAAAGACAGCCACGGCAGCGGGTCACCCTGTAGATCCAAGCTTCAATATTCCGGATATATTCACAGATTCGTATATCGCTGTGCATCCGCTCAGAAGTAGACGATTCCGGAGAGAAAGTTGATCTATCGAACGTGACCTTATTCCACTAGCAGCCAGTTTTCCCTCAAAGCCCTCGCCCGCCGTACAATATACTGTTACGCCAGAGGCTATCAAGTACCAACCCGATTACTGAAAGCGCGATCAGCCGAGAGGGTACTGACCCATATTCTGTTAAATCTGAGCTTAGACGAGGTCGAGTGAATCTGGCTGCAGTCGAACAGAGGTAACGTTCAACACGATCAAGTGGAGTATATCTGCGAGGATTTCCTAGGCACTCGTGCTCCAACACTTCCACTTCCGCCTCTGCCTCCCCCTCCCCCCTCTGTGTTGCCTCACCGGCACCTCTCCAGTGAGTAATACGTACCTATTGCAGATGCTTGCTCGAACGTCTCTTGCTTGGACAATTAGTATAGCTCATTTTGCTTTCTGATTACCGCAATTTTGATTGAAGAACTGAGGAGGTTAGGCAACTATTAATTATTTCCTAAAATGACTGAGGGGGTGGACGGTCGGTTGAATTTCTTTCACCTCCTAAAAGGCCAAAACAAGGAATAAGCGCCCCATATATACAGCTTTGACCATCGGCGTTTTCGGATTGGAATACTACGAAGTACTCGAAGTTTTAGATGGGGTAAGTAAGCTATTGATAACGATTCGACTGCTCCGTTTACTTGGTCATTGCCTTATCTGTATCATCGCGCACACTTTCTTCAGCCGGAGCTCTTAAAAACTACAACTCCTATTCCTTACTCCACGACTCGATGCTATCCTGAGAACCGCCCAGAGTATCACCGGCCATCGTGTCCGAATCCATTTTTACCGGAAAAGGTTGGGGTGCGGGGTGAGCTCTGGGGGAAGGTGCCAATTGCTGAGATTGTTTATCGGATTGCTTGTTTACCTTTGAACGGTCAGGACTCGGAGCGATCATATCGAGAGCCTTGAGTAGATCATCCTGTGGAATTCAAGATTATCAAGAAAAGAAAAGATACGAAGAATTATTCGCACCCTCAAAACGTCAAAATCTTTGACCTCGGGAGTGGAACCGTGGCCAGAGCTGGAAAGAGGAAAGCCGAGATCGTCGGACTTGATTACGGTTGGTAACCTCGAGTTCGTGGATTGTAACGCAACTTGTGATTGAGAAGGAGCTCGACGGTGCGCAGAAGATTTTTGGGAGGGAATGATAGTCCGTGTGAGAGACGGAGTTTGTGAAGGTGGATTGAACTGAAACGGACTAGGTGAAGCGCAAGCAGCAGTTTCGAAAGAATGCCCGCCATAACCCGCATGCAACTCTACGGCTTCTGATTGGTTTGGCGGGTCACTTGAGGTAGGCAAGGGAAGTTCCGAAGTTGAGCTAGATTTAGTTGTATGCGAAGCTGTATGTGAATGATTGGAGTCGTTAAAGGATAACTGATCGCTCGAAGGGGGTAGACTATCGACGCCCGAGGAAGGTTCAGGTGAAAGGGATTTTGTTTGGTTTTGAATTGGAGCTTTGCCTTGTATCGTTTGAATAGATTTGCGATCGAACGGTATCCATTGAAAGTCTAATGCCTTGTAATCCAACTCGAATGCAGGATCCGGAGAATCAGAGAGAGGATCATCGGCAGGTGCCTCGAAGTAAACGGGGCGAGAGGTTATATATGTGGGTCCAGGGATGGAAAATGCCTTGATATCTTCGGGGCGATGGCGCGCGATATCACCAGGAGAGGGGGCATCTAGCAAGCAAGGAGATTCGATAGACCTTGGCAGGTCGGCAGAGACATCATTATGGGAATCGAACTCGTGAACGGCTGAGACTGACTCCGAAAAATCAGGAGCAAAAGCATAACTGTCTGGACCGTCATCAAAGTTCCTGTGGAGTTCATGTCGAGTAGGCGATGAAGAAAGGAAGGAAGAGCCACGAGCAGAAGTAATATGAGGGGTGATTGATATGAGCGAATTGTTATGCGGAGAAACACAGTTGCTTTGATCTAATGACCGATGGTAGGCGTCATGAGCAGAAGACATGGACAAGAAAGACTTGGGTGGAGTAGGAGGGCATATGGACGAAGCAGGTCCTGGAGTCGTAAATGGTGTAAACCGCGATGAAAGTGAAGCATAGTAAGCAGATGTGGAATGTTCGGCAGACTCAATCCGATTACGAAACGCGATAGGTGACAGCAAAGTATTTGACGCATTGAGAAGCGCTTCTGGAGGTTTGAATGCAAATGGGTCCTCTGTATCGCCTTGCTGGGAATTATCCCGAGCAGTGACATTCTCATTCCGCACGGAGGTCGGCAGAAGTAGACGCAGTGGGTGTTTCTCTTTCAAAGTGGAGAAAGTTTCCGAAAGCCAAGTGGGCAGGGGGGCAGTACATCGAGTTTTCTGGTGAAAAGAAGAGAATGGTGAATAGAAGAAACATATGAATAGTTTAAGGCGCACGCTGTATTCCAAGTCATTGTTCAAGGCATCTCTCTTGAGGATGGCGAAATCTTCCCCGAGGGCACCTACCTGAAGCCCGTTATACGCGTCGACCGGAGTCTGTGGAACAGAAAAGCTGCTAGCCGAAGAAGAACGGGGACGAGAAGAGTTTGGAGACTGGTAGGTTACGTTCATAGCTTGAACCATTTTGTCGAAACGCGAATTCAAGCCTGTCTTCCGCCGTTTGAGTCTGTGAGCTTGATCTGCGACGAACTGTAAGGAAATATTTAGAAACCAGCACTCAAATCGACTAACCTGTGACTCTGGAAAATGGCGAATAGAAGGTGTCAGTCTGTACAGATGTACCAGCATCTTCCGCAAGCAGCTCAGAAAATGTTCTGCTTCTTGCGGGCATTCAGTGAGTCAATGATGGCGTTCAGTGATAAGGATGTCACCTGACCGCGGGCGCTTAGACGCGTGTCGTGTAAGCGCGCGCTTGCGCGTCTCTTAAAAACTAAGTACTCGGAAATTACCCATAAAATTCTTTCGCTGAAATAAAAGACTGTAGCAAGACGATTCGTTCATAACCATCTACAAGTCACCACAATCTCACTTTCTATGTAAGTACCATTGCCCTGCACCCGGGTAAAAAAAGAATGGTCAGCGGCTCTAACATAATACTTGTTGGCATCACGCGGTGGTATATGAATAAACTAACTTTGTCCCGACTCTCTCTTACTCGGACCTCCAGGATCCTTTTCTGAACCCAGCCATCATTCGTGGAATGGCGGCGAAGGCAGTTTCCGATCTTCCATTGCCTGTCCCTACATCCCTTCCTAGGCGTAGGTCACAGTCCGCTAGTCGGATATTGCTTGCCGCTCTTCTATGTCTTGCTGGCTGCTTTAGTCTACTCTCTTTCCATTCATCGTCCGGTACTACTCGTCCAAAACCGCGACTTCGCAATCCCTTCTACCTCATTGAAGCACAGAATGCAGCCGTATCTTCGGAGAATATTAGATGTTCCGATATAGGCGTCCGTATTATGAAGGAGGGAGGGAATGCTTTGGATGCTGCTATCGCCTCTACTTTGTGCATTGGGGTAGTGAACAGCTTCTCGTGAGCCTTAATGTCTTTGCTGAGACAATTTAATATTGACAGCACGATTAGCTCTGGAGTCGGCGGTGGAGGTTTCTTAACGATTCGTGTGCCTCCTTCAAACCCGGACTCTCAGTCAGAAGTTTTCGTCGTCGATTTTAGAGAGACTGCTCCTTCGTTGGCTAATACAACCATGTTCCCTCCGCATTCTAATACGTCAGTATTCGGAGGGCTCGCGGTCGCCGTTCCTGGAGAACTTCGTGGTCTCTCTGAGGCCCACAGGAGGTGGGGACGACTCCCTTGGAAGCAAATCGTTCAGCCGGCTGCGGAACTCGCCCGCGAATGGGAAGTAGACGTCGAGCTGTCGAGACGTATTCAGGTAAGCGAATGAAGTATGAACGTGCCACTATTCGCTTTATTCAGACATTCGGAGCAGCTCTTTTCAGAACTGATGCTCAGCAACCCTGACTGGAGTGCTATATTTGCTCCTCACGGAGCTTTACTTAAACAAGGAGAACAAATCCATCGGACTAATTTATCTCGCACATTATCAATTATTGCTTCTGAAGGAGCAGAAGCTTTTTACAAGGTAATAAATTAATCTCCTGTATTCGGCCCATTCAATTCCTGCGCAGGGACCTATCGCCGACTCTCTCATTCGTAAAATTCAAGCTACTGGCGGCATTATAACTCAAGCGGATTTCGAAAACTACTCTGTTAAAGTTTACAGGGCTTTGGAAGGAAATTATCGAGGCAAAAAATTGTATGTACCTGGTGCACCTACATCTGGCCCAGGTCTGTCGTCTTTACTTTGTTATACTGGCAACATTACTGACAATTACCTACAGTATTATTGCACATGCTCAATCTATTGGAAGCTTACGACCTTGATGAAGCCACGGGTCTGAACACACACAGACTCGTAGAAGCCCTGAAGTTTGGATTTGCAGCTCGGTATGATTTTGCGTCCTTTTCTCTATATCTGAGCTTATCAGTTAATTCAGGACACGTATAAGCGACCCAGCGTTTCGTAATAACACTGAGATTATTGACGAAATACATACGAAAGCATTTGCTGATCTCATACGGAAGAATTTTACTGATGTATAACTTCTATCCGCCGGTGGAAGAGATTAGACTGACAATCGTTGCTAGGATCGCACACATGCTGCAGAATATTACCATCCCTTGTTCGATGCACCTGAAGATCATGGAACGGCAAGTATCGAAACAAATGTTCAAGTTAAAAAATACCAACTCGAATCTTCCTAGAGCCATGTCTCCGTCATAGATAAGGACGGAATGGCAGTCGCCCTGACCGACACTATCAACACTGTATTTGCATCTCAGGTCCTCGATCCTGAGACTGGTATCATACTCAACAATGAGGTGAGATTCGCAATATCTTTTCACACAAAGTCTAATCGACACTGGCGTAGATGGATGACTTCAGTGTTCCTGGAACTCCTAACGCTTTCGGCCTATGGCCTTCCCCTTGTGAGTATCTCGAAACGCAAGCATCGCTGGTATGGAAATCTCGATGCTCCTTGCAGATAACTACCCCGAACCTGGCAAACGTCCCCTTTCGTCCACCGCTCCTGTTGTCGTAGAAAATGCGGACGGGTCATTTTATCTGGCTGCTGGTGGCTCTGGCGGTTCACAGATCTTCTCGGCACTTCTGCAAGTATTTCTTCATGTCATGAAAGGAACAAACGCCCTTTCAGCGGTTGAGCACGGACGTCTACATGATCAGCTATATCCTCCTATCACTGCAGCGGATAGTACATATCCGAAAGAGCTACTGGATGCTCTTGTAGAAAGAGGGCACAACGTAACTGGTAAGAGCGAACCAAAAGGCCAAAACTTTCAAGAAACATGCATTAACTCTTCTAATACTAGTATTGGACATTAACCGAGTAGCAGCGGTCATTAATATCGTGCTTCGCCAGGATAATGGCACGATATTTGGTGCGTGGACCGACACGTTTTGTTCTTTAGAAATTGACAGACGTCCTTGTCAGCCGTAAGTGATGCAAGAAAGAACGGAATTGCAGCTGGTTACTAGTCAACTAGCATCGTGAAAACAAATATATCATTGTGGTCAGGCGACCTAGTTAATGCGGAAAGTAACGCATCTTGGAGCCAGTCCTTAGTCAATACTCCTCGTAGGTACGGCGTATTTCCGAGATCATACATACAACCTGGGCTCTGTTTTCCAAGAAGATCGATGAGATTTACTTTTTTTTGACACGAATATATACACAGTAGATCTAGAGGTATCTCGGGTCCTCGTTTTGCATCCATTCAGTGGGCGCTTCGTCACGGGAGAGTGGGCGTCAAAAGGCATGAAAAAGACACGTCAAAGACTTTGGAAGGCTTGCCTCTAAACTTCAATGTCGAAGACCACAGAACTGGATCTCCTATCGTCCTATGTTGGTTTATTGAGTCTCGCTTGCATCTGCATCTATACAGGGTCATTCGCCTCTTTACCTGTTCGTCCGCGGCTTTCGAATATCATCTATTTGCTTTGTTGATCTGAATGTAGAACCCAAAGAAGCGTGCGGGAGGAACTCCAAAAGATGGCGCAGAAAGTGAAGACGATGACGAGGAAGAATTACCAGAACGGCTTTCTCTGGATGATGCTTGGTTATTCCCCATTGTATATTACTTCCCATTCTTCCACGCGCCTCACCTTCTGACTTGGACATGATATTAGATTGGATCTGTAGTCCTATTTGGTCTCTTCTTGGTAATAAAGTATTTCGGGAAGGAATGGATCAATTGGCTATTAGGATGGTATTTCTCTGTTGCGGGTGTAGGGAGTGTATGGAAGGTAAGAATAAGCTCCGGACGATTTTGACTGAGTTTACACCTTACCCCTTCAGTCTTCGGTGACTATTGCACGATATTTGATTGGAACTGAACAATGGAAACGTTTTGAACGCTATTCTATTGATGTCAAGAAAGGCGACACCAGTGAGTGTGATATTTTGATGCACCATTCCAGACTAACACGACTTGAGATGTATTCGTTGTGAAGTGGCGATCTCCATCCGTCTTACTGTTACCATTTTCAGTTATACCGTCCGCTCTATATCGATATTCATCTGCCAGTCGAAGATCGGCTTTGCTAACGGACGTTTTGTCCATGTCATTTTCTCATAATGCACTGAGTTTATTGAAGCTAGACTCATTCAAGACAGGTGCTGCTCTCCTTTCGGGCCTTTTTCTATACGACATATGGTGGGTATTTGGGACCCCCGTGGTAGGTCACTTGCGCAAAACTCGAGTCTCCTCGATCGTCTGAGCTCGAAAATGTTTAATTACAGATGGTGACAGTGGCGACCACGCTAGATATACCCATCAAACTGTTATGGCCAAAATCCTTATTGTTCTCTGATCTAAATGGCTTTACAATGCTGGGACTAGGAGATGTGGTGATTCCCGGCGCGTTCGTGTCACTGGCAATGCGTTATGACTATCACCTTCATCTCAAATCCGGAAACTCAGGCGCAACTTTTAGAAAGCCTTACTTTTACGCAGCCTTCGTAGCGTATATTATCGGATTGGTCACCACAATGTCAGTAATGCATTTCTTCAAAGCGGCTCAGCCCGCGCTGCTTTATCTTTCGTAAGTGATAGTAAATTGTATGCTGTTTTGCGATGCTCATGTTCTTGTTGCTCCTGTTCTTTAGTCCCGCATGCATCTTGTCATTTGTCATCACTGCTCTTTATCGAGGAGAATTTTCAGACGCTTGGAGTTGGATTGATGAACCAGAGTCAAATGTCAAAGCAAAAGGGAAACAGGACTGATCCATTCAAATTTTTTTGCTTAGTCCAAACGTCTTTACCTGGGCTTATCTTTGTGGCGGAGGTGAAGCTGGATTATTCGCGTATACGGTATAGTATTATACTTATCTGAGATTGTCTGTGAAATTCTATTGTTTTGTAGCTAACACCACTGTATTTCTCTCAATCGCTGCTAACGGAATCAACGCCAGATCTCGAATCTCACGTATGTACAGCATGAATAGAGATATTCGTATGGCCAGCTACAAACTTGTTCCACTCGGAGCCCGTGCACGTTGCAGCAAAATTACTTTCGATGGATGCAGTCGTCGGGTCCCTTAGCATCAGGTCTTCTTTTGTGCGAAGCACGAAGAGATGGATGCGCCAGAGGTGAGACCTTTCATTGAGGGAAAAAGAAGCATCCGTATACATTCATGGCGCAATTAAAAGATTCTGTTTCCGCGGCCGAATCCTAGTCCCTGAGCCTGTCTGCAACTCATCAACAATCGATGGAGGGACCTCAGACACCAGGAAGGCCGGCGCAAAAGCAGCGCATCCGTACATGCATACTTCTTTCTGTTCTTTTTTTTTTTTTCTTTTTTTTTTTCTTTGCAGTTTGACAGTCCAGAAGTTTGTGTCCAATTCTGAGAAGTTTTCGCCGGTACCTCTAAATGATGCTTCGTGATGAGCTTTCTTTCTTCCTTCCCGCCCGCAGAAATAACGTCCATCATATACTTTTTTTTTTTCTCTGGGACAAGATAACAACCGCACACCAGGCAAATTTGGCGCATCCCACCCAATGCAATTTGACCTCGCTTCTACTGGCTTCCCGTCAGCTTTTCCATGTTGACCCACTTGCAATCGAACAATGCTTGCGTCTGTCATACCCGCTGCCCGGTACTTGTATATACCCTTCTCGAATTTCCACCCTCAGCCAGCGCTTCTCTTTAAGCCGGTACCGATGACATCCATGTGAATTCCCTTTGATCTCTCCTCAACCTTCTACAGACGATAGGGCCTTATCTCTCCCATTGTCCGACATCACCCGATCTCCCCACCCGACCTCGAAGTTAAATAGAAGAAAGAGTGTGAAGATATAACTGGTCATACCGGAAGCATATCCTGAAGGAAGAGTCGAGCCCCGGAGGACCAGTAAGAAAGAGGATAGGGTGGTCTGACAGTTGGTGTTGCAGCCTTTTTATATGTGTAGGGAATTTGCGATAAGTGATAAGGAAAATGATCACACCGTGTATCGGTGTTCATTTTGAAGATAACAATATATGTGTTTCGCCGGTATTCAGTTAAACTGCCTGCCAGAGAAAAGACAGTCGTGTGTAGTAGTTGAGTGTTGTAGTCGAGGTGCAGTTATCCTCTTGCCTGGTAACAGCGTTTTGACAGTTTTGGGGGTGTTTCCGAAGCAGATGAGACGTTGAGAAACTTTAAAAGAGCTCGCTTATAGGCAGATAGGGCTTCAAGATTGGTTGTACTCTTATCATGGCCTACTAGAGTACGTGATCGATAGAAGATAGTGATAGCCGGCGGAAGGAGACGCTATTAGTGTGTATATAATGATGAGGGAGAACAGGAACAGTATATTTCGTTATCGCTGTGCAGTATACAGTACATAAAAGGGGAATGGATCAGTCGAGAGGATCGCGATGAGACGCTTTGACCTTGATTGCCTTACGTGATCACTGATTTGTGTTTGTCTCCATGATATTTCCTACGATGTACCGGGGACAGATTTTGACTCAATTCAAGGTCTGTAGACAGCCAGCGGCTCGGAAGCGCAGTTTGTTTCATGTAAGGGTTTCAATCGTGGAAGAACCGTAGCGAGTGGTATTTCCGTTCGGATGTTGCATTTGCGGTTCGAATGGCGGACCGCAGCAACGGACTCGGGGAGCCATATTTGATGTGTCGATGGACTGGGAAAATAAAATAAAATAAAAAAAACCTCAAAAAATTTGTGGTGGAAGGTGTTCCTGAAGCTGAAAGACTAGGCAATTTCCTTTTTAAGAAAATTCCGTAAAGGTAAGGCTGTCCGGGGGACAGTCGTGAATCGGACCGTCTAGCCTTGGATCTATACATCCATCCTTGCTCTTGGTCAGTAACTCTGTACATAGTACTAATTACAAGAGATGATTGCTGATGTCTTCCTTTTCTTTTCCAACTACTAGCATGGATTCACGGCCAGGGGACCAGTTTTCTGACTGGGGAAACTTATTTTCTTCTCCCCTCAACCCTGCCATCTTCGCTCAGCTTGATGCAAGCGGCGTATTAGGTCCACCACCTCACAGGCAGCACATTCCCGACACCGACCTTGGGGTCCAGCAAAATTCCAATCATCAGTGGTCTCAGTTCAACAAAAACACTTTTCACCGCTCAGATTCTACTTCCAACATCCACCAGACTAAGAGTTCCAAGAATCCGTCTTTAGCCCTTCCTCCTTCCCTTTGGATGTCACCTGCCGCTGCTCCTTCCGGTCCCACCGCTTCAGGTCCGTCCAAATTCGACTTTGAACCTGCACCAAACCATTCTCCCACAACTGATTCCAAATCGACTGGTACTTTTTCCGATTTATTCTCCGACGACCTCTTTTCTGTTTCCCAGACTACTTCTCCTCGTTTGTCTGGCTCCCCCGAACTCAATGGCTCTCTTGATACCTCTGTCGCATCCTCAGTCGCGGATGAAGCTGCCCAACTCGCCAAAGAAGATCCCCTTGCTACTCAGGTGTGGAGGATGTACGCCAGAACCAAAGCTGGCCTACCACATAAACACCGCATGGAGAATCTTACTTGGAGAATGATGGCTTTGGCTTTGAAGAGAGGTGATGCTGCTACTGCTGCTGTATCCAGTCCTGAGGGTAAGGAGGAGGCGCCTGACTCCTCCCCATCTCATTCGGTTTCGAATAAACAGCGTCCCGAATCATCCTCCCCCGTCAAAACCGAGGAAAAGGACTCTAATACCGACAGTGAACGGGGAAGAAGAAAGGACAAAGGCAAGGATAGAGTCAGAGTTGTCGGTTTTGATGGAACCAATCAAGACGAAAATCCTACTGCAAATGACGAGTAAGTGGCATATATTTGCGCGACTTCGGCTCGTGCTGGTGTGCTTATTACACCTTGTGATCCAGAGTCATTCCGATGGATTGGCGTGCCATTTCTCGTTCACGCTCACGTATATCTATGGACTGGAGGCCCACCTCGCGGTCTCGATCTAGACCCCCGGAATCCACTAGCTCAGCTTCCACATTTGCTGGTGTCAATGGCGCTGGTTTTGACATCGCAAACCTGGGTTCGTCTATGAGCTTTCCGCCCTTGGCACCTTCCATTCCCAACGCAAACACGATGCAGGTTACAAAGCCCATGTCTGGCTTAACAGCAACTCGTACGAGAAGTCCGCCTCTTGCTGGTATGAACTCGATGACTGGAAGTATGAACATGGGCATGGGGTCGATATATGAAGACTCGAGTGGCTTTGATACCTCTACGGACAACCGGTACGTGTTCCCGGGCCTTGCCAACCAGCAATTCTCGGGCGTTCACTCCCCACCCTTCGCACCTTCTTCGCTCCCGTCCTTCGCCATGCACCATCCTCATTCTCATCAGTCAAACCATTCGCATATTCCTTCCCATTCGTCTCACCACGACCCTCAAATGAACCTTGGTCTGAACACCTCTGGCTTACCGTTTAGTCTTGGACCTGCGGGCCCCTTTTCCGCAGGCGGAATTCGCTATAACTCCCCTCCCCCCTCCTTCGACTTTCCTAGGCATGTACGAAAAACGAGTTTTGATCATACGGTCTCCAAGGACTCCATGTTCCCGATATCACCGGGTACGGTAGGGAGGCATCAGGTCAATGGGAGACCGCTCAGTCCTCAGCGATTAAATGCCGCAGGTCCGTCTCCTCGCTCAGGTTTGAGCCCGGTCGAGGTTGGTATGAAGAGGCCCGCGGACACCCCGCATGCTGAATCACTTCTTCGAGGCGATTTAACAGACTTGCAATTTAACGTTGGAAATGCTGCAGCCTTTGGAGTCTCTCAGTCCTTGCCCGCTCATTCCCATATGCATTCCGCTCACCTTCCTTCCCGCTTTGGGCCCCAACTTCCTTCACATCATTTCCCCAATCGACACCATCAAATGAGCTCCAATGACGGCAACGATCATTCGACAGCTGGTGGCGTTTCTGGTTCGGGAAGTCAATTTCCAACGACATCAACTTTTAACTTTTCGTTCCCCTCCTATGATGACAATTCGAACTCCGGGGTTGCGACGAATAGTGACGGCTTCGACTCACAGGGGTTTGAAGCCGGTGGTTTCGAAGGTTTTGAAGATGAAGCCGGTACCAGTGCGCAGTTCGGATCCACACGGTCTTCAATATCTATTCCGACAGGTCACCATTCACCTTACATTGGTAGTCCTCCCGGTGATTTACCGGGTCATCTCTCTCATCTTTCCAATCGTAATCGCGGAAGTCATTCACATCATGCATCCTCGAGCAGCGGAGCAGGCTCAGGCCTATCACCTGCAGCAGCGAGTGCGTCGGCTGTCATGGCAGAGGGATATGCGAGATTAAGTGCTGCCAATGGCATCGACAATTTGACCAGTGGAGCTCTCAGCCTCGGGATGAATAATGCAACAGCTCCAGCGGTAGACTATGCGATCATGGGAAGCCTTGGACCTCTATATTCTGGACTAGACGACTCTACGCCTGGAGCATCAAATCCCAATGGACCTTTTACACATATTGACCCTACGCAAATCCTTGCCGGCTCTGGGGGTGGTGTTTACAACAACGCCAGTCCGTCCAGTGATGGATGGGGACCCTCGAGTGCGTTCCCGAATATACCAGGTCCGGGAAGCAGTGCTTCTCCTGAGCCGTCGAGTGCAAGCACACCTCCTAGTGGGGTCGAAGGTGGGCCGGGCATATTTACAGGCTCGACGAAGGCTGGCCGGAAGTTTATCTCACTCAAGGGAGATGACAAGGCAAAGAAGAGCGGGGTTGGGGAGACGCTGCGGAGTGGAAGTAGTACGCCTGACTTGGACGCCAATGCGACTTTGAAGGATGCGAAAAGTAGCAAGCCCGGTGGAGAAGATGGGGACACCCCTACTCTGTGCACGAACTGTCGAACGACAAATACCCCTCTGTGGCGAAGGGATCCTGAAGGGCAGCCGCTATGTGAGTGTCTGTTGCACTGTGGTGTGAGCTCGACGTTTACATCCATCGTTTTTCTTCTAGGTAATGCTTGTGGCTTATTTTATGTGAGTAACACTTAAAAGTAGTACATCCTCCCACTGGTTCTAAATGCTGTTGACAGAAACTTCATGGTGTTGTTCGTCCACTGTCTCTTAAGACGGATGTTATCAAGAAGAGGTATGTCCGGCTGGAGATGGCCTTGCTGGTGCTATACCGATATGTTTTATACAGGAATCGTGCCTCTGGCGCACCCTCATCTAGTTCCCGTAAATCGACTACTGGACTGCCAAAGTTGGCTTCCTCAGGTTCAAGACCGCGATCACAGTCAAATTCAGCTGCAGGTGGTATAATGGGACGAGTAGGCATGGGCCAAGGTGCCGCTAGCGTTGCGGCCGCGGGTAGTGGTGGTGCAACAGCGGGGGGCGGAAGCACGATGATCAAGAGACAGCGAAGGGCTAGTGGTGCTCAGGGAGGGGCAAAGCGGGGCGATTCAACCTGAGCATAAAGTTTGGGTTGAGGTAAGCTTTGAACAGTTTGTTCTCCAAATTTCTTTTGGCGGGGGTTAATATGCATTTCATCTATTTACTTTTCCATTCTTTGCTTCTCGATTCTCCTTCCTTGAAATCTCTGCATATATATGAGAAACGCTGTTGTAGACTGTACTAGTATATTCTTTTTTTGTGCTTCAAGTTATTGCCTCTGATTAACACCAGTCTTCCGACCAGTCTATGTCACGTTCTTTTGTCCGCTCCATCTTCCCTCTGTTCTAATAGGACTGCATACCGTCTGTATTTCTCAAGTCACGGTCTAGCTTTGCGTAGAATTTTTTTTTCTATTCCAGTAGATTATTCGCTCTACGCTGTTGTAAAGCACTGTAAAGTGTGAAATAATTGCATAGTTGAAGTTTCTAAAGGTCGCAGTGGGCACGATTGACTACGGCCCGCCCAAGGTTTAAAATTTTTCCAGAGTCGCGTGCTTTTGTGTTCACGCGTTTTGCTTCTTACAGTGACCGCAATGGCTGCTGCTCCCTCGGACGTCGCTCAATGCCTTTCAGGCACATTAGATTCCAACCCGAATGTCAGGATGGCTTCAGAATTGCGGCTGGCCGAGCTGATGGCGAATCCAGGTGCGCGAACCCTGTCAAGTACCTTTTCTTACATTTTGACCAACTTTTCTGCTCTGCCCGATAGAGACTGGCCTGGCCTTATCGCAGCTCATAATTAGTCAGGATGCAGATATAAACCTACGTCAGATGAGTCTTTCGCGTTTGTTTAACAAGAGACGCGTCTTGATGGCTTTATCTGTCCTAGCACTCTGCGAGTATAGTTTTGCGAAAATATGTTCGAGAACGATGGTCGCCCTATTTTCAGTCCTTCAAAGGCTCTGCGCCCTCGACAGAGGCATGTATTGCGGTCCTCAATGGAAAGTTCAAAGCTAATGACGCGTCTGGACCAGATAAAAGGTCAAATCCGACAAGCTGTTTTCCAGGGATTATCAGATCCTGCTCGTAAAATTCGGACTGCCTCGGTCAGCAACTATGCTCCAAAGTGGTTTCTTCCTGCTCATGTATAGTAGGCGCATACCCTTTCATCCATCGCCAACTGCGATTGGCCCGACGAATACCCAGATCTTCTGACATCTCTGGTCAATCTCCTTTCCTCCAATTCCCCGGAATCTGTTCATGGAGCGATGCAAGTCTTTACCGAGTTCATTAAATCGGATTTGACGGAGGATCAGATTCTGCCTGTCCTTCGTGATCTGTTACCAGTACTTCTATCTATTCTCGGGTCGACTGAGGTGCGTGTTTCAAAGATCTCGTTTTTAATACCGGCAAAATACACATTGACTACTTAGACGCAAACTCCTCTGACACGCTCAAGAACTGTGTCCGTATTCCGGCAGTGTGTCATTTCGCTGTTCATGGTCAAAGAGCAGCATCCTCAGGCTGTGAAAGAAGCCATTGCGAGCGTGCTCCCCGTTTGGCTAGAGGCCTTCAAGGTCCTTCTAAATATGGACCCACAGAAAGACGTGGTTGATGGTGGTAACTGGGAAAGTCTTGCCGTCCGAATCCAGATATTCAAGGTGTGCAATGTTCTTGTTACTTTATCAATCTCAGTCCTAAATTATATCAGACACTCGACACGGTCCACACGTCCTTCCCTCGGGCAATCGCCCCTTACCTCCCAGAGTTTCTACCCGCTGCCCTCATCCACCTTAACAGTCTATACCCGACGTTCGACCGTTATTATCTTGCTTCGAGCGAGAGCGTCCCGTCTTCTTCCGAGGACGAGACAATCGAACTACCTCAACTTATTACATCTCTCATGGATTTTGTTAGTGCAGTTGCTCGCGGTGGTAGAGCGAAGGATTGGTTGACTGGGGATAACGCTACGGCTCTGGTTTCGGCTGTGTTTAACTACATACAGATGACTGACGACGACGTACGTCTTGCTCTCACATACCCTCGGGATTGATCTAACCACTGATCTGTCCAGGAAGAGACTTGGGCTAACAATGCGAATGCTTTTGTTGCCCAAGAAGATGACGATCTAGCGCCATATAGTGTTCGCGTGGCAGGCTTGGATCTTCTTACAGTATGTTGTTTATTTAGTATCCTCGTGTGCTTAATCGACACATTGCTTTTCCAGACTTTACTCGATAGGAGCCCCGCTCAGACGACAGCAATTTGTCATAATGTCATTCAAACGGTAGTTCTGTCTGTAGACCAGGCCCGAAGCGGCGGAAAGAAAGACTGGTCAGCTATAATGTTGACGATATGCGGTGATAGGTTGACATTATGCCTTTAGGTGGAGACCCCTCGAAGCAGCTTTGACTGCTGTTGGATCCCAAGCTGAGACTATTCAGGAGTGTATCGATGATGAACAAGAATCTGGGCGTCCCAAACCCATTGATATTGAATATTTGTTATCCGATGTCATTCCGACCATCCTAGGCCAATCTGGTGCGTAATCTGGAACTCCCTAAACGATTCATTGACATCCCTGGATAGAATTTCCCTTCCTTCAGGGTCGAGGATTTGTCTTTGCAAGTCAATATGCCAAGCTTCTGCCAGTCCAACTTGCTGGCCAATATTTGGACGCGGCTATCCATGTGATTGAGGCGAATGATGCCGGTATTCCCATAAAGGTGTCCGCCGTAAAAGCCGTTCACAAGTACGCAACTCTTCGAATTGTTTTTGGGACCATGTTATAACTTGCTTTTTCTTATTCAGCTTCTGCGTAGGTGCAGATGACAGTGCTCTTTCTCCGTTTATTCCCCGAATAGCGAAGGATCTTGGACCGTTCCTCACAGTGACTTCTGAGGATACCCTTTCCCTTGTTCTGGAGACACTCGCCGTTGTGCTCGATGTTGACAAAGGCAGATGGATGACGCAGGATCTGGTCAATTCACTTGTGGCCGCTATCTTGGACGTTTGGAATAAGAACAACAAAGGTACGCTTAAAATTTGACTTTACTGCCATATCTGCCTCAACCGTCTTTTGTAGACCCCATCTTCTTATCTATTTTTCCCGACATCATCAACTCACTCGCCAAAGCGGAAGTTCCTGGAATCTACGAAACCGTAGTTAAACAAACCTTACCGCCTCTTTGCAATGCGATCGCTGCAGCGACGTCCGACCAGTCTTACGTTGCCGGCTCGGCCATCGAACTGGTCAGCAGCTTGATCAAAGCTTCGACTAATGGTTTGGGTGAAGGATTCTTCCCGTTACTAGCTCCGAATCTTTTCAAATGCCTGAGTGACGTTGAAGATCGGGATGTTCTGCAAGTTCGTATCCTATTCTCTGCGTTTTAGCGCCTCAATCGCTGAATAACTGCATATGTAGAATGGAATCAGCTGTCTGACCCTACTCGTCCGCAAGGACTGTGGCCAACTCTTGGAATGGCGTGATGCGTCAGGCCAGAGCGGCCTCGAACATGTCTTGCGATTGGTGGCTAGAATCCTACAAGCAGAAGATGAGTCTGCAGGATTAACAATTGGAGAGCTCATCATCCATCTTCTTCGTCGGGCTGGAGAATCTGTTCTTCCTGTCTTACCTGAGCTCCTTCATGCTATGGTTACGCGCATGTTGACTGCTAAAACCGCGACATTTGTACAGGTGAGCTTCAGTTTCGCCGAACCAGATCCTTTTACATTGTTAATGTTCATTGGTGGTGCCAGAGTCTGGTTGTCCCGTTTGCATTCTTGATCAATAACCAACGTGATACTGTGCTCTCTCTGCTTGAAGAGATGAATATTCAAGGTCGCACCGGTCTGGACGTACTCATTCAGACTTGGTGTGAAAATGCAGAGACGTTCCAAGGATTCTGGCCATCCCGCAGCAGTACGATGGCGTTAACAGCACTCTTTGCTTCTGAAAGGCCTAGCCTTCAAAACCTCATGGTCAAGGGAGATATCATTCTCAAGCCTGAGACCAAAAACGGTGAGCGTCCAAATTTTTCCTTTCAAGTAGTGTCTAAATGTGCTGTATTTCTTGCTGGTGCTGAAGTGATCATGACCCGTTCTCGAACTAAGACGAGTGCGCATGATTCTCTCTTTTTATCTTTGCACGTAATGAAATGTTCCTAACTCTATCCCTGGCAGCTCCGACTGAATTCACCTCCGTTCCTTTCCCCGTCAAAGCTATCAAGATCCTGCTTCACGAAGTTCAGTCCGGAGGCGAGCCCGCCACCATGGGCAACGCGCAAGAATTCGTGGACGATGTAGATTCGGATGATGGTGTAAGTACTTCTGTCCAACTGCAGCGAGGCTTATGGATCGACCATATCGTATGTATATAGGATGACGATTGGGCCGATGCAGGCGAAGTTACTAAGGAGAGTGAATTCGAATTCCTCTCTGAACTCATAGGACCTAAGGGCATGGCTTTCGACAACGATGATATTTTGGATGATAGCGATGATGAGGATCTCAAAGGCGATCCTATTTCACAGATAGATATGCAGGTGAGTGGGATCTGCGTGTGGGCAAGTACCCTCTTAATCGTCGATGTTGAATGTAGGAGCATCTGGTCTCGTTCCTCAAGGAATGTGCTGCTCGGAATACAAACCAATTTGCTAGCGTGGTTGACCAGTTGTCTGCCGAAGAGACGTTGGTCGTGCGCCGAATTGTAGAGCAGAATCAGGCCCACTCTTGATCTTTGAATGGTTACTTGGATACTTCCTTTTTGATGGACGATGAACGAAAAAAAATACAGTTGCAGTATGGATATATGATTGTACTCTAAATACTAGAAACCCTCCTTGCCCATGTCCCACTCTCTTACGGAGCCGCGTTTACTATACTGGATGTCCATTACGCTGACGCTATTGCCGGACCATCTATCGCTCACACTCCCGCTACCGCTCGTACTTGGAATGCCAAATATTGTCTCTCTTATTTCTTCCTTGTTGAGACCCATCCGCTCCAATCTCTTCTTCTCGGCCTTATCCTCCTTTCTCATACGAATCAAGTCGAGCATAGCGTCCCAGCCTTCGAATTCAGCAGAATCAATAAGACCGGTCGCAGGAACTTTTGGCGCAGTAGATAGAGGAGCAACATCCAGGCGTGGGTCGTAAGACTCTTCGAAATACCTGTCCATTTTCGAAGGGAGGGTAGAACCTGGGTCTTCAGGCCCCGGTGTTGGAGAGCGTGAGATGGACATACGTGAGGTTCGTGAAGAGGAACGGGAAACCTTGAGATGTTCTGGCGAGGGGGTTCGTCGGGAACGAGGTTCTTTCGATGAGCGAGTGTGTTCATCGCGTGATAATTTGGAGAGAGGATTACGGGATGAACTAGGTTCTACTGTGGCCCGCTCTCCCTCGCGTGAGTTATCCAAAGGAGTGGACTTCGATTTGAGCTTCTTACGGAGCTCGGTTTCACGATCACTGAGAGTGGAAGGTTCGGCGGAAAAGTGATGTCGTATCGAGGAATGGGTGTCAGATGGCAGTGTTGGAGAGCGACTGCGTCTCCTGGATATGTCTCCGTCGTCTTCAGAAGGTGCGCGACGTTTTCTTGACTTAACGTTGTCTTCATTTGATCGAGAACGGTGGTTCCCTTTTAGAGAGGATGACACGCTGGGTGAGCGGGAGTAGCGACGAGAGCGTTCCTTCTCTCGCCGGGTGGATCTGGGAGACCTACTGCGGTGTTTGTGGGCCGTTGAGGAGCTTGCGCGACCTTCACGACTGCGTGAACGTCTGGACGAGCGTCTATGACTGCGGCTATCTCTATTCCTTTCTCTATCTCTTTCTCGAGGAGACCTAGAACGATGGCTTTTCCTTCTTCGACTTCTGTGGCGTTCTTCCTCTTCCTCTTCTTTGTCGTCGTCGCCGGTCCAGGTCTCCCAATTGCGTCTTTTCCTTTTCCTGTCCGCCGTCGTTCCGTCCCATCTGTCCCAACTTTCTGAATCGTGAACTGACCTCCTGCTTGAGCCGGAGCGTCTCATCTTTTCGGCCTGCACTGCTTCTTCTGCTCTAGCGCGCCGTTCCTTCATCTCCTGTTCTCGCTTTTCTCGTTTAATTTCTTCCGCAGACAAGGCCTGAGCCTTGAGTACAGCCTTGTTGTGTTCGTCTGTACTTTTAATGACGGAAGAGAGAAATCGTTTGTTTGGTTTGGGGGCATTACTGTCGGACCTATAAAGCAGCTTTAGAGTAGAAAATTAATAGGGATTTAGGCAAACACACAGTCCACTGGCCAAATAGGCCCGAATGCCCTGTTGACCGTAACGCTCTGCTCGTTTCTTTGCATCTTTTATGAGAAGATCCCTGACATGTTTATCGAGTTCTTCATCTGTGACTGAGGGAGCTACTGAGGTGCCCATGGAGGCTCTAACGAGATTTGAAACTACAGAAGATAAAGAAGACATGGGAGAGGAAGAGAGGCGGGGTAATTAACAAGCGCCGGTTGGGCGCTTGCAGGGGTCTTCTCTGTTCTCTGTGCTAACAAACAACAATTTTTTTTTTTGAATTTTGATTCAACCTGGCACACATATTCAGACCGAATGCTTCCTCTGCTCAACGTAGCACCGCTTCACCTCCTTCCTCTTTTCCCGGTAGCCTTCAGCCAGTAGGTCCCGGTGATATAAACGCAAGAGATCAGCGTAGAGTCTCCCGCACGGACATGGATTTCGAGCAAGCATTACAGGCGCAGGGAACCGTGATTCTCAAAGAAGGTCTCGATATCAATTCGCTCGGTGTCGTAGAAAGTCCCCCTCCTGCACCCTTGCCAAAGTCTCCAAAATATAAGACGCCACCTTCCTCAAAGGCTCAGCCTTCGACACCCACAATCGTGCCACCTACACCCACACCTATACCCGGCCCTTCCAGCGCAAAGATACCCCATACTACAGTCACTTCGGACGATTTTTCAGACGATGACGACACCAATACCCATAATGTAAACAGAAGAAGTCTCTACAGAGGGACAGGAATCAGCTCTAGTCCAGACCTCGCCACTCTGCTTAGAAAAGCCAAAGAAAGAGGCGGTGTAATCAGCTCTGCTCATTTCCAACGCGACAGGCGCCGAGAGTCTCCTCCTCCTCCTTTACCCCAGTTTCCCGTGACTCCCCAGGCTTCTCCGATGCCTAAGGGAAAACGACCCGGAGACTCTGACTGGGTTCTACCCAGTCCAAATATCAATGGTGGTTCTCCGGGAAAGGTATGCATCCCAAGCGCCTCCATAATACAGCTGATCTCAAGACTGTTTATTTCCCCTAGCCCGTCAAGTCCTCGGTGCGATCGAAAGCCAGTACTTTTTTGGGGAAAATGTTGGGCCAAAATACTTTTAGGGAACGATCTGTATGTTCTGCTTCCTCCCGCACACATTTACAAGCACTGTTTCTTGACCTCGTTCGTCCATGCAGAAAACCGACGCTGGTCTTGCTACAGGCTCTCGTTCCACTTCCACTCCTTTATACGATGCTTTCGTCCCTCCAGTCCCTCCGCTTCCTATCGGTCGTCCTACTCCTACAGGCTCTCCTATTGCCGACGTTTTCTCTTCCTCAAACCCTCTGCGAGCTGCCTCTCCATCGACGTCCAAACCTTTACCGCCAATTGTTGGTGCACCCCCGGAAAATGACGACGATCGATCCATGGTTTTCGTCGAAAAATTAGCTCCCTCCGACAATGCGACAGTGAAAGGGAAACGCCGCAGCTCGAGTATCAGCAGTACCGACTTCCACAGCATTGTTGCCGGTAGCAGCTCAAGTCTCTATCCCCGGACGCCAGAACGCTCGCCATCACGAAGCCCTGTCGCGGAGAATGACGAGGCTACATCGAGACTCGCGGGAAGTCGCGCCGAGGATACTACATTAAATGGCATTTTGAATGACTTCAAAGGTGAACTTTCTCAACTAGACCCTATCAGTACCTCCAATCTTGACCTTCGGGACCCAACTACCCCAGCACGGCGTACAAGATCTAACACTGACTCTTCTGTTTTATCCCGTAACGGGGGCGGAGAACCTGATTCGAAGCGTACATCGTCAATCCTTTCGGCACCTACGGTGACGTTACAACCGCCCTTCCGAGCCTACGACGAAGAAGCCAACGATAAACTCAACCCTCCATCATCAGCTGCCTCTGCTCGGAGAGTAACAAGCATGTTATCCACCTTAGATCCAATTCATGTTCCATCGCTTCATTCACCTTCGGAGTCTCCCACAAGGGCTTCCTCATCAAGTGACACCACCAATCCAACGCATAACAGGATGACACGTCAAAACCTTAGTCCTCTCAGAACCAGGAGCGGCCCCGTAGAGTCTTCGTCAACGTATGGGAATTTGCCTTCGCCCGGCCCAAGCTCAGCTCGTGGTCTACGTGTGCTTCATCGGTCGACTGCGTCAAGTTCAGAGCCCTCACTGATACCAACAGTTGTTGCGGCTGATGGTGCAAGGATATGTAAGTGCCGTTACCAGTTCCCCAATTTTACTTCTTCCCCTCCATCATGACTTTTCTTCTTGTTTCGTTATTCAAGCAAAGACTGAATCCTTTTCTCGGTCTAGTGTCACATCAGGATTTAACGGTCAACGACCTTGCGTTTGTTAGACATTCTTCATCCGGAAATACGTCTGGAAAACGCGGCAGCACCATTAGTGGTACTGGAAGTTCTACTTTAGAAGACGGTGTCGACTTGGATGCGAGAGGCCAAGAACTAGCTTCTCGTTGCTGGAATGAGGATGAGGAATTCCTGAGCAAGGAAAAAATTGCGGAATGGCTAGGTGGAAAGTAGGTAGTCTTTCCCATTCCCTGAGCCGATGCTAAAGAATGCCATAGTGGACGTATAAACAAGGTTGCTCTTCAGCATTACATGTCCAATTTCGACTTTTCCAATCTGCGGCTTGATATGGCTTTTAGGTGCGCTTATTGCATTTGCGCATCACCTTCCAACTAACGACATTTCTACGACTAGACGATTATGTGCAAAACTCTATTTGAAAGCAGAGACGCAACAGGTTGACCGTATCCTCGAGGAGTTTAGTAAACGGTACTGGGAGTGCAACCCCAATACCGTGTACGGCAGTTTCAGTACGTCCCTAAACCGTGTTTCTCTTGTGTTTAGCTTAACCGCGGTTCGTGCGCAGATATCGTCCACGCCGTTGCCTACTCTCTCCTTCTTCTCAACACCGATCTGCACGTTGCAGAACTCTCCTCCCGCATGTCTCGCAACCAATTCGTTAGGAACACACTAGCGGCCATCCAGATGCAGTTACAGCCCTCCAGTTCCACGTTTCCCACGTCCTCTCCCGACATGAACGATGACTCTGCTAGTTTCCGTACCCTTTCTACTACAGGCGGTGGCCAAGGCCCCGGCCCGAGCTCCGCAGGCGTGTCGGAAGTATCTGGAATGGATACCGTTACTCGATCCAAGCGAAGTGATAGCATCACGAGTTGGAACAGCATATCGAGAGATACGATATTGTCATCACCCGCTCTATCACTCGCTACTACCCAAGCCACAACCCCTGCCAATGAGAACGATAGCTTGCAAAATGTTGGCGATCTCAAAACATCCACCAATTCCATTCCTACCCCTTCCAATGTTATTTATGGGCGTACTTGGGAGGTGAATATGGAAAATCTTTTGAAGGTGAGGTTCCGTGGGTGTTGCTTTGTGTCTCAACTGATGCCATCTTTTTTGCTAGGAAATGTACAATGCCATCAAGAATCAGCAGATCCTCCAGCCACTCAGTTCCAGCCGTTCGTCGATGTCTTCGTTAAGCCCCGGCGGGCAAATGTTGAGGAACCGAAGCTTACGGAGTCAACCTGACAGGTTGATGACGCTCAAGAGGGGTAGCATACGCGGCATTCAATCCATTGTGGGATCCGCAGGTGCAAGTCCATACAGCAGCAACAGCAGCATCGATGGAAGAGTTAGTCCGTCACCGAGCTTTGCGACGTCTACACACGAAGTGAGTAATTCCGGATACGTTCGATTTCAAAAGACGAATTGATCCAATTGCCCTCAGGTCATGCAAGGTTCGAGCTCCTCCTTTCTTTCCCCGACTCTTGGCTTTGCATCAAACCTGAGCCATACAATCATCCGTGAAACACAGGAAGACGACGACCGCAGCGTACGGAGTGCCAATTCGGCTGGAACGACTATCAGCATCACCGATGAAGAGCTGGCATTACTAGGTGCTCCCTGGGCAAAGGAGGGCATGTTATGTCGGAAACAGTACTGGGAATCCGCCAACAAACGAGCGAAAGACAAGGCATGGCTGGATGTGTTTGTTGTCATACAAAAGGGAGAACTCAATATGTTCACTTTTGGTGAGAACGGCGCGGGCGGGTCGGGCGTCTTTGGCGGAGGTAATTGGTTGGTAAGTTGACAGCTTGTTTGATTGTGGATGCGATGCAATACTGATGTTGGTCAGTCCAATGCCAATCGCGTTGGTATCGTGCAACTCGCGCACTCTCTAGCACACGTCTTACCGCCTCCCGGTTATAACAGACAAAGACCTCATTGTATGGTTCTTACGCTCGCCAACGGCGGTGTATACTTTTTTCAAGCAGGAACTGAAGAACTAGTCAATGAGTGGGTATCCACGTGCAACTATTGGGCGGCACGAACCAGCAAAGAACCTCTGGCGGGCGGTGTTTCCAATATGGAATACGGCTGGAACCGCGTATCAGACTCGACTCATGCCCGCTCTCAATCAGATAGCGAATCTACGCGAGATAGTGACGTAACAAGCGTCCGCAGCAGCAAAAGCGCTCGCAGCAGGTTCAATTGGCGAGAAGGGGCGGCTACTGTCCGTTCTGGACAGTCGCCTTGGAATGAACGGATATTTATCAATGATTGGAAACCGCCCATGCCGCCAACGGTCTCTAGTCTGCACGACGAAGAGACTCAGTTGGATGCGTTGCGGAAACATGTCAGGTCATTGAAGAGAGATTTGCAGAGACATAATGAACTGCGCGAGCCCATGGCGGCGTTGGTATGTTGCCAGTTTTTTACTGCCTCGTGGGTTACCAGTACTGATTCATTCTGTTTGTTAGTACCAGCCTCGGACGGGTAATGCCATCAAAGCTATGAGTAATTGGGAAAAGAAATCGCAATATTTATTGACGGAGATAGTCAAGTATGATTCGTATGTTGACTCTCTCCAAGCCGCCATGTCGCTCCGACTCAAGAAACGTGGCGAAAAAGGCAAGTGAATACCTAGGTGGATATACACTATGCACTAATGCAACTACTACAGCTCTAGAGCAGGCTCTGAACGGGACCAGTCCTACTGACATTGTATACAAGAGTACTGAAGGCACCATTCCAGAAGACGAGGAACCTTCGACACCTGGTCCTGGTAAAAATGCCCATATACGGGAGAGCGCTACGGCGGGAGATGATGTTGATGAATGAACTTTTGGAAACACCTTACAATGCTGTATATAAATGTATGACTATTTCTTTCTTTCTCTCTTTTTGATATTATTGCTATATGGAATAACGTAGCGCTAACTTAATCATGCTTTCATGCTCATGTACGCATTTGATTCCTGAAGAACTTGTACGCAAAAGCAACAAAAAAAAATATGTTTGCGATAACCTTAACAAGGCCCGTATTTGGCTGCAGCGACGTGAGCTTCCAAGCCACTTGTGGAGGTCTTTGGTGTGAAGATCGAGCCACCCTGTGGGATGTAAGGAACGTCAATTCATTGATGAAACTGATAGCACTCACTTGGTTTGGCGCGTACCTGATGCCCTCGAGTTAGTCGCATGTGTGAGGAGGAAAAACATGCAAAGCTCACCAAACGCTTCCGACGTCATTGGATGCATCTGTTCCAAAGTGGAACACTGCAGATTCTTGGGAGCCGAGGAAAGGGCTGTATTTAGCAGTGCGGCTGGGGTCATTGGCCATGTCGAGATAGTACTGCAAATGCTTGGTCCAAAGGCCCTGCATTCGTTGATGAATGGTAGAGATCTGCAACGGTCATAATGAAATACTCACTTTGAAAAGTTGTTGGTCGGCGTCGCATACCTGCAGTTTCCGAAGTTCAGCGTGAGAGAATATTTGAAAAGGCAAGACTAACGGATCCTCCTGAGGCAGCATTGTCGCAAGACTCTTTCAGAATATCATTCTGGGTCAAATGTGCGATTGTGGCATCCAATGTGATCTCAGCTTGATCAAGGAGAGTGGTGTTTCCTGTAGCCGCGTAAAGAGCTGCCAGGCCAGAGGCAATGACACCCTAGAGGTAGTACGCATTACAAAGGTGATCTAGACTCAAGCTGCAGTTACCAACCTGGTTATAAGTCCAAGTTGTCTGCGGAAGAACGAATGAATTTTTGGTCAACGAGACTTGGACTGAGCTCCTACCTGTCCATTGTTGACGCAAGTGCCAAATACCAAACCGTCGTTATAGAGTCCTTGAGAGTTTCTCATTCCAGAGTTGGATACTGTTTCGAGAAACACATGGGCGATGAAGAATCAAATTGAAATCAAACCGCTTACACCAGTTCCAAACCTGCGAATACAGTCAATCAGCAATGTCATATCTTCGTAGCTGCTGAACACTTTCACCTTGTTTGCGTTATCCAGATAGGTCTGTCCACCACCCCTCAAATATCCATCAGCGGATGTATAAAGGAAGAGCTCATTCGTTATGGCGTTCTTGTAAGTATGGGCGGTGCTCCACCTAAAACATGGGTCAGAATTGCAGGGGGTCCGTGTATGCGCTGCACTCACCAGACTGTAACAAGCACAGTCAGATCGGGCATATGAAATTAACGAAATCACGCACCTCCGCCCCCGCAGGTATCATCCCACTGGCCTTCGATTATATTGTAGATGGTTGCAGCAGCATTCTGATCCGGTTTGATTAATGTATACTGTGGAGTAAAACACTAGTAACACTTACAAGGTAAGCAGAATTTGATAGACCTCGGGCACCTTTGTAGTCCGCAATCTTCCAGAGGGCTATCACTATCCACTGAAAGCAATATGAGTGTCATGGGACCGAAGTCGATACTCTGTAAACATACTAGAGCGTCATCATTGGCTCCATTGATAATTGAATTCCAGTTGGTGGACGGATTAAGAGCATTCCTGCCAATATAAGAAGTGTCTCCAACTGTACTCCATGTGTCTACGTTTGCGCCGAGCATCAAGTTGTGTAGGTCCTCGATGGCATTCTGATGAACAAGATATATTACTGGGCCTTGTCAAAAGGAAAGAAGACGTACGGCGTCGGTCCATAGAGAGCCACCATTATACATGCCCGAGCTAGATTCAAAGTAGTGTGCTTGCAGCGTAGATGCAACACTCTTTACCCAACGTATCAGTCAATCCCTAATACGCACAGAGTAGATCTGGTTCCGCTTACTTCTGCAACAGTCAGAGTTGCGGCGCATTGAGCTCTTTTATGAAGCTCAGACCTTCGGGGTACGCTGGAAGCATGTGCGGAAACGACAAAGAAAGAGGTAAGAAGAACCAGAAATTTCTTCGAGGAGCCGAACATCTTAGTCGAAGGAGTGGGTTGAATCTTCACAAAAACGGAAACTTCACCTTTATGTACTCGTTCCGTTTTTCATCGACCATTTTGTCCACGTTTCACCCCCCATTTCAGGTGCAAAAGTCAGTGAAGAATTCACGCTAACGTCCGGATCGATGGTGCCTGCGAATAACGAAGAAAATGGTTTGTTGGAACTAAAAATGCTGTATTTGAGACTCCTGACTACCAGACGTATGGTGTCTTGTATTGGGATTTCGAAAATCAAAGTTCGTGATCCAAGGTAGAAGTAATGCTATAGGTCAATGACCTTGGAACGAGGACGTCAGGACTTAAAGAATGATCACGATATCAACTCATCTCGACCCAAGTTCTCAAATTTCAGCCAACAAAAACCCGTGCCATCACAAATGTAATAAAGAAAAACCTTTACGGTCGCGAGTAGCATGCACTGACCGGGTCTAGTAGGTAACACTGGATTCAATACATTAGGTCTAAAATCATTAGAAGTATATAGTCAACAGTCCATCGATGATGACGGCGATGAGAATTTTGAAGTGATCTCCTCGGACCTCTACCATCCTATATCACCACCTGTGAAGGGGTGAATAGATATACCTGATTCTCCAGCGAGTTTACGAAGCACATAGCGCTCAAGGTCATAGATTTCATATGATTCTTTTGCAAGCATCATGGCGCGTACATGATGAGGTCTGGAATTTGCTGCAATAGCATGCTTCCGGCTCTGCCAAATGCAGGTAGCGAGATTCATGCCTGTTTGCTGGTTTGGAATCCCGTACCAGTAGAGTATAAGCTAGAAACAAAGCGAAGGTCCTATTAGTGGGCTGGAATGTGTGAAAATGACCAGAGCATACACCACCGTTCCCTACAGCTTCCTCGTGTGCTCTTTTATCGGCTTCGTACAATGCTAAGGATGCAGTTGTGTTGAGAGGGTGAGTTAAAGAAGAGAGTGGAACCTACAGCCACCGTCACTACCCGCTCTCCGTTTTGACCGAAACACGACACAATACCATTCCCTCTCTTCATGTTCCGGCAAGCGAAGTTCATTCCAATTGAAGGCTTCTGCATATGGTGTGTTGGCATAATCAGTATCCAGCGGCCGGAAGTGATGTAAGGCTTTATGCAGAGACAAAGATGCCGGGTCTATATTTGGCAACCGGGTCTCTGTTACCAGCGGAGGATATTCTAGCGGCAGTGAAGAGTCCGGGAGGCTGGAAGGTAGAGAGGACAGCAGCGGGGGAAGGTATAGAATTGGAGACTTGGGTTCTGCGAGGCTAGTGGAATTAAAGTTGGGGACGTCATGGGGGTCCCGGGAAGGATCAGACGAAGAACTTGTGAGAGCAAGGGAAAAATTCCAGGGAGGTCTTTCTCGTTGCTGTGAAGGATGCGGAGGATGCGCGAATGTCATAGACATGTTTTGACCAGGGTAGTATAGGGCTTGAATGCGATGAAGCACCAATTGGGCTTTAAGTACATTTTTTTTCGATACGTACAAAGGTCCCATAGCATAGTGATTGCGCAATTTTACGCGACAATGGAGGTGATCGAGGCACTATGCATAGTAAGCCAAGCGGAGGCAAAAACAAACCTTAAGGGATTTTACTGAAGTGGACGGTTTACGCCTGTCCACCGTCGAGATCGCATGAAGGAGGAAATCGTTAAAAGGGGAATTACGAGTGTAAGACAGCAAAGTGACTCTGTAAGCAAAGTGTAAGGTCTCTGTAAGCAAAGTGTAAGGTCCGAACAGCAGCCAAGCCTGGTTTTGAGAAGCGGGAAGCAGGGTTTTGACTGAAGAAGGGACGGCCAAGTGATACGATTACTGTTGCTGCAGGGATCATGAGCCTTGAAGCTTGAAGACTTTGACGCAACAGGCACTTCCTGTGGCGGCGGCGGTAGCTATTTTTGAAAAGATTGAGCGTGGGAATATGACGATTTGTCTTTCCAAGATAGAGACGCTTTCCTTTTTAGCCGTTTTCACGATACGCCTCGAAAAAACAAATGGCCCTCTCGTTCTTTCAGCTTCCAACTCTCTTTTCCTTCCTACTGTCGTTTTTTTTCACCCTCGTCACTGCTTCCGAGACCCACACTGTCAAGTTTGACAATCAGTTGCGTGATAGTGTCGACACTGTTGCGTTTGCTGAGCAGACAGACACTGACATCTTGATTGAATTTACAGGTGCGGTTATGGAACAGTATATACATTCTTTACTTGAATTCTTACTTAGTTCTACCGCTAACATCTTCATTTTAGCCCAAATTAATCCAAGGTTCGTCCGTTATACTATTTTTCTTTTCATTTCCTGATCGTCCTCCAGGTAACGATGTTTTAACGACAACCGAGTACACTTTCGATGGCTCTTATTCTGGTATCGCGTAAGTTGAATCAGTATTGTATTCCGATCGTATATGCATACTCAGAAATATCAGCTATCTTCAGACTGGTATGAACGCCTTGTACCCAATTCCTCATCAGCTGATTTTCCCCACTTCCTAGGTGACTGTGGATTCAATGGAGAGAATTGTGGCACTATTGAAATGACGCTGATTAATCCCACCGTCTCTGGCGGTGGATCGTCTGCAGACATTTCTTACATTCCCCCGTAAGAGTCCCTGCAGTCCTTCGAGTGCCAGCGAGTGCTTAACATCAGTCAGGCTGGAGTTCTCAGTCCCGTACAAGTTTGAGTGAGTGCTGCATATACGCTCTTTTTTGCTCGGCGAGTCTAATCATTCCAATGACGCACAGGTACTACGGAGGTTGCGATGGTCAGGGCGCATCTTGTAAGTATACGAAATCCGCCCTTCCATCCACTTTATGAACAAGTGTACCATAGGCAGCTCCTCTGACTGTTCAGAGGCCTTCTACAACCCTGACGAGACCTATGTACAGGTTGCGTGTCAGACAGATAACGTACGTCAAGTCTTTGGTTTTCGTAGCTGCTCATCCTCTTTGCTACAGGTAAATCTCCTCATCACGTTCTGTCATGGCGGGGATTCTGCAAATGGCACAGTCGCTACTACGTCATATTCGGAGTCCGTTACAACATCAGAAACGGTATCAACCTTCTCGACACAGATCACCAACGCGGCAGCCTCCAGCCCGACGGCCTCCGTGGATGGTGATGGAACGACGATGTCGGTAGCGTCGTCAACCGTTTCCTCGCCGTTCAGTATCTCCAGCTCGAGACGGTGCAGAAATCGGAAGCGAGGAGCTGGTAGAGGTCTTCAATCCCGGGCTCATCGTCGGCGTACTCGATTTTGAAACTTTCATTAAATCGTGTATGTCTTCTTCAGAAAGGTTCATACCAGTTACGTCCGAAGCTGCTTGTCATGCTTCATTTCAGCACTAATATCGGCCGGCTCGTCTCCATATTCTCATTCATATGACTGCCTTGGAGGTAGAATATGTATACTGTATACACGCATTTGTCATTATTATTATGCGCTATTTTCAACTTGGTTTTACCTTGCGCGAATCATTGACAGGCAGAACGCGATCGAACATGAGATCGAGATGAAATGCAATAGCTAATCCTTGCTTTGACCAGGTACTTATCAGGAAGGTACCAGGACAGCCTCCCGGGGGGAAGAAGACGAGCCTATAAAGGGACTGTGCTCATGATCTGCTGATTGCTACTTGCAGCCACTCCACAAATCAGTGGAAGACTTGAAGGGCGCTGGTAGCTAAACTAGGGGCAGGTGGCGACATACCAATTCTGGTGCGTGGGAATTTTTACACGAGGCGAAAGTTGAACTTTTGATCCCGACATTGAATCTAGCTCCGCTTCTTACATCCTGCTTTTATTAACCCAGCGATATCCCTACCTGCTCCTCTTGCTTTCTTATACGCTGGAAACCTTTGTCACGACTCATTTATCCACTTCATACACCTCAAATCTCAGAAATAGCTGAAATTGCCCCAATTTTTCGTGTACTTGAACTACCATGTCTGCCGCAGATGCTGAAGGAGGTCTGAAGCCCATGCTTATGAGGTCGACTACTCCTGGTAAGCTGCGTGTTACGCTGCACTTGGTAATCAAACTGATTCACAAATATTTCAGCCCCCAACGATAAAGGTAATCGCCAAAAAAAAAAACTTGTCGTTCTACAGCACTCAATCTGCTTCTTCAGTGCTCAAATATCTCGATGGAATTGCCCAAGCAGAAGCAGACGATGAAATGGAGCCAACTGATTACCGTGATGAGCTGCAAAGCAACCGTTCTGGGGTTTCCCGTCAATCTCGGCCGACCGCTTCTCGTCGATCGCAAAATGGCGCGCTTTCGCCCAGAAGTCAGAATGGTCAAATACTTCAGGATCTTGCTGGTTCAGCTGTTAGTTACGATCCCTTACGTTCGGACCAGCGGTTGGAAGATGAAGATGACATGGGTTCGGACGTGCAACAGAGATCTGAAGGAGGCACCGTTTTACCTATGGTACGGCGGATAGAACTTTACCTCCTATACTCATTTGTCTGACTTTAGTAACAGGCAGAACCTGGTCCCCAGGATGCTCCGGGTCCTCATTATGTATCCTACGGCTCGTCATTCGGAAACTTTGGACCATTGCCTCCCGATGATCTTGCTCCCCAAAACGTGTACACTAGCTGGGGTGTAGGTTTCTGTATCTGTAATTTCACTATACTTAACTGATGCTTGCTGTAGCATCCTGTTTGGGCAGCTGACTCTGCAAGACCAGAGGTGTTGAATTTGGATACTTCATTTGGAGGAGGCTTTGGTGTTGAAAATATGGCATCTCCTCGGGGTACTTCTATAGCTATAGGTGTAGAAAGCCCTTCTACTAAGACTCGAACACGCTCTCAAGCCCCTTCGAGAGCTTCCGAGAAGCCGTCCTCCGAACATCACTCGCAAGCGGCGCCTACCGTAAGTGATCCGCACCGTTTTAAGGAAAAATCCACACTAATGACGGTGCAGTCTCCCAAAGCAGCTTCTCGGGCGCCTACGACCAGGACCGTTGATAGACCTCTATCCCCACCACAATCGATCAAGTCTCAAGGTACCAACAGAACGAGGCCAACTGAAAGGGGAACAGCGTACCCTCCGCTACCCGAGAGCCGCTTTGGCGAAGAGTCATTGTACGACGGTCCTCCGTCACCGAGTCGTTCCCGCGCCAAAGCACCTTCCAAGGCGCCATCGGTGTCACCATCGGATTCTCTTTCACAGGTGCACGTCAAACGAGCGTCCAAAAGTCCCACTTACCGCGAGGCTTCGAACGGAAATCAGCCAGAAGCTGTTTTCAATGGGGCCGAATTCTCTCCACGAAGTAGTGCTCGGCAAATACCCGTCAACGGAAATGGTATGACATCCAAGCAGCGTGCCCTTTGATCTTTTACCTCACTTACCTTATTTGTCCAGGACGTGCACCCATGTCTCCTACCAGTCTATCTCATCAAAGTCGGCCGTTTTCTCCGTATCGTCATGCGCCTACGCAAGAAGATTTGCTCGCAGCAGCCACCCGTGGACGTGCTATGGTGATTCCCGAGGAAGAAGAGCCTGCAAAGGCCTCGTCAATTGCACATTCGAGAGCTTCCAGAAACTCCAAAGCGGCTTCTGCTGTTCCTTCTGCTGCACCGTCTCAACGTTCTCGCCAAAGTGTACCCACCAACGGAAAATCGCCCTCAAAGCCACCCTCTGTCGCTCCCTCTCAGCAAAGTCGGAAGAGTCGAGAGAGTCGACTAAGGGACGCGAACGCAACGCCTACTCCCAGTCGACCTCATACTCCAGATATGGACGAACTTAATCAAGAAGAGGCGAGGATTGTTGAACGGGCGCTGGCATCGGCTGCAAGGACACCCAGGACTTCATATTATACCCCTTCCGCCATCGATGCGGAAGTACAACAGAGTTCATTCCATGATAATGAGCTGTGCATCCTGCTGCATCAACTCAAGGCTCCTCAAACTCACGAACTTGTGCGAAAGGTCGTCTTGAAGGCGGTTAAGCAAAGGATGAAAAAGTTGAGTATGAAATACGATAATGAGGTATGTATTACTCGATCTGGGCTATTTCCACTAGTGACATTACGATATACAGTCCATTAAGCAATACCAGAAGACATATCATAATCATGATCCAATAGAACAAATCCTGAACGATGATTCCGAGGTGGGTTAAATGATGCCCATTTCCGAGCCTCTTTCTAACGTCTTAACAGGAGCCTCCGAAATGGGCTTCTGATCTGAAGCGGGAAATTCTTCTCATGCAGCAGCGCATTGAGAGTTTGGGCCCAAAGATTGAGAATCTACGACCTCAACTTCCTCCTCAATCTTATGATGAAGGCGGCAACTTCTACGACGATGAACAGTATACTCATACTCCTGTCACTCAGACCGTTAATATCCACACCCAGGCTACCGGAACTATGGCCGAGTCGATGTATCAGCCCGAAACGGAGATGACCATGGAGGACGCCCCGCCTGGCGGTTACCTCGAAAATGATGCCGAATTCGAAGATGATGGCGAAATCACCGAGCCTACTACCCATCGTGGGTTTCCAGCGCCAACGACAGATCAAACCCATACTCCCCCTAATTACGCCCTTTCCGATGGTCGTGATGATTCTCCTGGTCAACAATATTTAGAGGAAGAATTATACAAACTAAGACAGCGACCGTCCGCTGCTGGCGCCGAAGAGACGACCTGGGATGTCCGTCGCTCAGATATTCCCGACGACTATGATCAGGAGGAAGATGCTCCTGCTGTTGCTCCGACTATCCATGGATCTGAATCTGGAGATTTCGGACGAAGGTCCGCTCGGTCTTCCTCTCCCCCATTGCCACCCATTCCTCGAGATGATACCGGTCAGCGCAGTGTCGTTCCCCAGAATCAATGGGCTGGAGGGAGTTATAATGACCCTCAGCAGGGTCTTCCGCCGTGGCAGAAGATACACCAGCGTTTGCTCAGCTGGGCTATCGTGTGGCCTCTATCTGAGCTTGATGAAGCTTTGAACAGCACAACCAGGGGACACCAGGTCAATGAGGTTGCAATGAGTATTTGGTCGACCCAGACTTATAAACGCTATGTTCGTTCGAGAATGACTGATTCGCCTGCTGGCGTTGTCGACCGCCTTTTCGTCCCACCAAACATGGCTGATGCTATCAGCAATGCGGTCTTTAATGGAAGGCACGGAGATGCTTGTGGTATGTTAAGAGACTTGTGGAGTCCGTTTGGTCTCCAGGGAATGCCCCGACTACTGGTTGTCCTAGCGAAGCATCGGTCTGATGAAAACCACTGGGTTGTTCATAGGTACGTTCGAGTGTATCGCTTCCGTTGTACATGAGCTAATTCTTTCTGGAAAGATTCTCTCTCCCTGATGGCTCACTGACCACCTACGATTCCTATCCCGAACGTACTCTTCCTGACGGCCGAGTATGCTTCTCTGTTGCCTTTTTAGTTACCTAACTGATTTTCTTGCTTTAGCCTCTCGGATGGTGGTTTGCTATCCGTGTCGCTTGGCCAAATGCTATTTATCCTAGCCCAGATAACTTGATGCAAAAGATGGTGCGGCTGCACCGCCCGATGCAACTCCCCATTGACAATTCTGTTGCTGCGGGAGGTATTTGGCGCAACATTCTCATGGGCTCTCGCGCAGAGCGAAGCCTGGATTTGGAGCGTTTGCGGGACCTAATTAACACGGAGGTGAAGAACCTTCGACAGCGGAAGCTTTTGGGAAAGCTGTCTATCAACGCGCCGCGTCCCCAGTGGGAGGATATGAGTTAAGTGTATAATGTATTGGTGTCTTGTCATTTTGTTTGGTTTTCTCTCCTTTGGTTATGTTGTTCCACTGAATTATTGTGTTTTCTCCCTTCGTTTTGTAATGGATTTGCTACTTAGAGCGATGGTCTATCAGTAGAAATCCAAATCCATCAGGACTGTCTGGACCGGTGCTTTCATTTCCTTGTAGTCTAGAACTGTTTTCTACCCTTTGTTTAGTATACAATTAGGTCTACAATATATAGCAGTTATACCAGTACAAGTGTAGGATGGTCCTGCAATGACCCAGCAATATTAAAGTGCGGCAGAATAGAAAGAGTGCAACCACGTATGAGAGCTAGAGAGCGCCGAGGACAGCGGTGAGGTCGTGAACGTTCGCTTCTGTCGATGGAGAAGTTTCAGAAGGCGAACCGGACATCTATGAAACAGTCAGTCAGATATCTCTCTTCACATGAGCGCAAAAGAAGCTACCGTGTATAGTAACTGGGCCTGGCCGTCGAGGATGGCTTTTAGTTCAGTGTTTTTGAATTTGGACGCTCGAGTATTATGCTTTCTCTTCCTTTTTATTGCATCCCTAGCGGCATTCTCTCGTTTTGCCTTTTTATTTTTTGACATGGCGGATGTGAGCCAGGTCTGAAAATTGTGTAGCGCGCGCTTATTGACCTTGACCTCGTTCATTCACGAAAAATGGCTGATTCGCCTACTCTGAGCGTTACGCTGCTCGGCGCAGGTCAAGAAGTGGGCAGGTCTTGTTGTGTTTTACAGTACAGAGGCAGGACTATCGTCTGTGATACCGGAATCCATCCTGCGCACAGCGGTATGGCTTCTTTACCTTTTATTGATGATCTAGACTGGAGTACTGTCGATGCAATCCTCGTCACTCAGTACGTGCTGAGTTTTTCCTACATGAACTTCTAGTAATCTGTTCTTAGCTTTCATTTGGATCATGCTGCTGCGTTGACCTATATTACCGAAAAAGTACGAGTCTAGTGTATTTCGCATTCTTTCAACGGCTCTGAAGGTTTTGCAGACAAATTTCCGAGATGGAAAAGGCAAAGTTTACATGACCCATCCAACAAAAGCTCTTCACAAGTTCATGATGCAGGATTTCGTTCGGATGAGGTCAGTTCGTTCTTATGTGTTTAGAGCAACTCATTGATGTCTTGTACCAGTGCTTCTTCGTCTGACGCGTTGTATTCTCCTCTCGACATGACAATGTCTCTTTCTTCTATCATTCCCATTTCTGCCCACCAACTCATCACCCCGTGCCCTGGAGTCACCTTTACGCCCTATCATGCTGGGCACGTCTTGGGCGCGTGCATGTACTTGATCGACATTGCTGGCTTGAGGATCTTGTATACTGGCGACTACTCTCGCGAAGAAGATCGCCATCTCGTCAAGGCCGAAATACCTCCTGTCCGACCAGACGTTCTCATCGTTGAAAGTACTTATGGCGTTCAAACTTTGGAAAGCAGACCTGAGAAGGAACTTCGCTTCACAACTTTAGTTCATTCAATTATACGCCGTGGTGGTCATGTTCTTCTACCGCAATTTGCCCTTGGTCGAGCTCAAGAACTTCTTCTCATTTTGGATGAATACTGGAAAAAGCATCCTGACTTACACAATGTCCCAATTTACTACGCCTCAGGTCTAGCTCGCAAGTCAATGGCTGTGTATCAGACATATATCCATACTATGAATTCAAACATTCGGTCTCGGTTTGCCAAGCGTGATAACCCGTTTGTATTCAAGTACGTACTCAATAAGTCTATTGTAAAATTGATCTTATCATCGCGCGATTAGGCACATTTCGAACCTACCGCAACCGAGAGGCTGGGAGAAAAAGATTGCAGAAGGACCGCCGTGCGTTGTCCTCGCAAGTCCTGGTTTCATGCAATCAGGTCCAAGCCGGGAGTTATTTGAGCTATGGGCGCCAGACTCTCGTAACGGTCTCATTATCACTGGATATTCAGTCGAAGGAACATTGGCCAGGGTGAGTGGAGAAGTGATAACTTGTATCAACTTGTATATACTTCGAGAAATCAAAATGTTGTTTACCCCCCTCCATTGAGTGAAGACCGTCAACGATCCTCTCTCCTTTTGATTCATCTGAGTTGATTTCGACGTCAAGTGCTCATACATTTCCTCTTAGGATATCATCAACGAACCCGATGAATTCGAGTCTGTCAAAGGCGGTATGATTCCAAGAAAGATTTCCGTGGAATACATTTCTTTCAGTGCCCATGTGGATTACTCGCAAAACTCGGAATTTATCGAGGCAATCAAAGCTCAACATGTTGTATGTTGGAGAAAAGTCTTTTGTACCTTTTCGTGGAGCTTAACTGGTTTCGTAGGTGCTAGTGCATGGAGAGCAGACAGCAATGGGCCGTTTGCGAGCAGCTATGACCTCTCGGTACAAAGAACGAGACGAGGATGTTAAAATTCATACACCCCGAAATTGTGAAACCTTACGGTTGTCTTTCCGTGGCGAGCGAGTAGCAAAGGTATCTTTAGACTGTTCTCCCTTTTTGTTTGTCTTCATTCACTGTTCGTAGGCCATCGGTACGCTGGCCGACAAGCCACCTCAGGCTAGTGATGTCGTAGCGGGCCTTCTGGTAGCCAAAGACTACTCTTACACTCTACTCGACCCTCGGGACTTGAAAGATTTTGCCGGTCTATCAACCTGTACGGTCAGTCAGCGGCAACGAATCGCTCTCGGAGTAGGCTGGGAACTAGTGCGATGGCATCTGGAAGGTATGTACGGTAAAGTAGAAGAGGGCGTCGACAAAGAGGGTATTCCTACTATGCGGGTAGGTCTTTTTCTTCTTGCGGCTATCCAATATCCGATTAAGTCCAACGACGACAGATTATGGGGGCTGTAGATGTCAAATATACCCAAGAGAACGAATTGACTTTAGAGTGGGATTCAAGTGCCAGCAACGACATGATCGCCGATTCGACGCTTGCACTAATAACTGGGATCGATAAGAGTCCTGCATCTGTCAAACGTGAGTATACTTGTTCTTTCTTTTTTTAATCCATCTTGTACCCGGAAATCTTTATTGAGACGACCTGCTTCCTTTGGTTACTCCCGGATTTAGTTACGAGCCATCCACATTCGCACACGCACACACACAAACATCCCCATGCAGAGAAAGAATTTGACCAACTTACGAGGAACCAGAGCCTAGCAAGATTTTTAGAAGCACATTTTGGCGAAGTTGAACTACATATACCGGATGAGATGGATGAGTCTGAACAGGGGGAGGACGAGCATGATGTGCCATCTTTATTCGTACAGCTCGACGAAGCCGATGCTACGATAAACCTCGTCACCTTGGTACGTTGCACGAAACACCGCTGTGGATCTGACTAACCGCAGCTCTCAATCTCCAGAACGTCACGAGCAACAGCGAGATTTTGAAAAAGCGCGTGGAGGCGGTTCTCGCGATGGCCATTACCACCATAAGTTCTCTATCAGAATCCTACATCACGGTTGCTCCAACCTCGCACGACGAAACTCCTATCGAACGAGAAACAGTAAAATCGGTTGTTATACGGAAAGAAGAAGCGCTGAAGGAGGATGACGATGACGCTTCCCACCTAACCATGAACAGCGGTGCTAGTGGGGACGTTGTTGCCAACGAAGTTAACCGGATGAACGCCGAGGATATAGAAACGGCTAGTGCTTAATTGGTTTACTGGGTACAAGTGCTCATGGTAGTCAACGACAATGTGTAGTTTTTGTTGCTTTTTGTAACAGTGTGTAGTGGTACTCGGAGTAGTGGATGGCATGTGTTACTTGTTAATGAAATATACAAGCTGAGAAGAGTCATACAAGGGGCGAGGTAGTTGATACATGTCCGATAAGTAATATAGCAATAAGTTAAAGAATCGGTGCAGCCGGGAGGGGAGCGGTCAATTCATATCCGAGCGAAACTATGGAAATCGTCAGCAGCTGTCGCCTAAGAGATTGAGAGTGAGGCTGACCTCCATGAAAGATCGGTGTTCAACGGTCTCCATTTTGCAGCATATGTTATTTTTTTCCTCTCCTTTCGACAGAATATTGCAACTGCCCACAGAATCCCAGACTCAATGAGCGCAATTATTGCACAAACAATCATCAACCATAGCCCTACACGCATCTCGTATTTTGGAAACACTCCGATGGCTTTTAGCACAGTCGCTGTTATTGTGACGCAGGTACAAAGAGACCATAGTACCGCAATAATAAAGCCGTATATTGTCCTAAGCTTCGAGAAGAGGCGCTTAGAGCCGTGCGGCTCGACACGAGCCAAGATGAGTATGGAGATGTGGTAGAAAAATGTAGTCGCGAATGAGCCAGGTATTATCCATAGAAGAGGGGAGGCTAGTAAACTTAGCCCAGTCAAGGCAAAAGCGGTGACCGTAGTTGACACACCCAAAGACGCGAAGATAAGAGAAGGAATTGGGTGTGGCAGAGAGTTCATCCTTCTCTATCAGCCAGGAGAGGAGAGAAAGAAAGGTAAAGGTAGAAGCTATTCCGAGCATACGAGAGAATTATTAAAGAACCCAGCGCCACAGCAGAAGATTCCCAATTACGATACCGTGACGACCAGTCAATCAAAATCTCGGTATCAGAAAGTTCATCTGGATGTTGATCCAGTAGGCATAAGCCTGTGCCTGGGTTGTTAGATTTCGTCTTTGAATGAAACCTTTTTGAGGTCATATAGACGCCGCAGTACCAGGCGTACTCATGCGAATCCGAAATGCCCGAGAGTTAAGAAGCATATGGAGAGTAAATCTTCACCAGAACTTGACTGCCCGTATACGTGATAGAGGTCAAAAAGCAGCGTGTCCTCGGCTTGGACAGCGTGGCGTGATATCACCAAACATCGCCCGCCGACCTTTAGAATTCTTCAGAGAGAACATAGCCCCCATTTTCGTTCAGGTCTTCTTGATCTTGAGCGGATGGATGCAACAGCGAACAGGCGTTGATGCATGATGATCCAGACAGGCAGAGGTTGATTCGACGTTGACCATCATGACTGGTTACTGCAGGCAAGCCAGCGCGACCAGCGGTCCGTTGAGTCCGTCGGAAGCAAACCCTTCTCACCAACACGGTGACATGTATGCGCACTATCGGTATTTACAATTTCTGTCTGTTGTTCTTCTTCTCTGATGTCTAACGCTCGTTCTACCCAGTCTCAACTCATCTGGAGGCCTCATGATGCTGCATTCACTTCGGTCGAAATCTTCAGGCGCGAAATCAACCGCAGACACAATCTTTCTCTGAGTAAGTTAAATACCTCCATACCTATCTAACTATCTCACGGAATTCTCACAGATGATTATTTCGATCTGCATGAATATTCTGTGAATAACTACACATTTTATACGGACCTGTGGCAATATCTCGGGGTTGTGTACTCTGAGCCTCCCACACAGGTAAGCCCCGCGCCTTGTGCGGGACTGTAATCGAAAAATCTAACAGAAGCTCTGATAAATCAAGGTAGTCGCACAGGGGAAATCCCCCTTCCAACTTTCGTGGTTCCCTGGTGCCCGTCTCAATTACGCGGAAAATCTACTCCAATATGATGGCGACAGAATAGCCTGTTCTGCTATTACTGAAAATCATGTCGTCAAAGATTTTTCATACAGGCAGCTACGTTCCATGGTAGCCGAAATGGCGGCCGCAATGCGCGTCCATGGCCTTGCTGTGGGCGACAGAGTCGCAGGTGAGTCAGTTATATATGCATATGGACTGAGCTTGATACCCGTGCTTGAATGCACCCTTGTAGCTGTTGTTTCCAATTCAATCAGTGCGATAGTTCTGGCATTGGCAACAGCGAGTATTGGAGCTATCTACACGAGCACTGCTCCAGATATGGGGGCAAAGGTTTACTGATTCTTTCGCTTTAGAAGCCCACAGACTGATGCTTCGATTTAATATTACCAGGGCATCCTTGATAGATATCGTCAGATTCAACCAAAGCTATTATTCATCGAAACGGAGTTGTTCTATGCTGGAAAGACAGTTGACGTGACAGCCAAAGCCAAAGAAGTCATTGCCTCTCTAAATGAAGTAGGACTTAAACTGGGAATATTGCTTCCGAGTCGTGTATCGGGACGGGCTTGTACACCGTTAAGTGTTTCAAATAGGCTGAGTATACTGCAACTCTCCATTCGTCGTATATTCTGAGTCAATGTCTGTAGTATATCTTTAGAGAATTTTCTCAGTTCCGGGGACAGCAGACCTCTGAGCTTCGAACAGCTTCCGTTTCAGCATCCATTAGTAATTCTCTATTCCTCTGGTTTGTTTCTTCCAACATCATGCGCTATGCGGTCTTATTCCAAGTCAGGGACAACTGGGATGCCAAAGTGCATCGTGCATTCCGCTGGGGTACGACTCGTTCTATCTTAGTGGTTTTCATTTACACGCTGAGTTGCGTATACAGGGGATTCTTTTACAAGTCAAGAAAGAGCTATCATTTTTCTACCATATTGGACCACAAGACACATTCTTCCAATTTACTACAGTGAGCGGCTTTGAATCATTGGAAATGAACTTAAAGTTACTTGACGGTGCTTCTAGACAGGTTGGATGATGTGGATGCTCCTTATCGGTGGTCTATCACTGGGCTCTCGGATCGTCCTGTACGATGGTTCACCTTTCCATCCAAGTATTCCGAAATTCTTTCGTATGATTGATGATCTAAAGTGAGTAATTTCCATTCTGTCGGGGGTAGTTCTGTACTTGATGCATGTCTATACGAAAGCGTATCGGTACTGGGACTTTCTCCGCGCTTCCTGGCTGAAGTGCACGGACAGGGAATAGAACCATGTAAAGCCTTTCCTTGACACTGAGATGAACACTGAACTGACTGGTCTTCCCCTCAGCCCGAATCGCTTCGTTCGAGTCACTGCATAGTGTCGCTCTCGGGGGCGCAATTGTATCTCCACCAATACATCAGTGGTCGCAGAAAGCTTTCGGAAAGTCGACTCGAGTCTGTGTGGCCATGGGTGGCACCGATATCTGCTCCGCTTTCCTTGTCAGTGTGCCCAGTGTTCCAATGTATGCAGGCGAAATTTCAGCCTACGCATTGGGAATTAAAGTAGAAGTGTTCGATGAATCTGGGAATAGCATAACTGGTACGGGAAAGACCGGTGAGATGGTATGCACTAGACCTCACCCAACAGTTCCATTATTTTTCTGGGGTGACGAATCCGGGGATAAGTTTCACAAAGCATATTTTGATCGCTTCCCAGGTGAGCTTAAGGCGCTGATAAGCTTTGTCAGACTTCGCTCTCATAACTTGTCAAGGTGTGTGGCGGCAAGGCGATTTGATGATGGTCAATCCGAATACGAGAGGTATCATGGTATTGGGCCGCAGGTATCTAATAGGATTTCATGGTGGCGTGTCGATTTCTCATGCGGATTCACTTCAGCGATGGCGTATTAAACCCCAAGGGAGTACGCTTTGGCACCGGAGAAATCTATTCTATCCTCGAGGATACTCCGAAGATTAACGCTGTCGTCGAAGAGTCCATCTGTGTTGGGCAACGTAGACCACAAGATAGCGACGAAAGGGTGTTACTCTTTGTAAAAATGCGTCCGGGGAAGGTATTTTCGCAACGTCTTGTAAAAGACATCAAGGCTATAATTCGAAATGGCCTAAGCGCTAGGCATGTTCCGGAATATATATTCCAGGTCGATAGCATTCCGGTGTGTGCATTATTTCTTATTTTCTTATTCAAACTCTTGACATTGAACGTGCATCAGGTTACTGTCAACGCTAAGAAGATTGAGATTGCAGTCAAACAGATAGTGTCTGGATCACAAACCAAACCCAGCGGCACAGTCGCAAACCCAGATTCACTCTTACAGTTTTATAAATACCAAAGAATTGAGGACTTTCAGCGCTCAAAATCGAAACTATGAGTAGGTGTTGAAGCAAAGCCAGACAAATGTGGTAAATAATCTATCTCAATTAGCAATTTCTTCTGTTTTATCGCAAATACGTATTTGTAACCCTTCCTCCTGCAAAACTTCCATGATAGGGGGGAATATATGAGGATCAATGTCGCCGCTTGCTAGACCATCCATTACGATGTTCAATCGCGAGATAGATTGAACACTCGGAGATGCAGAGCGTGATCGCACAGCAGACGCCAAATGTGACATATCAAGGTAAATGATATCTGACCGTTCGGTAAGTCGAATGTCCAAGGTATCTAGCTCCGGCAACAGTGTCAAATCCTGGTGGAGGAGCAGCAAGATTGTTGTGGCTACTGTATAACTCCTCAGCCAGATGCGAACACGCGTTATTGTCGACACCGCCGTGAGAAAACGAGCTACAGCGCCTCCACTACGTTGGGTAATTCCGGAAAGCTCGAGATATCGCAGGGTGCCGGTGATACGTAGGGCAGAGGTAAAAAAATCCAACGCGGGGTCAATCAAATAAGTACCACCAAGGAGAATGAGCTCCCGAAGACTGGGGAGCTGGATGGACTCGTACGGCCAAACATGGTAGGCATCGACTATCCGAAAAGTCCACCTCTTGAGCTGCGTCAGTACGACCGGCTCCAGATCATTCAGCTCTAGCTGCGAATGGTACCCAAATGTGGAGTCGCATTCCACAAGATCTGAGCAACGGGTAAAAATTTCCCAGAGCGAGTCAAGGCTCTCTGATGCAACATACGTCTTGAGCTGATTCCAGTGAAAGTGAAAACTCGGAGACAGATCAATTTCGCTCAAACTGATCAGAGTATCAAGATTCGGAGCTCGGGAAAATGCTAGAAATGCTTTGAGAGGATCTGTAGACTCGTGGAATCGACCGTAAAGTTCTCTGTCATCCCTGGTCAAGAAAGATAACTCTTTCAAGTATGGGAGATTCTGAGGTTCCATGCCCAATATACACAGAAACTCGAGGCACACATCAACTAGCTCCAGGGACCGCCAACGAGATGCACAAGCAAGGAGAAGATCGAGTAATGGGTAGCCCTTATGGTCGAAAAACCCACTTGTCGCAATGATCTGGAAGCGCAAGGGAAGATCTCTAGAACGCTCAAGCCACGTCCGGAGTATCTCAGCCGCAGTGTCTTCGCAACCGCGTGCTTCTGGGACGAAAAAGGTCGACCATAGCTCTGGAATAGACAGCGCGAGAAATCTCCATCGAGCACACACTTTCGCTAGCACCCATGGGCCTTCCTGTAAGTCAAATACATTAGGCCATGGACAGAGGGGTACCACACTTTCTTGATGAAAATATTCAATAGTGTCGAGCAGCGAAGATGTCGATAAAGTGAATTTGAATACCGAAATGAGCAATTCTGAAGGAAGAGAACTAACGTTGGTGGGCATCCTTGTGGAAAAAAAGAACAAGTCAGGTGCCTTTTGTTTAGTTTAATTCAGTACATCTAGCGCCTCGCTAAGCTCAGCGCTCGACCTTGGGCAAATTGTTGCTTTTCGCTCGTTGAAATACTCTCTCAACCGAAATAATAACAAGAACTTGGGAATATGGGGGTGCCACATATTCTTATACTACATTCAAGTTTATGAGATACGCCACATTGCAATCCCAGTCCTTTGCGGATCAATCGTTTTTAAAGCCTCCTGGCATTCCTTGGTCTTTATCAAAGCTTCCAAAAAGGCTCTCAACACTTCCTTGAGTGCTTCCCTTTGGTCCTCCTCCTTCTCCTTTTCCAGTTTAACTCTGTCCCAATCCACACACAAATCAAGGAATTCGTAGAACGCGTCCATAAGCCCATCAAAGTCAGTTCCAGAAGGATTAATCTTATGAAGATGTTCCAGAGTGAGCGTGTTCCAGGCAAGTAGGGGTGAACCTGTTTTGACTGGGACGACAATTGCTGGACAACCATTGAGGAGGATGTAATTGATAACACTTTCTCCTGGGCGAGCGCAAGACGTCCAGAATTTTCGAAATGGCTTGATTCCTACTGCAAGGATGACTATTCGTCTAGGATCTGGAGGAAACTCTGGAGGAGCAGGTTCACCGCTGACTGGAGCTCTAGCTCGAGAACTTTGAGAATCATTGGCACGTTTCCGTGGATGCGTCAGTTTACTGGCGAATGCATTCAACTTGGATTGAGTACGATCCCTGGTCTCATCCTCTTTCGTGTCGCCAGGTTCCTCCTCCGATGTCGTTGGAATGACAGAACCACAGAAGCTGATTATTGATGCAGACTCATTCAGAAGGTTCTCCCCGACCCTGTAATCCCCTTGTTGAGATAGAATCTGCGTTAATTTTTTTTTTCATTGTTTCTTCTACGAATACTCACCTTGTAAAAATGGTCCGTGGCAGAAAACAAAGTCTGGGTGGACCAACCTTGGGATAATCGGTCGTCGATTGCTCGCAAAGAGGTATGGAGAAAACCAGGCTTTCTCGGAATCCAGGTACTCTTTAGTTTTCGTAAAGAGGTTCGAATCTCTACCGAATAAATGGAAGTCAGTTAAATGCATTGAAAATAGCAGGAGAAAAAACCCACGGATGAACGCTACTTTTGTAAAATCCGACAGCAGCATCGCTCATTCCGATCTTATACTTCAAAGTTATCCGCAATTCTTTCGCACTGGTAGTCTCTAATCTTCCCCTCCATTCATTGACTTTTGTCGCATCAATCGCTCGGTCCACAGGGTCTCCCGTAATCAAGTCGTCTGCGATGTCGAATCCGATACTATATATCTGCTCTACGGCGATGTTTGGACCTGGGATAGCCGACGGAACAAATGCATCGTTCATGTTACCCATCATTGGGGAGGCAATGGACGCTGTGCCACCCTACATTTGATGCTCGTAAAGTTGGTTGGAAGAAGTGTCGTGTATCATACCGTCGCAGCGAGTACAGACTCGATGGCCAAGTCTCGAAAGCGTAAACAAGGCAAGATTAAGGGAGACTGGTCTCCCCACTGAGGCACACCTCAGCGTAGTCACTGTGACTATAGTGTTCAATACTTACGGGTGAAAGGCAAGTCACACTATTGCCAGTTGCTTTCAAAGACTCGTAGGAGGATCGAATAATACGTCCAGTGAGGGACTGGGCGGAAAACTTTAGAACAACGTGAAGTGAGAAGCAGTATGAATTGTCCTACACTGGCAATCTGTCTCTTAATCCATGAGTTTTCCTTTTCTTTTTCAGCAGTACTGGGGTCTTCGACTACAGCTGGATCAATTGGACAAAGGGGGGACACTTTGGTCATTTTGAGGAATCTGAACGAATGCCTGTTACTTTATATGAGCTTGACAATGTCGAGTGAATACCGAATACGTCATTTTTAACCGGCGCTTAACTATGCGCCACATTGATTTCTGACCAATTTCTGACCACCATGTCGTTGGCTCGTCGGTCACGGAAACTTCAACGTCGTTTCTCGGCTACGTCCGTCAGTACTTCATGGAATAATGCATTTGCACCTCTATCTTCCGCTGGAATAAACTCTTCGCGAGGTCGGAGACCAAGGAAATCTGACAACGACGACACTCAGTCAAATCCAGATCAAACATCTCATTATGAATTTCTTCACCCAGAAGAGGAGGAAGAAGTTGACGATCCTGCTTCAAACTTACATTCTCACTCTCAGCATCACTTCTTCCGCTCAAACCAGAATCAGATTCCTCTAGCTTACGCGTCACTTCCTCCAACGCCGATTTCCCGCTCACCCTCACCTCCGCCAATTTCTTTGTCGCCTATCTCTCCAACAACTTCAGAATTTATTTCACTGCAACCGCAGCAGTATCAAGCTCCTTTCTCGCTTTGGGATTATCTCAGAGAGGAGTTGCTAGCGACGGATTTTGACTCTCATCAAGAACTCAAATGGGAACGAGTGTCAAACTTTTTGAGCATTCCGCTGGCGATGGAAAAGGTGTGTGCTCAGTCTCAGCCAATAAATATTCTCTAAAGTCCGGTAGATCATAGGATTCGGATTCATCCTCTGTTTCGACTCATTTCTATACACTTTCACCGTGCTACCCATTCGCTTCGCTATCGCGTTCTTTCGGCTCATAAAAAACCTATTTTCTTACTCCGCCCCCCCTTTACCGCCTGCACAAAAAGCGGATCTACTCCGAACACTTCTTCTCATTGTTACGGTCGCGATATTGATTCCGTTGACTGACGCTAGCAAGATTTACCATTTTGTGCGAGGTCAAGATACAATCAAGTTGTATGTTATTTTTAATGCGCTGGAGGTATGTTTCAAGGTGCTTCTAACAGAAAATTTCTCTCAGTTTTTAAAGATTGGTGACCGTTTGTGCGCCTCTATAGGGCAAGATATTCTTGACTGTCTCTTTTCCCGCTCCACTCTCGAACCACTTTCACATCGAGTCCCAGTCTCCTCCCACACTTTCCGGCCCCTTGCATTCTTCTTTCTGGCAACGGTTTATAATGGTACTGTTGTCTAAGCGTCCCATCGGTCATGCAATACTGACCACGTAAACCGCAGTGCTTCATTGTATTGTCATGATCTACCAACTTATTTCTCTCAATGTAGCAGTAAACTCATACGATCATGCTCTTCTCAGCCTTCTCGTATCCAATCAATTTGTCGAAATCAAGGGAAGCGTGTTCAAAAAATTCGAAAAGGATGGGTTGTTTCAGATTACTTGCGCAGGTAAGTTTTGCTTTAATCTAATCCGAGCTTTAGATTGAACTCTGATTCAGACATCGTCGAACGATTTACACTGGCCCTCATGCTTAGTATCGTTGCATTCCGAAATCTAATCGAGCTTAATGGATCGCAGTTCGACTTTGATCATGGTGGATTCGTGCTTCCTAAAAGTTTTGGGTGGTTTTGGTTCAGAGGACACAAAACGATTAACTTCCTTTGGACAATATCCTATGTCAGTTACCTTAGCTCTTTTTTCGATGTCTTTCTATTACTGACGAGACCCTCTTAGCCTGTGCTGACCGTCATGATATCTGAAATGCTTGTGGATTGGCTTAAGCATGCCTTCATCACCAAATTCAATCACATTAGGCCATCGGTTTACGAGCGTTTCACAGATGTCCTTTGCCGCGATCTTGCGAGTGGAAGCGCTGTGGGTAGACGAGGAGCAAGAAAGGTAAAATCGTAGAATGCTTGATCGAGTCAATGCTCATCAATCACTTCTAGCATACTTTTGTCGATCAATCCCCTCTAGTCGCTCGTCGGTTGGGATTTGCATCCCTTCCTCTTGCCGTCCTGGTCATCCTTATTTTCCATCAGTCCCTCAGCCTTCTGTTCTCCCTCCCTTCGGCTTCCTCCGGATCATCCACCCCGACTAACGGTTGGAATATGGGGAGCCCAGTCCCTCGCAGATTTTTGGATTTTACATACGAAGAAATTGTGAGATTCATCACCTGGCTGTTTCTGGGAGTATTAATTTGGCTTTGGTAAGTTTTATAGCATTTTTTTCAGGATAGAGATACTAACGAAATGGGCTTGAATACAGTTTCGTTGTGGTCAAGATTATAATCGGTGTAAATCTCATCAGTTATGCTACTCGAAGGAGAGCTGGAATGGAAGCCCGGGCAGCAGAGGATGCTATCAATGACTTCGGTCGAGATCCAGTTGGCGAGGGGAAAGAAGAACGCGTAAGTGCACATTTGCTGGTTTCCTTAGCTTTATTGAACTCGTTTACCTTAGCAATACAATCGTGAGCTCAAAACATTGCTCGATAATGGGAAAGACGATGTATCCCCAACAGCGGAGATTGGGGAAAATTCTCAGAAAGACGGTCGAAAAGGCGAAGGAAGCAAAGGTAAAAGGGGAAGGATACCGCTTGAAGAGCTGACAAGGTATACCATGGTCAAGAGGATATGGTGAAGGATGAGATGCGCAGAGCTCCTGATCTAGTTAGTAAACATTTACGCTGTCCTAATGGTGATTGGGCGGTCGTGCTCCGCCATTCACAAGTTTAATATCCCGATAGAGTTGAAATTAGATATGGCCATGCTCGACACTTTTTCGTTTGTCGGAACGGGCACTACGTGTTAATTGTCGGCGCTTAATGCGCCGGGAGCAGTGGAAGATCCCCGGTTTTCAACTCAAATTTGGACCTCAAACTTTGGCACTGAAAATTTTTGAAATTTTCCTAACGGCTAGGGATTCAACCAGTAGTCTGAAGCTGAAAGGGTATATACCGAGCCACGCATCCAACGCCGGAATTAGCAGTTGTAGACCAAGATATCCTCGCAAATTAATCGTGTAAATACAGCTATCGTAATGGCCAGAAATCGTTATCCTATGCTACATGAGAGAGACACAAAAGGGATACAGTAGTCGCCATAAAAACCAAAAATAAAGAGGAGAACCAGTATGAGGAAATACAGCACGTAGGTATTGGATATTTTACTATTAAGTTAGGTTCAAATGATTTGGACGATCTAGTTTGTCAGATATTGTAGACTTGATAATCGTAGGGGACAGCAGCGCCCCAGAATGAAGGGTCGCAGGGACCCGCAGAGACTTCTCCAGAGCCTCCGAGGTTGAGAGCGTGTACGTCAGACGAGGTGGCTTTCGTCCAAGGTGGATATGCAGGAACGTTTGGACTACCAGTAAGCATGAATGCTTTGTAGCGAGTTTGAACTTCTTTGATCAGGGCTGACTGAGCTGGAGTGGGATTGGGAACAGTTCCAAACTGGAAAAACACAAGAGGTGAGGTCGAATGCATCGAGTATTGGAAGTGAAATTTCAACGAACCACAATCTCAATATCATCCTGGTGACAAACTGAACCAGCCTGAGTACAGAACGGGACATTCTCATTTCCAGGATACGTAGCCCCAACGCTGTACCTGCCTACAAAGGCCGAACCCCCGTTCGTGATCCAGTTGCGGGCAAATGTCCAGCTTGGGCATCTCCATACGTAGTCTGTGCCGAGTTCGTCCAGTTGAGGTCTTGCATCAGTGTTACCATCAGTCGAAGCAACTTTGTAAAACGATGAATTGACGATTTGGGCTGCTCTAGTTTGTCCTAAACCCGCTTGACAGGCTGGAGGAAAAACAGATTCAGGGACTGGATCAGGAAATTCAACCCCATAAACTGTGATGGCAGCCTCGTCCAATACAGTGGAAACAAGTATGGGTTTATTGACGGAAGGGAAAGGTGCCGTTGAGTCCAATGGGGAAGTGATAAGACTACCATCGTGAACCGTCCTCAGTGGTTCACCGACACCGACGGAAGGATCAAGGCCGGGAGCTTCATTGTAAAGAGTTCCTTGAGCGTTGAGGATAGCGTCAAGTGACAATGTCTTCTGGCAAGCATGGTCCGAAGCGCTGCAGTTTATGAGTTGGTTGTAGGCGCTCTGTAGTGTCTGCTGGGTTGTGGTGCTCAAGAATCCATAGTCCTGAGAGATTAGTTAGAATGTTTGGTATGATGTAAATGGAGAATACCCCACCATCGGATCCGACTGCATAATAGCAGATTTGAAAAGTTTCGATGCAGAGGGTACGGCAAGAAGCGACCGAATTATGGTCGCACCACTGCTTTGACCAGCAACAGTGACCTGAGAACTGTCACCTCCAAAAGCTGCAATATTTCTGTTAACAAATGTCAAGGCATTAATCACGTCCTTGAGAGCAAGATTTGTGGAGCCGTCTGGGGCTAAGAGACCGAGCTGTAGAGGAAGGCTTAGACGATGAAAGAGAATAAATCAAGGACGTACTGCTCCTAGCCTGTACTGGATAACAACAACGACTGACTGAGTAGCGACTGCAAGGTTGGACCCATCGAGACCAGCTGAGGAGGCGGAACCTTGGATGAACGATCCTCCATGAATCCTACCAAACGCAATTAAGCGAGAAACTGTGACGGATGATGGTGATTGACTTACCACATAAAGACAGGCTTTAGGCTGGCAGGATTGAAGGATTGAGGAACGTAAATCAGCATTGACAGGCAATCTTCAGAAAAGGCTGAATCGTCTATTCCTTGCTGCGGGCAAGCGAGCGGGAGAGCCGTGACATTAGTAGCACCGTTTCTATGAACAAGGTTAGCCTTTAGTAGGGTACGAAGCTGAGGACGAGAGCTTACGGGAGTTGCCAAGCGGTAGCTACGGTTGATGCTGCCCATCGGTCTGCTGAAGCATACTTTACAGCAAAGCGATTGACTCCAGAGGAGTCTGAGGTGCCAACAGCAGTACCAATTCGGGTTGATACTGACACGGTATTACCTTGACTTTGCCTAGGGCAAAGACCAGTGAACTCGCGTACGATTGGAATATCGCATAGAATTGCAAGTGGGTCACCAGGCGTAGACTTGAAAGGATTACCCAGGCTGCCGGTGGGTGCTGCCAATGAATAAGACAGCAAGAAGAAAGACGTGAACAGCGAGGAAAGTCCAATCATGTCGACCTAGCACCAACAGCGAAGAGGTGATGGAGACTGGAGGGAAAAGGTAGAGGCTTTTTTATATCAAGCAAACGTGCCTCGTTCCTGTATAAGTAGAAGAGACAGGCACTGTAGAAGGAGAAAAAATGGAGGAACATTGGAAGAAGATTGACACTTACACCCAGAAATTACGGCAATCTTGTTCACCATTGTTCCGTTTATGGTTATTCTTCACATCAAGCGCTTCTGCTCACTCCTCAATTCGGCCCTCCTTGTTTCCTAATTATAATTTCATAAAGGTACCCACCCCTGTACATGTATAATAGAGTACAAGTCTAATTCCATTCCAACTGCCCCGTAAATAAGTTGCAGCCAATCCAGTGGGGTACGCATATATGATCCTGTCACGAAGAGATTGCAAAAATATGACTTTTTCATGACTTTTCATTTCCAACATCTTGCCCATCTGCAACAGATCGCATGCTCAGTTCTCCAATTCATGTCTTGGCCTCTTCAGCAATTCACAGGGGCAACATTTTTCGCCAACGATCATGGATCCTCGAGCAGCTTCAGGTCCGTTTACTTACTGCCGGTGTTAACGAGCCTCCCTCTGGGTCCGGGACCTTCCGAGTTGTCAAGTTTCAAATTCAAGCCCAGGCCTCTCGGAGTCATACTACATCGGATCTCTACGCTCTTGCTGTTTTCCTTCACCATGAATCGAATCCCAGCAAATGCTATTCGAAGACTTAGCTCCAGGCTTGTTAAGAACTCCATGGGAGGCTCCCGACAAGTGCTTCCCACTACATCTTTCTCTTCCCGAACTAGTTTCCCCCACTGCTCGCCCTTTCGTATCCAATCTACTTCCCCGCGATTCATGAGCTCTTCCTCCAAACCACGTCCTTCCATTGCTTCTCCTAAACATTTTAAAGCAGACGCCAACTCTGCAGATATTTACGCTATTCTAGAGCCTCAAACATCTACGTGGTACGCGCCGGAAGCATGGCGGAGTCTATATCAGCTACTAACGGCGATCCTAGGCAGTATATCGTTGCCGATCCAGTCAGCCGCGAAGCAGCCGTTATCGACCCGGTGCTTGACTATGATTCGGCTTCGGGTACCCTATCTACAAGCGCTGCAGATGGCCTTCTTACTTTCATTGCAGAGAAAGGTCTCAAGGTTGTGCGATTTCTGTACGTCGAATGCTAAAGTTCACTTAACCAGCTCGGTGATGAAATTTTGAGCAGCGAAACACACGCCCATGCAGACCATCTATCCGCCTCGCAATACCTCAAGAAAATGCTGGGTGATAATATCCCTATCTGCATTGGCGAGCGAATCGAACAAGTGCAGAACCATTTTTCACCTGTTTATGGGTTCAGTTCTGTCGACTCTATGTCGTCGTTTGATGTGTTTCTCAAAGATGAAGAAGAATTTATGCTTGGTAATATTTCCTGTAGAGCAATCCATCTCCCAGGGCATACACCAGATCATCTGGGGTATGTAGTCGGGAAGGCAGTATTCACCGGGGACTCTATTTTCATGCCTGATCTTGGCTCAGCTCGTGCTGATTTTCCAGGCGGAAATGCCAAAGATCTCTATTCGGTGAGTTCAAGCATCTCCTTTCTTGTCGCCGTGCCAACGCAAAGCTCGTTTTGTCAGTCCATAAGACGTCTGCTGTCGCTTCCCCAAGATTATCAACTCTTTGTCGGGCACGATTACCCCAATGGTCGCCAGCATGAATGTATGGCAACTGTTGAGGCGCATCGAGCAACGAATAAACATGGAAAGCTAGGGATAGCGGAAGAAGAGTTTGTACGATTCAGAGAAGCTAGGGATAGTATCTTAGGCGCACCAAAACTTCTCCATCCTTCTCTTCAAGTTAATATACGTGCCGGAAGATTGCCCCCTTCTTCTGGCGCGCGCACATGGCTCAAGACACCAGTAAGACTCGCGAATCCGAATATACCTCTCGAATGATTTCAATTCCGTTCAGAGAAACACGATGTTATGCTATGTAGCTCTTTCTTGTAAAACATAGCCCAATTTTACTATCACGGTACTCGAAACTATAAGCGCTTAAAGTAGCGCTCGTATTGAGCGCCACGGTACGCCATGCCGTCACTCCGTATTCTCTGCTCACGCGCTGTGTACATACTCGGCCACAATTGCAAGGCATTTCACCAGCGTGCTTGCGCCACTTTCATACACTCATGTCCAGAGCAGGTTATCAACCGCTCTCGCAGTCTATCGATGAGGCGGAAGATCTAGATGTAACGGAAGAAGTACCCCAACCCTCCACACGTGGACTTCGACGTCCAGGACGACCTGGTCATATAGATCTCAGAAAGCTTGATAATGCCTTTAAGAGGTAGGGATCATCTCTAGTATTATCTTTCTGCGCTTTGCATAAACGTGAATCCAGATGGACAGAGTCCATTTCAAACAAAGTCAAGAAACGGAAGAAGAAGACAACGGAACTCACCAAGAGAGAGATTTGGACCAGCGTTTTTGAGCCCACTGTCGTTGGAGTTGATGTTACGGAGGATCCAGTGAGTAAAGGCATCCGATCCTGTTGTTTTATGTCAAAGTAGCTTTTGCAGGTCAAAACTCTCGACCACAAACCTCCTATGACCCAAGCTCAATTCGACGGGATTGTACAGTCAATACAAAGCGCTATATCTGAGGGTATACATCCCAAAATGATTTCAAAGGGCAGCTCTGGGTCATATTTTGCTCGGGCGAAGGACGAACAGGGGCGAATTAGAATTGTAGCGGTATTCAAACGTGAGTGGAGTTAGTTTTGCCCGGTTCCAGTTCTAATACACCTATCTAGCGAAGGATGAGGAGCCTTATGGAAGATTAAATCCCAAGGTCAGTGACAGTTGTTGAAGAAATTCTCTCTGGTCTCATTCATCCCGCAGACAACGAAATGGCTGCACCGTAAATTCAGTTTCATAATACCTTTCGGAAGAGCTTGCCTTATTCCAAATCTCAGGTCTGCCAATACTCTTTGTCTGTATAACCTCTTCTCAAATGAAGCTCCAGTTATATTTCTGAAGCGGCTGCATCGCTTTTGGACCAACGGCTACAGCTCAATATTGTTCCACCTACTCGGCTGGTTTCAATATCTAGCCCGGTATGCAAATGCATCTTTTTTTTCTGCTTAATTCACTCTTATATATTCTTCAGGCATTCTTTTATGATTGGATAGATCGAACTGCTGCGAAGAAGGGCAAACCGCTCCCAGAAAAAATCGGCAGTTGCCAGTGTTTCTTAGATGGTTTCATGGATGCTTCTGAGTTTTTAAGAAAGTATCCTTGGCCAGGTCGCTCCATTGTGGACACCTTCGATGATTCCACCCACCGGCGCGGCGGTCTCACGAAACGGCTTATGAGTGCTTTCACAGGGCTCTGTGGTCGAACTGGTGATATTGATGATTCTTTCGATGACTACGAGGACGAGAGATTTTTTGATGCCACAGAATCTACGAATGTTACACGAGACTTTTACTGGAGTCCAACATTGCAAAGAAGCTTCAGAGAGGAACTAGAAAAGTATTTGCTCGATAATCCTTGATTGTGAGCCCAAGCTGACCGCTTTAAACAGGCTTGTTATCCTAGGTACAAACCTACTCCAATCCCGCTTCCTTCCATCCTAACTGAACTTTCAGATTATTTAATGCTCAATACTGACCGTGGGTCAGACAACTATATGATCAAGTATTGCGAAGGCGAAGTAGAAAAAAAGCAGTTGATAGACGTTGCTCCACGGTCGACTCCTGAGATGCCTATGATGAGTGAACTGCGGCGCAACACTCCAACCCCAGAGTATGGAGACTATACCCGCCGCCCGCACATCCATATAGCTGCCATTGATAATTCACTATCCTTTCCCCACGAACACCCCCAAGGTTGGAGATCATATACTTATGGATGGTTGTACTTACCTGTATCTGTGATTGGTCAACCGTTCTCTGACAAGACACGCAACCACTTTTTGCCTCTCTTGACGTCAAAAGCTTGGTGGGAAGAAACTACTTTCCAGCTTGAGAAGCTCTTCGCCGTGGATAAAGATTTCAATCTGAAGATGTTCAGGCGTCAATTGGCCGTTATCAAAGGCCAGGCTATGAACATTGTCCAATCGCTGAAGCATGCTGTACGTCCTACTTCTCTTTCTCTATTCTATGCTTACCTTACGGATGACTTTCCAGGACGAAGGTGAGACTCAACCGTCGTATGTTTTTATCAAATTTCACGCCATACAGGACCTTTGGAACTGACCAGGCGTACCAAAATGTTGGTCTGGGACGACGAGATTGAAATACCGATCAACTCTGGGGTTGATGAAATCGATCGAAACGAATCCCTTCCCTCTCCGAAACTTTCTATCAGCAGCGTGCCGATATTTCCCCGGAGAGCGCGTAGTCAGAGCTCAGGCAGCGACTTCCCTCCACCCATTCGTCGAACCAGTACAGATGCATCAGGGGTGCCCCGGCCAGTACCTTTCTCTGCCAAATTCCAACGTGTACACCCCGGTACTACGGGCGTCGTTGTTCTTGAGCATTTGGAAAGACTTGATGCGGTAGAAGCCTCGCTTCAAAGGCTCGAAGTCGCTGCGGAGGAAGAAGTTGATGAAATTGACGTGGGCGAATCTTCGTCTTCCACGAAGCGCATTGTGCACCCTCAGAGCGGGTCTTCACCGCCTTCCAATATGCTGCCTACTTCACCCTTCTCGCCACCGGGCAGTCCTTTGCCCACTGTACCTGAGCTGGCCTCTCTGGAATCTTCAATTACTGAAGAGGACTTGGCGGCGCTATCAAAATCCACCTCACATATCGAAGGGCCTCCCAGCGCTAGTCGTCACACCCGCTGGGCGAGCCAATTGGGAGGTTCCGGTGTAGATTGGTTACAGGAGAACGAAACACCAGTTACGCGTACAGTAATATCTGAGGTAAGAGATTCAATTTACAGGTGTTTATGTCTTATGCTGACTGTTCTGCAGCGTCTAGAAATGTTTACTAAGAAGCCCTTATGTTCATCGTGGTGATACATACTTGATAAAATAGACTCGTATACTTCTCTGCTGTTTTCTTTTGCTTGGGGATAATGTGTATATAATGTACATTCATGACATGGACGACCAGTAGAACATGCTGTGAACATTTTCAACGGGATCAGGCCAGACGAGCGATTTTGTGTTGTAATTAAAGCATTTTCAACATTAAAATCGAGTTAAGCTTGCTACTCAGCTCGGAATTTATCTGTGGCTAAAAGACTCATTTCATCGTATACCTTATCGGCGTAATTATGATTGCTTTGCAGGGTCGTCCAAAGAGCTTTTAATGTAACAAGCGGTTCCGGAATCAGCTCTTCCCATACCGTCTTCCGTTTGGTCCCGACTGGCCCGACCGGACTATGATTAAGTCACCGTAGTTAAGCGCCCTTGTCTGCCGTACCGCAATTACGACTTTCATGTCTCCTCCACATTGTTTACCTCACTGTTCTCACTCTCAACAGGCTGTTTTTTGGATTCTGCTTTAGATGAAATTATAGCTGGTACAGGTCCCCCATTTTCATTCCATTCCAAAAGCTTTTTGAATTCTTTTCTTGAATTGATTGTACATGTTTTGCTATTCAATACTTGAAGGTGGATTACCCGGTTCGCCTTCGTCGGGATAGTAAGGAGTTGTGGAGACGGCATTGGGATTTGAGGGAGGATGGTCTGGAGAGTATTTTACATAAGTCACAAGCTGGGCGTCGATTGTACCTATAGAAACATTATGATTTATGTTAAGCAAGGGTTTTGGCGGACGCAGTCCGCAATTCTCTAGTATTACAAGGCTATTGTTAAAAAACTGTAACCCGCAATCTACAACTCGAAAGATGTATCGCGCATATACTCTGTTGATGTTGCTGGAAGAAGCGGCGTTGAAATGCCACTGTGATGGTGGCGCGATGTTCATCTTGTATTATGTGGCTTAAACGACATCGAAAGCATTTCCGCCGGCTTTGTTGTCAAGTTCAACGACTTCGTTCAGGCCTGCAAGAAAGGTCGCCTCAATATCAATCCAGGCTTGAAGTTGTGAAAACCTTACCCATGACTTCGAAGAACGATTTCGGATCCATCCCTTGAGCAGACACCTGTATAAATCATGAACATCTGGGACTAGCAAACATTAAAGTGTAAGAAGTACATACCCAGTCTGTTCCAGTCTTCTTGAGAGAATGCATAGCGGCACGAACCGCATGAACCATGGCGACACAGGAAACGAGAGAGAAGACTGTTCAGGAGATAATAATCAAATTGTATGGCACCTCCGGGGATGAAAAAACACATACTAATGATTTTAGCACCCATTTGTTCTGCTTCACTGTAAGTGAAGGAGGGAGTAAGACCACCTGAGATGACGTTGACAAGAACCTGAAGCGACGCAACTTAATTACAGTCATTGAGCAAAAATTCTACGGGATCATACCGGTGTCGGAGCGAGAGCTGAGACTGTCTCTTCGAGAAGTTCCTTGGTCTTCACTCCTTCGATGAAACAGACATCAGCGCCCGCAGCAGCAGCGAGCTTCAAGCGAGTTATCGCTTCGTCCATGCCGAGCACTTGCGCAGAATCTGTTCGGCCAATAATAACCTAAGGCAAGCAACTTTGAGTCAAAAACCACTGCTTGAGAGAAAAGCATCAATCTTACGAAGTCGGAACCTCCTGGAATTGAATCTCTAGCGATAACGGCTGCCCGAATTCTAGTGAGGAACTCTTCTCGGGAGACAATTTGCATTCCTATCAGATGTCCGCAGCGTTTGGTCTGTACCTGATCTTCAATGTGCATCGCTGGAATTGGACAGGATTAGATCGTTTAATTTATTAGTTGAAACATTACTAACCAGCAATTCCTGCTTGGGCATACTGCCTTACAGTGCGAGCGACCATGGCCGTGCCCCCGAATCTAGGACAAGAGCGATGAGCCAAGAACGCGGTATACATCGAAAAACATGCCCTACCCAGTATCTGCGTCGGCAATGACAGGGACGCTGGGGCTTAAGGAAGATATCATTTGACCTGCTTGTACGAAATCATTTAATGTGGCGATGGCCAGATCAGGTTGTCCCAATCGCGAGGCAGTAGTCGCAGCACCACTAATATAGGTATGAGCATGCAAAAATTGTCGCATATATGGGGTCTTTACCTTTGATACAAGCAGTCAAAGCCAGCCTCGAGTGCACATCGTGCGCTTATACCGTCACTGCAAAGCAATTTCCAGTCTTCTTCGTAGATTCAAGAGTAAGAACGTTACCATATTCCTGGTGCCTAACTGAGGGTTAGCTACGCTATAGTAGTAACAATATCGCAAACACTTACCACGACAATACCAGGTCGAGCTAGCATTTGACGAAGGCGCGTGGCAGGGTTAGAGGAGAGAGGACCTTCAAGGAAATTCTTGGGGGCTAGTCTTGGATTGTAATATGCACCATCTGAAGGGGTCGGGGTCTGTTCGACCTTTGGTACAATGTCGACGGTCATCGGTTTTTTTGCGCTCACTCTGTTTTCAACAGCAGTGTGTTAGTCAAGAGTAGGAGCGATTACAAAAATAGAAGCAACTGGATTTCAAGGACTCGAAATACAGAAGAAAGGAAAAATAGACGGTTGGAGCACAACCAAACCATTTTGCACCCTCACTTTATAATTCACAAATCTGCTCACAAAGTGGAACTGATCCTTTCCCATCGCCATGGTACTATACCACGGAGGAGTACGAACTTTCCCCGAGGGAGCGATTTTTTTTCTTTCGGATTTCATCGCAGTTACTTTGTTGACGTTCATATCTCAGATGTTCAACAGATGTTATCAACATGTAACGAGAAAGAATCGGGTTTAGTACGGGGTAACAATGCCCTGGCCGAAGTTACTAAACTTTACTCACCGCGTTAGCGTTAACCTGTGAGTATGTTACGCTTGCGGAAGCGCTACACTCGTCAAAATTTAGGGTTAATAATAAGCATGTCAACAAACTCCCCAAATCTACTTTACTAACTGCAGTACACGCCTGACGGCTGCTAGTTGAAGGTAGGCTCTATTCCCGCCAATTCCAAAATTAACAGAAATTCCACGTCATCTGAACAATTCACATTTCATTTTCTTATGTGGAGAAGCACACTCAGCACTTGAGTAAAATTTACATTATGATCTACTGAGAAGCATTCCACTCGCCCTCAATAAACGGCAATCATTTTTGTCCAAAAATTGTTTCCATAAAATTCCCTTCGTACTTTCTCGTAAGTTTTGTATGTGGGAACAGGGATTGATTAATAAATATAAATAACAGATGGGAGGGGGATAGAAGTACGCAAAGCATTGTACAATGCTTGCACCGGCTGTCCTCTGTCAAGAGCAGTGGCGTTCAAGTGGCGTTGTGCTTTTCTGACACCTGATGGCACTGAAGGCCCATATCACTCCTATACTGAGCGGCGGCTGGAGCCAATGAAATAGGCTTCGATTCCTTATGTATCCAGCGTTATTAGTGGCAGAGTCATCTCACATGTGGAACAAGCCGACAATGTTGCAATGTGGTCTGGCTCTTCCGAGGACTACATCAGAACTTGAAGGTGGACATTTTCAACTCCATGGGCATCACCATCGACACCAAAACAAAGCGGATGATAATTAGTTCCTTGCTTGCACCAGTTCCCCTCTGTTCAATGATGGCAAGCCTTGGATTGAACTGGAATCCAAATATAAATTACTCTTCCGTCCTGGTCGGGCTATATTCCGCGAAAGGGCTGTAGTTATGCAAAATTACTCAGGGTATTTTCGTTTTGAGCTGCTCATTGGTTGCCTTTCTTCCCCCGGTCGAAGGACTGAGACTGTATACGGCAAGGGTAAACCCGCATCTTATCTTCAACTATGAGATCGCACTGGGTGTTACAGTGGCAAAAGCATTGAGACGGTGACACTCATGGCAAGGGCCTTCAGGTTTCTTCGCATATTGAAGGAAGAAAGTGCTGTGAATGTTCTCGATAGGATCGGGACAGATACTGCAAGTGATGCTGTAACTATAACTTGAGCTTTCTCGACACCGAAGCAAACAATGGATAGGCAATTTGCTTAGCCCAGAAATTTATCTGTGGCTGAAAGACTGGTTTCAAGTCTTTCAACGATGAATGATAGAGTGCACATAGCCGCATACCTTATCAGTGCGATTATGCTTGCTTTGCATGGTCATCCAAAACACTTTCGGTGAATCGAGACCCTCCGTACAAAATCTAAGTGTGGTACACATTCGGAATCAGTATTCTGAGTCCTCTCTATGTAAATACAGACGGTACATGCAGTGACACAATATTACAATGCTATTGTTAAAAATCAACACCCGGAATCTATATATCGAAAGATGTATCGCGCATATACTCTGTTAATATTGCTGGAAGGAGCGGCTTTAAAATGTCACTGGGGTCGTGGCGCGATGTTCACCCGCTGTGTGACTCAAACAACATCGAAGGCACTTCCACCTGCTTTGGTGTCAAGTTCAACGACTTCGTTCAGGCCTGCAAGAAAGGTCGCCTCAATATCAATCCAGGCTTGAAGTTGTGAAAACTTACCCATGACTTCGAAGAACGATTTCGGGTCCATCCCTTGAGCAGAAACCTGTATAAAGCATGAGCCTCGGGTCTAGTAAACATTGCAGTGTAAAAAGTACATACCCAGTCTGTTCCAGTCTTTTTGAGGGAGTGCATAGCGGCACGAACCGCATGAACCATGGCGACACAGGAAACGAGAGAGAAGACTGTTCAGGAGATAATGGTCAAATTGTATGGCACCTCCGGGGATGAAAAAACACATACTAATGATTTTAGCACCCATTTGTTCTGCTTCACTGTAAGTGAAGGAGGGGGTAAGACCACCTGAGATGACGTTGACGAGAACCTGAAACGACGCAAATTAACCAAAGTCATTGAGCAAAAATTCTACGGGATTATACCGGTGTCGGAGCGAGAGCTGCTACTGTCTTTTCGAGAAGGTCCTTTGTCTTCACTCCTTCGATGAAACAGACATCAGCGCCCGCAGCAGCAGCAAGCTTCAAGCGGGTTATCGCTTCGTCCATGCCGAGCACTTGTGCAGAATCCGTTCGGCCAATAATGACCTAAGGCAAGCGACTTTGAGTCAGAAAATGCTGCGTGACAAAAAGCATTGATCTTACAAAGTCGGAACCTCCTGGAATTGAATCTCTAGCGAGAACGGCTGCCCGAATTCTGGTGAGGAATTCTTCTCGGGAGACAACCTGCTTCCCCATCAAATGTCCGCAGCGTTTGGTCTGTACCTGATCTTCAATGTGCATTGCTGAAATTGAACAGAATTGAATTGTCTAATCTACTGTGGAGTTGGAGAATTACTGACCAGCAATTCCTGCCCGGTCATATTGCCTTACAGTACGAGCGACCATGGCCGTGCCTCCAAATCTAGAATAGAAATGGTAAGTCAATAACAGGGCATCCATTAAAATACGCCTTACCCAGTATCTGCGTCGGCAATGACAGGGACGCTAGGGTTCAACGAAGACACCATTTGACCTGCCTGTACGAAATCATTTAAGGTGGCAATGGCCAGATCAGGCTGTCCCAATCGCGAGGCAGTAGTCGCAGCACCACTAGTACAGGTATGAGAATACGTAAAGAGTAGCATATATGGGGTCTTTACCTTTGATACAAACAGTCAAAGCCAGCCTCGAGTGCGCATCGTGCACTGATGCCATCGCTACAGAGCAATCTTCAGTCTCACTTCATATGTGTAAGAGCAAGAACGTTACCATATTCCTGGTGCCTGATTGAGGATTAGCTCCACAGTCAGATAAGCATATCGCAAGTACTTACCACGACAATACCAGGCCGAGCTAGCATCTGACGAAGGCGCGTGGCAGGGTTAGGAGAGAGAGGACCTTCAAGGAAGTTCTTGGGGTCTAGTCTCGGGTTGTAGTAAGCACCGTCTACAGGGGACGGGGTTTCAGACCGTTCGACCTCTGGTACAATGTCGATGGTCATCGGCACGTTTGCACTGACTCTGTTTTCAACAGCAGTGTGATAATCAAGAGCGGGGGCCATTGTAAAGAGAGAAGCGAGTAGATTCCAAAGACCAAGAGTGTAGAAGAGGGAAAGAAAACCAGACGGTTGGAGAATAGCCAAGCCCTTTTGCTCCATCCTTTTATAAGTTGTGAAGCTGCTCACGAAATCCGATTGAACCGAAAATGGAATTAAGCCTGTTTCCCATCACGGCGCTACGGAGGTGTACAAGCTTTACCGAAGAAGCGATCATTTTTTTCTGCCTGATTACGCTGCTCGCTAACCTCCATGCCAAGAGGATTAACTCGAACGTCGTGTACCGCGACTTGCCTCTTTCGATTTCAGACTCGCTGTGCAACTTTCAGGGTGGACCTGTGTTCATGCCAGCCTATTCAGCTCAAAAACTAACTAAGTCATTTCCTTGCTGGATAAATTTAGAGTATAGCGATTCGGACATTGTTTGCTGTTGCCTTGGCGGGCGGCGATAGAGTGGAACTAAAAGACCAAACGTCGTCCTAACCAGTCAGAATTTCGAGGTTGACGGACATGGGGCGGAATTACACCGGGTCGGGGCATTCTGCCATATATCGCTGAATGTATAGCAATGATTGACAAGTGTCAGATCGACATTGACTGAGTTCAGTTAGACTGTTTCCTACTTGAGTGGATCCTCGAAGGATCTTATTTACAATATTGAATGAAAATAAGAACTATATTCACGTTGTTGAAGACACGTTCGGCTCCAAAGAGGAAAATATAGCATTCAAAGATAGCTGACGCAAATTTTGGCAGCAGGAAGCTCTGGCGACGATGGCGCGCACGACCAAGTAAATTATCATGGTACCGGGTTGTTCCGCCGACAATAGAGCCAAAAGTCTGAATACAGCTAACAGTGCTCGACAGAAGAACTCTATCGGTGACCCCCTCGTCCGATTTTTTCGTCCATGAACGCGTTGATACAGTATACTCGAGTATGGCCGGATTACTTATGCAATTATGAAAGACTTGTGACTGGAGTAAGCATATAAGCGAAGTCACTGGAATCACTAAAAGCTTTCCAATTCATCAGCGAGTTATGAGTGTGCGATAGCTAGGAAATCACGTTAGAGAATATCAAAGATAAAGCTTGTTGGTAGTGTGGCGCATCCGGCCAAGAAAATGCATCACGTGGGCGCGTGATATACTCCAGTTTTACCAATTAGAAGTATTAGCGGCGTTAACTTGAATGCCCATGCCTTTCCGAAATCCCGAGTCCCTTACTCCAAAGAACCGTGTTAACTCCATTAAACTTCGCTTGAAAGCGTTGCTCTTCCGTTTTACGGATTTTGTCCTCAGCGGAACAGCGAAAAAAAATATGTAGCACCACAAGTATTTAGACACCATGTTAGGTCTTCCATCGTTCTTTAGTTATCACCCTCCGCGAACATGATTTCAGCGCAGTCAGTTTCGGACCATGCATCACGAGAAAGTTGCTGGATCATAGTCCACGGTAGGCACTCGCTTCTCTCTAAGTCTTGCAGATAAACTTGATTTATCCTCCCTTTTAGGCAAGGCTTACGATGTGACTGAGTTCTTGGATGGTATGTAGCCTGTGCCTCTAAACACTACCCCTTTGATCATATACCGAAATTCTCAGAGCATCCTGGAGGGAGCAAAATTATTCTAAAGTATGCTGGTGTCGACGCGACGTAAGTGGAACCGTGTGCTGTGATTGGTAGAACCGATTTCTCAGTAGTTATGCAGGGAAGCCTATGAGCCCATTCACCCCCCCAACGCCATCATAGATAACCTTCCCATAGAAAAACAGTGAGTGTTATGCGAAATACCTGCGGTCTTCGCTTATGGATTCTGATAGTCTTGGGACCGTGGATCCGTCAACACTTACTAAAACTGTGAAGGTAGTCTCTGAGGCCGAGAAAAAACGCCAAGCTCTGCTAGCCAATAGACCTCCTCTCGATGAAATCCTGAATTTACATGATTTTGAGGTAAAGTTGGCTTGGGTTTTCGCAATCGTGCACTAAACTGAGGATCCAACACAGGCTGTTGCAAAAGTTATACTTCCAGACAAAGCCTGGGCATACTACTCGTCGGCATCGGACGATGAGATTACTATTCGGGAGAATCGCGCGGCGTTCCAGAGGTACTTCTAATCAACTACGATATCTCACATTGCACTCAAAAGGAGTTCAGGGTCTGGTTCCGCCCTCGGATCCTGCGAGATGTAACAGTTGTCGATTGGTCAATGACAATTCTTGGCCAAAAATCAAGCCTTCCCGTTTACATCGTAAGTCAGTTTGTACACCTTGGCGCTGCTTGTCAACGTTTTTTTCTACGTAGTCTGCGACGGCTTTGGGTAAACTAGGTCACCCTGACGGCGAACTCAATCTCACTCGTGCAGCCGGCAGACACGGAGTCATCCAAATGGTAAACTGCATTATCTCAGAAGGTTACAATGGTTGTACTAAAATGTCTATTTGGCGTAGATTCCGACTCTCGCCTCGTGTTCATTTGACGAAATCGTAGACGCGGCTCACCCAAATCAGCCTTTGTTCCTGCAGCTGTAAGTCAACTAGTACCTTTCCCGTCTCTGACACTTCAATTACACTTTTCTTTCTAGGTATGTTAACCGTGACCGGAACCTTACAAAGCGATACGTTCAACATGCCGAGGAACGAGGTGTCAAGGGGCTTTTCATAACCGTAGATGCTCCTCAGCTCGGTCGTAGAGAAAAGGATATGCGTATGAAGTTCATCGGGGATGATGACAGTGCCGCTGCCAAAGTACAGGAGAACATGTCCGATGTGAAGAAGAACGAAGGAGTTTCTAGGGCTATTAGTGTATGCCTTTTCCCCTTCTCCTTTATTTCGAGATCTGAGTCGCTCTGTAGTCTTTCATCGATCCAAGTCTGTCCTGGAAGGATATACCGTGGTTCAGGAGCATCACAAAGAGTACGTGCAGGTCGTTCGAAATATATATTGTCTCTGATTCTTGGTATCCAGTGCCTATCATCCTCAAGGGTGTCTCGACACCAGAGGATGCCATTCTTGCTCTCGAAGCAGGAGTGCAGGGTATCGTCCTTAGTAACCATGGTGGCCGTCAGCTCGATACCTCCCGCAGCGGACTCGAAAACTTGATCGACATTGTAGCTGCTTTGAAAACTCGTGGACCTTGGCCCAACCCCAATTTTTCCGTTTTCGTCGACGGCGGCGTGCGCAGAGCTTCAGACGTACTCAAAGCATTGGCTTTGGGTGCTACAGCCGTTGGCATAGGAAGGGGTTTCTTATATGCGTTCTGCAGCTACGGTGAAGCTGGCGTTGAGAAAGCATTCAAAATTCTGGCGGTGAGTTGCGAAAGTTCGCCAAGTAGTAGGACAAGCTGATTTAAATTTTATACAGGATGAGCTGGAAATGAACATGCGTCTCTTGGGGGCCACAAATTTGAAGGAACTCGTACCAGAAATGGTGGATGCAAGTGCTCTCAGTTCACATGTTGGCATCACGCCCAGGGACAATCTTTACGACTCGACTTGTGAGTTGATTTTTTTGCCGTTTTTTTTTTTTTTTTTTTTTTGCCCTTTTATTCACGATTCGTTTCCAGATCAACCTCTTAACCTGGCAGAGTTCAAGGGTTCCAAACTGTAATTTTGAGAGTTAAATAGACGTCTTTTGCTTCATAGAATACCCTTTTCATGTATATGTACGTAGTCGAAATTGTGAGAACAAGCTTTTGACAGATGCGAACGTTTGTATACATGTCAATTTGTCCAGAAACAGTTGTCAACTGAAATTGTCATGTCTTCTCCACCAACTCCCGCTCCCGCTGGGTCCTCTGCTTCGGCCCAAGCAGCGGCTTTTTCAACTGATCCTCGGTAATATTGGGGTTTGAAATGAGGTTGTATATCGCAATTGATTCTTACTCGATCTACTGCAGAGTATATCTCAATAAAGAAACAAGTACATGGCGGTATGAGGAAGACGATGGAACGGAGATGGAATTTGACGCCGCCAAGGGTTTATGGGTGCCTCTCGTCCGTTGTCTTATGGACCCGTTATTCGAGAACACCTTAACACGAGGTCTCTATTCGACAGATTGACGAAGAATTATTGAAGGCCCAGCAAGCTGCCTACTCGGTCGCTGGTGTAGACGAATCTGTGCGCGTTTTTTTTTCTTTGTTTATTAAGGGTAGTACTCAAATGTAGAGTTTCTATATAACAGACACCCGCCGCTCCCGTTCTCAAACGCGAAAACAAAAAGCGCAAGGAACCAGAAGATTACACTTCCGCCACGGCTCTTCCCCAGGCTGGACCATCCATAAAGCGGGGTAAACACGACAAACAGGACAAGCCTCAGGCAGAACGCAAGTCGAAGAATACTGCCGTATATGTGACCGGCCTCCCCGTCGATACGAGTGCGGACGAAATTGTGCAATGTTTTTCCAAGTACGGCGTGATCGAGGAAGACGACGAGGGTGATCCCAAGGTGAAAATGTATGCCAAGGATGATGGGACATTTAGTGGAGAGGCTCTGGTTGTTTATTTCAAAGAAGATTCGGTGGCTTTGGCTTTGAATATCTTGGATGAGAGTGAGCTGAGGCTGGGCGATCCTACGACAAGGATGAATGTTTCCAGGGCCGATTTTACTCACAAGACCGGAAATTCGAACAACGAGGCTGGCGGGCATCCACCGCGAAAAACGATGGACAAGAAAAAGATTTCGAAAAGGCTTGGAAAGATGCAAAAGTAATTCAAAATCTGCCTTTGCTTTCGATGATGTTTTTGATGGTCTAACTAGGAAACTGGAAGAATGGGTTGACGAAGACGGTTTTGGTCCTGCAATGGACCCCGAGGAAGATAATGTCAATGTCGCGAATAAGAATAGCAGAGTGGTTGTGCTCAAGCACATGTTCACCCTCGATGAACTGAGCAAGGACGTATCTCTGCTGCTCGATCTCAAAGAAGACGTCAGGGAGGAATGCTCTTCCCTAGGAGAGGTGACGAACGTGGTGCTGTATGATGTGAGTCGCGATACACATTCGTACCCGTAGGCTGAGACTCATACTTTTTTACAGAAAGAAAAGGACGGTGTGATGACTGTCAAATTCCGCGATCCTCTGAGCGCACAAGCTTGTGTCCTGGTATGTTTTGTTCGTGCTTTCCTTACCAGGAGCTCAACAGTCGGTTTAGAGAATGAATGGGAGATTCTTTGACGGACGCCAGGTCGAAGCTTCGTTGTATAGTGGAAAGCAGAGGTTCCAGCGGAGCGGAGCAGGAGATGACTTTGAGGACGAGGGAGATGAAGCGGAAAAGAAGCGACTGGATGACTTTGCTCAATGGTTATTGACAGAAGGAGATTGAGGCGTATCCATTTGATTTATGAGCATATATATTCTATTTCTTGTAAAAGAATGGCATCTACTCTACTTGTACAAATGCATTGGGAAGTAGGAGTGCTGATGATGGGGAGCGTCTTCTACTCTCTGCGGTCTCCACTTGGGGTATGGAGTAGTCAAAGTGGGGGGTAATTTGGACTCTGAATATATTTTTGTGGATTCGGAAATCTTGGAGATGGCTGCGGCGAGTTCAAGAGGCTCCGGAGAAGTGGAAACAGCTTTGGCGCCCTCCGCTGCTTGTCCTTCCGCAGGAGCTGCGACGCTGAAACGTAGAAGTCAGGTATATTTATCATGATATACAAATTGGGGACGCACGCTTGGGGAGTAGAATGCTCGATGAGAAGGGAAGAAAGACCAGGCTGAGTTATGACCGAAAGCTGAGGGTAAGCGCGGCGAACGTCTCGTTTCCAGTACGGGTTCTGGGCGATATCGGAAGCTAGGAAGGGTGTGAATACAAGTTTATGGGGGATAGAATAATGTACCTTTTGTAGCGGGAGTAGAGTATAATTCCGGTCTTGAGGCTGGGGGAGGGAAACGGTTGATGCCTTGTAATGGCAAACCGCTAGAAATTTCGGGATTCACGACGACGGCATCGCCTAGAAGTGAATGCTGAGTAGAACATTGAATGTGAAGAATGGATTAGCATACGAAATTTCTTCCAAAAGCCCTTTGGACTGAGATGATACAAAGTTGAATCAGCAACCTTCTTGGTAGCCATGGGTCAAAATCCAATTCACTAGCGCCGGTTGACTGGCCTGGTGGTGGAGACTGTGTGTCAAATTCAATTTCCAACACTTTCTTCCATGTTTCCTCAACCTGCGACCAGAAGAAAACGATTATTGTTCTCATACGCCCCAGACTGGTATTTGGCTCTTCAATGAAACTATATATCGTCTCTAACCGGCTCGCTCAGGATCATTACCATCTTATTAGCGTAAGCGCCTGTGCCGTGTCTGTCCCGTGTGCCTTGGCCCAGAAACGCTCTAGCGTTCTATTTTTCTTTTGGACAATGTTCATGGCTTTTGGAGAGATTTCAGTCTGGAAGATACCAGTCTTCGACATCCGTATGTTCTCTTGATTGTTCAATCTCTAGACCACTGAATTTCACCCCAGCTATGCCGTTCATGAGCGCGTTCCTGCAAGTTATCCCATCTCAATTCATCAACGTCTAAATTGAATACGCTATTTTTGACTAGACTGTAGCGCTGGTGTTTATATGTTTTGTAGCCCCTCTGCTCATCCAGCCTTGCATCAACTTTCTGACTATCAGATCCTGGTGGGATCTGCACAACTGTACCATCATTGTTCTTATCGATGTTTACCTCTACTAACTCATACTCCAGCAACTCTGGGATGTATGTAGTCGTTCGTCCTTTCAATTTTCTGAGTTTTCATCAGTACCCAGTAATTCTCTCTCTCGCGCTGGCCGGCGTCGTGACACAGTTTTCGAAAATAACTGTTGGCAGACCTCGACCAGGTACTCCAAGTTTTATCCTCACTTTCTCGACTTTTTGACTTTCTATACCTCCAGATGTAATCGACCGTTGTCAGCCGCCTTCCGGTGCAACCGATCCAACCTTTGGGCTCTCTAGTTCTTCTATATGCACTCAAACCGATATGGCTATACTGAAGGATGGTTTCCGCAGCTTCCCAAGCGGTCACAGCTCTCTATCCTTTGCAGGTTTAGGATTCTTAGCGTTTTATCTTGCGGGAAAGCTCCATCTCTTTGACCATAAAGGACACATTGTAACCGTCGCCGATCTCTCCACGTTCCTTTGGTTTCTATCTAACATGTTAACTTGCAGGGAAAAGTTTGGCTCTTCGTAGCTCCTTTCTCAGGTGCCGCCCTCGTAGCCATCTCCCGAACCATGGACTATCGACGTAAGTCTACCACTTTTCAATCTCACAACTGTAGAGAGTAATCCAACCCCTCTCCAGACCACTGGCACGACGTCCTCGTTGGGTCGATCCTCGGTATCGTCATGGCTTACTTCTCCTACCGCCAATACTACCCCAGCTTGGAATCGGAATTTTGCCACAAACCGTATTCCCCTCGTATCAAGCGTGAATCTGATTTGTTACCTCTGCATCACCGCCATAGCTCTGCGGCCATGGAAGGCCTCGAAGCGACTGCTCTTCCCCCCGCGCAAGAGGATCCGATGGCTGAAGAAACTGTACCAAGGCCGGATCCGACCCCCTTGACTGAGATTTGGGGAAGGGACAGTCGTGATGGAGCGAGAGCATGAATCTTATGTACTGTACATTGTTCAACGATATCGACTTTTGGAACTTTCAAAGTGTATTGCACGAATGTAGCCAATCACACATGCAGCTTTTATGAAACACATAGATTCCGTGAATCCAATGCGTGCCGTGAACTGCACACACGTAACAAATGTCCACTACACACTACTAGCACGGTATAATCCTTGTCGAAATAAAAACGGTATCATGCAAGAAAAAAAGGTGCTACAATGATATCCAAATTACTTATGCTAATAAAAACACTGCAGAATGAGTATGAAGGTCATGAAGATTCGTTATCATGATAGGTCCGTCGTTTCAGCGTTGAAAACGCTCCAGAGAGAAAAAGAAGATCCTCTAAGAGGAGGACACGGTCGGCGTAGTAGCACCCACCAACACCGCAGGAATGGATGGCGTCATTGCGATAGATCCCGAAGGTCCAGTAGATGTTAACGGAGAACCAGAGACAGTTTCCGAAGGTTTAACGTAAACCGGAGTGTTCGTCTCGACAGGCTTGTCTAGCTCGCCTTCAGAAGAGGTATCAGGCGGCTGAGGAGCCGCGGGTTTTGGCTCGGGCGGGGTAAAATCCCATGATCTTGGAACCTGGGTAAACATAAGATTAGATTGGAATAAGAAACTGAACGACGGAGGCGATCACATACCAAAGCCGCAGGGACAAGCCACGTCGCAGCACATACGACACCTTTGCCCCGATTCTGCGCCTGGATATTCTTGAACTCAAAGTCGATGAACTGTGATATGTAGCGGACAAAAGGAAGGATTTCGCGGACACCGTTGTTGACAAGCGCAAGAGCGGAAAGAAAGTTGACTACTTGACCAGAAATGGATTGTGCATTCTGGTAAACAAATTAGGAAGGGAAAAAATAAGAGTGGAGAAGGGTACAAACCGCAAGGTAGACCATAGTAGGCGGGGGAAAGACAATCTCAAAACCCCACCAGTCTGTAACAAGATGATCAACGCCGTGTTTACGCGAAACAAATAATCCCCAGCGTACATGTGAGAACGGACATACGATCCGTCGGTGGATGTATTCCTACATCCAAAAATCATCGGCGATGGTATCGGTATACAGGTCAGTAAAGCTCACCGGTATGATCAGGCAAAATGGCACGGCCAGTAGCATATCCCAACGCCATTAACTGGGGTGTGATCTGTTCTATGCCATTGATCACGGTCTCTGCAGTAGGAATTGCACCTGCCAAAATACCGTCTCCGTCTCCCGGTTGTCCTATTCCGAAATCCGGGGATTTCACCAAGTCTACAACGTGCATCTCGTTGAGCATAGACGTGAGAGCTTCAACAGGAGCATTGTTCATTATAGAGAACGATACTGCGTTATCCTGTTCTGGCGCGACAAGCTTGGAGAAATGTTGTTCGTGCATCTCGTCCTCTGTGCGAGATAGACACACTGCATGGATGGGACCATTCGGCTGGGTATTTCCAGGATCTGGGGACAACTGACGCAAATGAGAAATAATCTTGTTCGCAGATTTTGGCTTCATCAGTTGGGACTTTAGCTTATCGCTCATCTGCGGCTTTGCGACAACAGGTGAAACTTTCGGAGATGCGAACGTGGGTCCTACAATCAAGCGTCGGATATCGTCCGCCGAATGCTGAGCTCGTTTATCGGAATTGGAGCTGATAAGACGTTTCGAAAGTGCCTGTGCTGCATGCTGCCGCTTCTCCTTCTCCTGAATCGCCGAAAGTGCGTGCTTGGGATCCTCATCGTGATGATGAGGCTGGGCAGTAAGCGGTTTGGGTTTGAAAGAAAAGCGTCGGGGAGGCTGTTTGACTGCCGTGACCGTGATTTCGGTCGTGGAAGTCATCGGAGATAATGGCAAGGGAATGTCTTTGGGAGCTGGAGAATGCTTTTCAATAGTCTGGGCCTCTACATTCTGGGGAAGCTTCTGGTCGTCAACCACGGCTTTGGAAGGAGAGAAATAATCGAGCAAGCCCATTTTGCTCGATGGGGAACAGAGGGACTGTCCGCAAGGGTCACGTGTAGAATGACGCTTGGAAGACGGAATGTCCGGAATCCGAATTCGGCGGGTAATGTGTCTTGCAATTGTGCAGCGTATATATATACCTTCGTTTTTTTCTCAATGACTCGGTGCCGACTTCTTTCTTGGTCTCTTTGAGCTCTTATGGCTTCTGAAGACAACATGCGCAACAGGCGTCCTTTGATCGATGTAATACGGTGTGCGAGCCTCATTCTTCCTTTTTGAATTTCTCTCATTGTCGAGCAGAGGCTTTACTCCCGCATGGTTCGCAGCCATCATGGGTCAGTATCCTCGTTCTAGACTCTCCAGGTCTCATGCTCATTCAGTATCTAGGTACCGGCTCTATTAGTATCCTCTTCTACGCATTTCCTTTTAAGACCGACTCTGAAGCATTCATCATTTGGACGCTGATCTTCTTCTTTCTCAACCTAACACTGTTTATCATCTTCTGTGTGATCACCGTAGCAAGATATGTAATGTTTCCCGATATATGGGGTGCCATGATCCGGCATCCTTCTCAAAGTCTGTTTACGGGCACCTTTCCGATGGGTGGTGCGACGCTTTTAAGTATCGCCGCGTCTCTGATCGGCGAGAGATACAAGTTGGGCGGAAAGCCTTTTCTTTATACAATGTGGGGCCTATGGTGGCTCGACGTCGCTATCTCTATTCTCTGCTGTTGGGGTATGGTCCATATCATGTCAGTACTGGCCAACCCTTTGCTTCTACTCAAACTAAAACTCTTGCAGGGAGACAGCTCACAAACATTCGCTTGAAAGTATGACCGCTATCTGGATCCTCCCTGTCGTAACGGTAGGTTGCGTCCCAGATCGAACTTTGGGGGAAAAAAGTTATTGATGAAAATATCGCCAACAGCTTATTGTCGCATCTAGTGTTGGTGGACTGTTCGCTGTAGCCTTGAACGAATATAATCCTTCACATGCCCTTACCACCCAAGCTGTATCGCTAGTTATGGTCATCATTGGTCTATCCCTAGCATTTATGCTCCTCACCATCTACATGCAGCGATTAATAATTGTTGGAGTTCCTCATGGACCTAACGTCCTTTCCGTGTTCATGCCCTTAGGTCCAACGGGTCAAGCCGCATACTCTATCCTTCTCTCCGGGCAATTTTTCAGAGACATTCTTCCCTTGCAATACGGCAATTCCATCTTCATGACTCATCCCTTGACTGGCGATGTTATGTATGTTATCTGCGTCTCCATCTCCTTTATTCTTTGGTCTGTAGCATCCATGTGGATGCTATTCGCATTGCTTGCCGTTCAACACGAACTACGAAAGGGTCGGATTCCGTTCAAAGTCAATGCGTGGGGTCTGATTTTCCCTAATGTCGGCATTCTGTATTCGTCTCTCTCTCACTTGCTAACCATGGTCTCCCACAGGGTGTCTATGCAAATATTACCATCAACCTCGGAACCACACTGGACTCGCGCTTCTTTCGCGTATGGGGCGCCATCTACGCTGTATTTACCCTCCTTTTGTGGTGTTTTGTCGCCGCCAAAACGGTCCAACTCGCGTATAACAGAACCATTTTTGAGGCGCCCTGCTTACAGGAGACGAATTTGGGGCAGACTCAGAATCCTCTCCTGGTCGAGCAAAAGAATTCCAATGGCTCAGCCCTCACGTAGAGTGCTGGCCATAGTCCCTTATCATAGTATTCTACTTAAAATTTATTATTCGTATCTTCACTGGCAGTTTGTAGAGACAATTCAAAAATAACTTCGCGATATAGCATTCTATAGAGTGCGCCAGATACTCAAATTTTGGGCACCGTCACATATTTTAGACATCGCATAGATGCCTAAAGCTCACTGCGCAAGAAAGAGATGAAGACATTGCAATATAATATATATTCTACACCGTCATTGTACTCAGCTCCTTCCCCACCATCCACCCAGCAAACTTCCCAACCTACTTCCTCCCGCTGCAGGCTTGTTCTGAGATTGATTCTCCGCAACCTCCCTCGGCTCAGGAGTTCCGCTCCTACTCAGACCCTCCGCTAATGTTTTGCGCTGGGCCAACACCGCAGCCGAGCCAGCCTTCGAAGTGGGTTGAGACTTGGGTTCAGATGCTGGCGCTCTGGGAGTAGGTGCAACAGGCACCGGAGCAGGTGCCTTCCCCGCCCTCTCCCTGAGTCTTTCCATGTCCACATCAATGTAGTTCAATGCTATGTTGAAAAAGACAGGTTTCTTCTGCGGCTGCTTGTTTCCTTCACTATCACTGCCAATATTTCCTCCCTTTTCTAGCCACGCTCGCTTATACTCCATTCCTTCCTTGGCTATGGCCTGATCTAGTTCGTCGATATCGGACGGAGGAATAGGATAGAAGTCCAAAGAAGCGTCGTTCAGGTCTAGAGACGAAGCGACGCCACGGACTTCTCGAAGGTGTACAGACGCGTGTTGCAGGAGAGTTAGAGCTTCGGCATACTTTTTGACTCCAGGAACAACATAGCATCTGGCCAGGATAAGGCATCTGAGAGGCAAGAAAATTAGCAAAGAAGTGATTGGAGAGGAAGAAAATAAGAAAGATCGAAGAGAGAATATCATGAGGGTAAAGCACATGCATATAAATCCATCTTAGAACACACCTTCTAGCCTTCGTCCAAGCAATTCTTCCCTCGACACTTGCACTCAAATCCGGATTATCATCAACAATACTAAGAGTACGCATCTGTGTCAAAGACTGCAGAATTGTATCGAGGAGCTTGACGATAGCTGGGTAAAGACGGGGATCCATTTGTTCAGCCTGCCGAGAAACTTGCTGAGGCTGGGGATACTTCGCCTTTGATTTCGATTTCGTAACCGTCTTAGATCCCTGGATGATACTGGCGGCAGAAGTGGAGGAGGCTTTGGCTTCCTCAGTCAACGCATCAGCCAGCAGCAAGTCTCTTTGAATGCGTTTTGAGAGGAGCTGGTAGACAATGTACGTATGGACAAAGTGCATATCCCGCATTGTACCTCCACTGGGGTTGAGGTTTGTGGGGATAGTGGAAGAGGATGCCTTTATAAGTTGACGTTGATAGAAGATACCAATTTAAGAAGCGAAGAACAATAATAAGGAGCTTTACTCACCTTTTGCGCTTCACTTTCGCTCAACTTCCTTGCTACCTCTTCTGCGTCGCTCAATGCTGCAAGAATAGCATCATAGGCTGCGACAGCTTTCTTCCCCGTGTTGCCTTTATTACTAGACGCGACACCAGCTGCATTCGGGGAGGTCAACTTGGCCTCAGCGTTTTGCACCTTCAGTAGCACGTCCACTAACTCAGGGTTCCTCACAGGAACCTTGTCACCTTCCCACATCAATCTGCCCTCATCAAGTTTTGCCTTCCCTTGACCTCTTTTCCCAGCAGCTCCGATCTCTCCCTGTTCAACTTGTTCTTTGAACGTCTTCAGAATTCCATCCCATCCTTCAACCAACTCTTTCACATTTTCTTTAGCGATCTCCGCGACGATAGCATCCACGTCATACGCCTTTTCTCTACCCATCTGATGGGCGGACCACCTAATCATAGGTCCAACCTGATCAGCCCAAAGCACGGCCAATGCATGATCTTTACTTGTGCCAGCATGTTCCGCCAATATATCCAAGATACGTCTCGTAACGCACAGCTGAGCCAAAGCACTCTCGAAATCCTCCCGTATAAGAAGGAAACGCCCATTGAGAAGCAGTACGTAGGCAGTAACTTCGAGAAGAGATTCTGCAGTTAATTTGCCTGCAGAGTACAAGGTCTGCGATAAAGAGAGAAGTTGGGTAGCCCAGTTGACTGAACGACGAGAACGGCCTGTCGCGTGATGTCGTAGAGAGGCAGAGTGGCTAGAGTTTGCCGGGAGGTGAGAGGAAGCCGTAAGCTCTTGCGCGTAGGCCCAGGCGCGTTCGGATTCGAGAAGAAGTAGCTGAAGACTGGCAAAATGATTGATTGAGTTGATATCAGAGATCCAAAGTATAAGATCGAGACTTACTGTCCTTCTTTTACTTTCTCCACGCCCATCTCCGTTATCGGAGGAAGCTTTTTAAAATCCTTGCCCTTGGACGAGGAATGGGTCATTTTGAGGGAAGAACGAAGCCGGTGGGTGCGGTTTGCACAGTGTTTTCTGAGCGTACGCATCAGTTGTGCGGCAGGTCGATTCAGAGGCGGATAAAAATTACCTGTATCTCGCAAAATCATCGTACCTCAACCCGTATGCGCTTTGTTGTTCGTTGGCGATTTGCAGGGCTGTATGCAAGATAAGAAATGGATATAAATGATAAATTTTTGTTGGTGCTAAGCATACCACTGACCTCGAAAGTCAATAACTAAGGACATTTTGTCGCGAAGGACTTGACGGTTAAGGTTCGAGTACGTAGGCGCCTATTTCATACCTGCAAGCGCTTAACATACCAGACGCTAAGTATTCAAGTTCATTCCTCGCATCCTCCAGGTGCTTATTCAAATCGTGAATGTAGGTCCCAGGGAAATTCAAAGCTGGATTGCTTCTTTGAAAAGTGTATTCAAACGTCGTGTCACAATTGTAATAGTGGCCTTGGACATATTCTACGCTTGCATTGTACTGGCGTAGTTTATCTCTTCTCGCACTTTCCGTTGACTGAAACTCAACGACTCAATGGACGTGCAGGGCATCACCGTGGAGGAAGAACTAAATAAATCCTGGCGTCCTATTCAAGTACATTACAGATTACAACGTCAATCAGACCTAGATAGAGAATTTGTATGTTAATTACTGGGTGGTAACTTCACTATCAGGTTCTGTCGAATTTGTCAGTTAATATTCGACGAAGAGAGGAGCGACGAAAGGGCATTAACCGATAAATTCTATGGGAGAGTCGTCCAAGCTTGCATTATCCTTGAAAGCTTGTAAGGTTTGGGGCTGGATCTTAGCCGCAAAGCCCTAGAAAAGATTCGTCGTCATATCGATATCGGGCATAGATGAACACACAGTGACAAGGCCATCGAAATCGCGATTGATATCTCCACCTGTATAAGTATGGGCATGGATGATTCAGAACAGATGTAACAGCACAGAGCTTACCCCCCGAGGTCACTTCGTTCTTAAACTCTTGTATTTTCTCTTTAGTTACACCCTGTTTGAAGGTGATGATAAAGTCTGGATTCAGTGATGAGAAGCCTGGATGTCAATAAATTTGAAGAATCATACTAGACATGGCTAAATTGGTAGAATTTGTAGATAGTGGGGTATGAAGAAAGAGCTGTGAAGCTCCGAGCTGGGCCTTAGAAATAGAGTGACGAATTGGGGATAGGATGGAGCTCATTAAGATAAGATAAGATAAAATAAGCGCCGAGAATTACTCATCATGACTCAGTGGTTTTCTGGGTCGGGGCAAGGTTGTTAGGCGACTTTCAAGTATGTGGCTTTAAGAACCTCATGCTTAAACCATTTCGTCTGATTTTACAGTTCTATCAAATGCCTACCACTCGTTCCGCGAGCCGTACTACCCCCGTCGTTGCGGAAGGTAATCCTACCCCCCGAGCACCCAAACGCAAGTCGAAGGAAGCTCCTTCAACACCGGACACGAAAGAAAAGAAACCCCGTCTAACACAAAAGCCTTCACAAGTACTTTCTCCCGTTAGTCAAGCGCAGATTGAAGAGTTTCAGAATAATCTTCCTGAGCCGGGACCAGCTGAGGAGCTGGTTCCTGCCAAGCTCTCTTTCGATTTCGAAGAAGCAAAGAAGCATCTTATATCTGCCGACCCGCGCTTTCAGATTCTCTTTGACAGAGTTCACTGCAAACCGTTTGAACGACTTGAAACGGTTCATCCATTCAGGTGCGTCTTTGAATCATTTGGGAAGCGTTTGAGCGTCAGCTTGATTTCACAGGGCCCTTACAACGTCTATCATTGGTCAACAAATTTCATGGATTGCTGCTCGTTCAGTGAACCATAAATTTGTTAGACTGTTCAATCCATCACTTCCAGAGAAGGTAACCGATTATCAGTGAGTCTCAGCCAGCTCTCCGATTCCTTTATGAGCTCAATTAGGCCAAAGAGAACAAGCTACATCAACTTCTTTCTTCCCTACCCCGCAACAAGTTGCCAACACAGACCTAGGTATTCTTCGAACCGCTGGGTTGAGTGCTCGAAAAGCAGAATATGGTATAGCCACTACCTTTACTCTCCAAATTTTTCTCCGCTAATGCGACTACAATAAGTTCGCGATCTCGCGACGCGGTTCGCGGATGGCCGACTATCCACCGAGAAGCTTTTAAAGGCGGACGATGATGAATTAGCGGAGATGTTGACCGAAGTTAAAGGTATAGGTCGTGTAAGTCCGTTTCACCTTTTGGGCCGACTGAATTAGAACATTTGGATTAAATATAGTGGACCGGTTCGTTTTTTGTGATGCTTCTCTAAGTTGGCGAATTCTCAGGTGCCTTACAGTGGATATGTTTTCCATCTTCACCTTGCGTCGTCCGAATATTCTCCCTGTTGGTGGGTGTGCCTCAACTTGCTCTATACTATGGCTTCTCATTTCTCAGGCGATCTCGGGGTCCAACGCGGAATGCTTCGGTGGTATCTCGGACTGCACTCGCCTACTTATTCTTGTAGTGTATCTCCTGATAAAGCGGGCCGTGATAGCAAAGACGAAAACGGATCTGACGCGGAAACTGGCACTCTACCCATCCTGAGTGACAGGCCGGCTACTCCGGAAAAGGATTCGCCGACACCACCTTTGGACCTTTCATCCATTCCCCCCGCACCGCCTGCTACGCCCAACAAAAACGAAGCCGGATCTAATGTTGCTACAATCCCTCCGCCAATGACACCATCCGTTGCACAAACTATAATCAAGGTAGAGAATTCGACAGGATACGTACCACTACCTCTGCCGGAGGGTCTGTCCGCATCGAGTTTACAAAGTCGCTTGGATGGTAAGAAGAAGATCAAGTGGGTCATAGGTTTCCAAGGATCATATCCTGCCTAACACTAATCTTGTGTTCAGGGGTGCTATTCTTACTCCAAATGAGATGGAGATGCTATCTGCAAACTGGCAACCCTATAGGTCTATTGGAGTCTATTACATGTGGGCCCTGGCAAAGTAGCTTGAAACCAGAATCTCAGGATATAAATGTACTGTCGCCATATATAGTTAGAAACGCAGAATTTATTGTGCGTTGGCCCATTCCCAGTTTGCCATCTATGCGCTTTCCATATTTGGAATGCTGCCGGGCCGTGGAACTTGTTTAAAGAGAGGCCAAAGACGTTCAGCTCCGGTTTCGTTCTTTTCCTACTTGATCTTCCCCAGGGCTGCGGCTGTTCTTCAGAGTCTACGCTGGCCCAAGTTGTAACCCTGAACGCTGTTCCCGTACGCTTTGATCATCCGGCGAGGAGCTTGGACATTCGAAATTACCCTATATAACCCTGCGGCGATCGCTTTTGCCCTTTGTTCCAGTGCCGCAACCTATCATGACTTTGCACTTGCACCTTCATCCCATTATGATTCCAGATCTGTCCTATTCACCTCTCTCGTCTTCAGAGTCTGGATCTTCGTCTCCAGCAGAGAGCGACGCACTCAGGACACCCGATTTCCCCGAACACCCTCACTCTCTTCTCGCCTTTACTCAGTCTCAAAACGACCCTTCAGATAGCAAACATGTTCATGCTCGCAGTCATGGTAGCATTTCTACAACTCCCACTGATTGTGCAACGAACACAGCAAACGGCTATGGTCTTTTGCCTTCGCTGTATCTCGACAGTTCACGCGTCGAGGGCACCGCACTCCTTTCAGAAAGCAAGTTTGAGTACGAGTATTTATTGTATGGGTCAAATGACGCGTTCTCCTCGCCTTTGTTGTCCCAGTCTTCTCCGCCGAATTCGAGACACAAAGCCCAGCACACCTTTCCCCCATATAAAGTCAGCCCTCCGACCAGCCCCGGCTTCGAGTTCAACCTCGATTCCTCCTCTTTCTCGCGCCATTTTCCTCCGGGCCACCAGCTCAATCCCCACTTTGCCCGGACATATGAAATTGGAGACGAGCTCGGTTCAGGGGGTTACGGATTTGTAGTGACGGCGAAAAATCGGATTGAAGGTCATGAGGTTGCAGTCAAGTTTATTATCAAGGACAAGGTCCCGGACTACGCTTGGGTAGAAGATGAGACGTATGGGAGGATACCCACAGAGGTATTATTGCTCAGCAGTCTCGACCATGAGAATATCGTGAGATGTCTGGATGTCTTTGAAGACGCGATATTTTACTATCTTGTACGTGGATTTCCAGCGAATCATCGCGTTTCAATGTTCACTCAACCCCGTGATTTAGGTGCAAGAATTGCACGGTACACCATGGCACAATTCTAAACACGACAAGAGTCAGAAACATGATGAAAGAGTACCTCCACTATCTCCTTCAGTCTCGACTGACTCGATTGCAAGTATAAGCCCTTCTACACCATTATCTACATCCAACCCCCATCTACCACAAATTCCTGAACCCCCCTCATCAAGCCTCGAAGCCCCTCCACCACCCAAATTCACTCGTCGACCTTCTCATGATCTCTTCGAGTGCATTGAGCAGTGCGATAATAAATGCCTTTCCGAAGATCAGGCTCGCTATGTCTTTGCGCAGATCGTCGATGCGGTTGATTACCTCGACTCTCTGGGTGTAGCCCATCGTGATATCAAAGATGAGAACATTGTCATCGACAAGTATCTCAAGGTATACTTTACATTTGTTGAACTTGAGCTCATTCAACTAATGCGTATCTTTTATCTCAGGTCAAACTCATCGATTTTGGAAGCGCTGCCTTCTCCGACCCCTCCGAACCCCGTCCGTTTTACAACCTCTTCTACGGGACAACGGCCTATGCAGCGTCTGAAATTCTTCAGAAGAAAGTCTACCAAGCAGCACCAGCAGAGGTGTGGACACTGGGTGTCCTCCTTTCCTATCTTCTCACTGGCACCTCTCCATTCCCAACGATCAAGGAAGCGATTGCCGGACGCATTGTCTTTGCAGAATGTCCGCGCGTGTCTCGTGAAGCGCTGAATCTAATGCATCTTTGCCTGGACCCGAACCCCCAGACGCGCGTTACAATCCAGCAGGTTAAAAGTCACCTGTGGCTGGATCCTCACCACGTTTAGAGTTACATCTACCCCACTTCTACTTCTAAACAGGCCGTGAGGACGGTGTTTTTTTTTTTTCTGTTTGTCTCGCGATAACCAAGGGACTTTGCATTTGGTGATACCCATACTCTATCCAATTTCTGGAAATTATTCATACTTTCCATCCAAGCATATGTACATCCATTGCATTACGCACTGTACCATCCGCATGTTGCCCACTTTCATAACGTTCCAGTCCTTCTTGCGATTCACTCACAGCATTTTCACTCGCATCACTCATACCGTCAATTTGCAGCCTTCTGCATCTCTCTCTCTCATTCTTCGTTGTCATATTTGCATTGTACTGTTGGATTTGTAGGAATACATTACATTTAATCAGGCAAGAGCGCGTCAGAAGCGCGTTTGCTCTGAGCATGTGGTGGCGTCACTCATTGCTTACGTCATAATGCTCCGGCCAATCAGGGAGCGTATATTTTCCAGTGCCTCATCGTCCCGACTCCCATGTCTTACATCCTCAAGAACGCTGGTATGTATGCCACACTTTGCAAGGGTGTAGCATTTCTTGATTCATTACTTTCAGTCTCCAGCGCTGGCCGAAGGGCAGCTTTCTGCCCTGCAATAGGCATCTCAGGTGAACTCGGAAACCCCCAGTATGAACTGGTTCAAAATTCTGAGATATCTGAAATTTTAGCGTATCGTTCTTTACACACATCCAAACCTTTTCAAGCTCAATCTCCAGCCCCACTTCCTTCATCATCCACAGATCCTGCCAACCCAATAACACAAATTGCTAATTATGGCTCAAACCAGATGAGTTTGGAGACTCCGCAGAACAGAGCGGGTGCGTTGAACTAGAAAGCATCGATGGAAGGATGCTAACAGTTATCTAGAGTACGTCCTTTCAACACTGGACAAAGTTGCCAATTGGGCACGGCAGGGTTCGATGTGGCCAATGACTTTTGGTGTGTACGCCTCCTTTGAAGGCTCAATTTATTCTCAGACGAAAATCCATAGGTCTCGCTTGCTGTGCCGTCGAGATGATGCACATGGCGGCGGCGCGATACGACCAAGACCGACTAGGTGTCGTTTTCCGTGCCAGTCCTCGTCAAAGTGATATTATGATTGTGGCCGGTACGCTAACGAACAAGATGGCTCCGGCTTTGCGAAAAGTCTATGACCAGATGCCAGAGCCTCGTGCGTAGCCCTAAGACAATTGTTGGATCTGTTCCTAACGAAGAAACTTCAGGTTGGGTTATTTCAATGGGATCTTGTGCAAATGGAGGCGGATACTATCATTATTCCTACTCTGTTGTTCGAGGGTGTGACCGTACGTCGGTCCATTTGGTCAGTTTAATCTTCAATTCAATTGGCTCTTTTAGGTATAGTGCCCGTCGATATCTATGTGCCAGGCTGCCCGCCTACGGCGGAAGCCCTGTTGTACGGCATGCTTCAGCTTCAACGCAAGATGCGTCGCAGCAGAAAAGGGGTTCTCTGGCAAGTTTCAATTTCAATCTCTACACTGTAGACAGTCGACTCACGAGCTCAACAGGTATCGCAAGTAGGTACTTGGGAATATTTAGAGTATCTGTAGTACAGTATGCGTAGAGTACCGAATACGGAATAACGTGTGAATTGAAATTGCGACAGCCGGCCCTGTGTAATCCGCTCGCTGTATTTGTAGTTCCAGTCACCTCTTTATTCTGCTCCGTAAACGACGTCGGTACCGTTTGGTCCAATACTTGCGCCGTTGGACGTTTATCTGGAGACAGTTTGGTTCTGTTGAACCAGGGTCGCCGCTTACTGAAAAACTTTCCCTCAATCAAACCTTCAGTTCTTGGCCGGAGACGATGACCACCGCCCTTTATTCTTCGCAAACTGGCCCCGGCTCTTCTGTAAAAGGCCCTCTACATACACCGCTCGTAACTGAGCTGGATTTCAGGGACAACAGATATCCTTCCATTACCACTCAGCCTTCGAAATCTACTCAGGATCAGCCGGCGTCCAGCGGTTGGGAGCCAGAAGAAAAGGAGAACAAACCTTCTTCTTCAACTTCACCTTTGCAGAAAGTACCGTCTAGAAATGGTGCTTCGGACATCCAGTCTTCCCCCGAGCCTTCTAAGAGCGCAGTTTCGTATTCACTGCCTCAGAACAATCGCCGTGTCGTCGAACGGTACAGCCTTGACGAGCAGGAACCAACAGCCCCCAAACCTTCTGATATCCCAACTTCCTTATTCCCCAGACATCCTGCAGCTCCAACTGCCTCAGGTCCAAGCAATATCAATGGCCCAGCTGCTCCATTAATCATGCCTCTTTCCGCTTCCCCGACATATTCGCCCCCAGTCTCAACAAGACAGCGAGCTTATCCTCAGCAGCCAACTTATATTCAGAACGTCTCTCCAAATCCCGTAAATCCTGTCTATATGCCCAACAATCCTCCAGCCGAAGAAGTCTGCATTGAGTGTGCTATGCGTGACCAGGATATGGCCGACGTAGATGTCACTTCGCCAGGAGTTTGGGACAGAGAAAGCGATGTACATTATGAAGAGCTGAAGCGCAAGGAAGCGGAAGAAGAAGCCAGTGGTATCATCAATATCGAAGGACCCCCCAGACCTAAAGCAGCAGGTGGTAAACTTACGGAGCAAAATATCAAGTTGTGGTTGAGCGTAGTATGTTTTATCTTTTTTTGCGCCGCTTTTTTACTCTAATCTTGGGATCAGAATCCTCGAGAGCCTACTTCACGGCAGCAGACCTTGAATGCATATATTAAATTGCAACGAACATTACTCGAGGCTGAGGCGCTCGCACGCGCCAGGGCTTTACACGAGGCCAAAGAACTCGACAGTCGAATGCGCGATACCTATTCCCAACTCAGGCGCTCCGCGTACGATATGGGCAGCAGTGCTACCCCAGCCGACGATTCCGGAGGCGTCCGTATCAAACCTCCTACATCTCCTGTGTCCGCTGCCTTCTCCCGTCCCCACGAGCGTTCCCATTCACGCGACGTCACTTTACTCGAAAATGGTATGATTGTCGAGCATGTTGATGTCCGCAAGGAAGAAAAGGAAGCTAGGGATCGTCGGCGTAAAGATGAACGCCGTGCCAGAAAATCTTCCCGTAGCTCCGTTGTCGATGTCAACTCTCTCATGTCAACGCATAGTCTCGCGGCACCTCATACGGATAGCGGTGTTGGCTTGAAACCATATTCCCGATACTCTCAACCTACCTCTGCATCCCGGCCAATGAGCGTCTTAACGGCTCCACTTGATAGACCGGACATTCCACGGGCACAGTCACAAGCATCCTTCTCCGATGTGCATAGCTTAGGCTCACCTTCACCTAGGCGCACGCGCTTCTTTGGTGTGCGGTCGAGTTATTGGAAGAGCCAAGATAGTTTGGCAATGTCCGGTATCTCTGGAAGTATGATGGATATGCAGTGCGTAATTTCCTTTGCGATTTTTGAATGTATACTGATCCATAATCCAGTGTTGCTCTCCAACGAGAAGGCATCAGAGGCCAGATGGTGCAGTCCCCGGTGGATATGGGTTCTGGTCGGAAAAGTCAAATCTGGCCGACCTCCGAGTTGACTCCTGTGCCATCCAGGCAATCGGAGGAAAAGTCCAAGAAGAAAAAAGGCTTTGCTAAAATTTGGCGCATTGTGACAAGGTCTGGAAAGAGTGAATCACCGGATGTCCGAGAGAGTCACTCTCTGGACCGCACGGAGGATGATTCTGATTTTCCTTTGGCTCCTCCCCCTCCGTTATCCTATCTGGTGAGTCGAGGCAGCCCTGGTGACCGGGTAGGCGGCCGACATGCTTCCACACCATCACTTCCATCGACTGCTTCTCCCAAACTGGCTTTATCCTCAGCAACGGGTGTCTCACCTCCCACTGCGCCATCGACCGCTCTACCTTCCCCCGCATCTTCTCGGCAGTCTGGCGTGGATCAAGACACACCAAAACCTAATATCGAAGAACTGGAACCTCCTACCGCACTCGCAACTTCCAAGAATGTCTACTCTGTGATATCTGAACCAGACCTCCGCCAGCGTGTTAGTCAAACTGCCGTGCCCATAGTTGATATGCCAATAGACAAGCAACTATCGCAAACAGTCTCGTCGCGACTGACGATATCTACGCTTTCGCGCGAAAAGTCACTACCTCCCCTTCCTAGCGACGCTGTCATTCGACCGTACGTTAATGGTAATTCCCGAGATAGCAGCCGACCTCGAACGGTGTACACCTTCGATTCTCGCCCTCCGGGAACTGGAGCTCCGCATGATTTCCTTCCTCCTCAAGCAGCTTTCCGCAATGAGGTGCGCCGACAGTCATTCGGCGGACTAACGACTCGGCCGAACCTCAGCAGCCTTCTCAGCAAATCCACAAACAGTAAAGGCACGACACCGTCACGCAAAAACCTTGCACCCAATTATGACGAATTCGGTGATTCTCGTGGGTCGCTGCGCTTGACTGCCCCCTATACGTCGGACCCAAGCGCGCGAATTCCCGTTACTGGACCAACGCCCACAAAACGACGGTCAAGATTTGGGCTGTCGAGTTTCCTTGGGAAGAAAAACCGTAATCATTCTCCAGAGAACTCGAAGGAGATGATGAATGAACCTCAGTATCAACAGTATCCATACCAGGGACAAATTCAGCAGCAGTTCCCCGCCATGCGAGTCTCTGGTTCCGATATGCATGATGATGTGATGACGGGATATGCCACCTCAAATTCACGTCACAGTGCGCTGAGCGGATCTGCTGGTGGCCCTCGGATATCGATCACGTCGAGGAAAGCACTGGATGAGTTGGTACCGCAGGATCCCGACTTCGTTGCATATAGATATCCTTCGAATGACCAACGTTTGGATCTGCTACGGTGATCTTTGTGCTAGTTATTTCCAGGAGAGAGGAGGAAAGAGATCGTCGGCGTTGTGTTATGTTTGTTTAATCTCATTCCCTTTTTCTTGCTCTCTATGTCTACGTCCTGTTCTGTCTTGCTTTCGATCCAATGTGTATATACATACATCCTAAGTGCTTGATTCTTTTCATGGTCCACTACTCTCATCTCGTCCATTCTTTCTTACTCAGAGTTCTAGTGATTCCCCTGTTATCGTCGCTCACTTTCTTCCAAAGTACATATTCTTACTCTAATGACGGACCTAGCCTTTCATCGCATTCCATCGTTTCTTTCTGCTCTTCTTTCGGTCACATTATGGTATATGAAATTTTTGCATCTTCAGTATCCCAATATTTAAGACCTGTAGTAGGCCTAAATCCCCGAATCTAGTTTTTTGAGCAGGTTGCATAGTCAGTTACAGCCGGAATTGGGTCTGATTTTTCATGGTTCTCAGTGGTTTTTCGAGCCCACCTCCCCAAGCTTGGAACACGATCTATTCCTGGCTATCTAGGTTGAGGTCAGGACATTTTTAGTCGGCGAATCGGCCAACACGCTGGAGTCTGGTGGCAACATCTTCGTGACGTCATGCCATGCCGCCTTCTTACGAACCACTTCCATCCAACGATTCCGAACAAGAATTAACGACTGTTGCTCAGAAAACTGACACCAAAAAATTAAGAAGAAATCTGTTGCTTCTAATACTTGGCTTCATTGTTACTGCTTTCGTCTCATACAAAGCCGGGCAGTGGTCTCTATCATCGCCATCATCAGCCTCAACGCTAGTAGACGTACCTGCATCGACTCCAACACAAGAAATTGAACTATCACAAGAAAAGAACGAAACGAGTGTAAGCATGTCCGGAAAATACAGTGTTGGCTAGTAGGTCCAAGAATCAAAACTTTCGTTGTCCGAAGTGCTAATTTGCGGTTGGATAGTTTTGTAAACTGGTACGGGGGATTTTCTTTCACCTTACACATTCTCAGTGTACATCAAGGGGAATATATGGGCGCAAATACCCTCCACAGGCTATTCCTGTTCAGGACTTGACGTACGTATGCTTCTTCTCTTAACCTTTTTGGGTCTCAATCTTATCATAAAGTCATATCCTGTATGCCTTTGCCAATGTGAACCCATCCTCTGGCGAAGTAACACTTTCTGACCTCTGGGCCGATCAAGATATACATTATCCTGGAGATTCCTGGAACGATGTTGGGACGAATCTCTACGGCAACTTCAAAGCCATCTACTTTCTGAAGAAAGCTAATCGGCACCTTAAACTTCTCCTATCAATCGGAGGCTGGACTTACTCGCCTTCTTTTCATCCTGTAGTCGTATCTCCGCCCTTGCGAGCAAAGTTTGTCGAAAGCGCTGTCAAGTTGCTAGAAGACTACGGCTTGGACGGGCTAGACGTTGACTATGAGTATCCTCAGAATGATGCCCAGGCTAAGGGGTACGTAGATTTGTTGAGAGAATTGAGGGAGGCTCTAGACAGGCATGCGCAAGCAAAGAGGGCCAATTATCGATTTTTGTTGACAGTGGGTATCGTCATACGCTGCTCTCGGTGTCAACGATTAACCTTCTTTTCTCTGCTTAGATTGCTGCACCATGTGGGCCGGACAATTACAAGAGACTACATATCAAAGAAATGGACCAATATCTCGATTTTTGGAATATGATGGCTTATGATTTCGGTGCGTTTTTCTTTGTTCGTTATTTTTCTCATTCTGACGCTCTTTTCAGCTGGCTCCTGGGATCAGACTGCCAATCACCAAGCCAATCTTCATCCAGCGCCGTCCACACCACTATCCGTTTCTCAGTGCATCTCCTACTATACTTCCTCTGGTTCGGTTCCCCCACACAAACTCATTATTGGTATACCTCTCTACGGGCGTTCGTTCCTTCAAACGCAGGGCCCAGGGACACCTTTCAATGGGATTGGTCAAGGAAGCTGGGAGGCAGGGGTTTATGACTACCGTGCGTTGCCTCTCCCAGGATCACATCTCATGCAGGACGACAAAGCGAAGGCCAGCTGGGGGTATGATTACGAGAAAAAGGAGATGATCAGCTATGACAGTGAGCAGGTAGGTAAATGGAAGGGAGCATGGATTAAGGAGATGGGACTGGGAGGTAGCATGTTTTGGGAGTTGTCCGGGGATAAAGAGGGCCCCGAGAGGAAGGATATGGAGCGTGGACATGGAAAAGACCCTCAGCCAGGAAGATCCTTGGTCAAGGTAACCATATCATCAAGATCTCTCCTAGGATCTGCTCACACTATATACAGGTTGTTAAAGAGGCCATGGGAGGACTGGACATGAATCAGCAGAACTGGCTGAATTATGAAGGCAGTCGGTTTGAAAATTTGAGGAAAGGAATGGAATAAGCAGCCAGAGTTAGCTTCGGACAGGATCACATCTATCTTACGACGTGCAGTTTATAATTTACATTCAGAAAATGCTGGTAAGTAGGTATCATAGCACTGCAAATTCAGTATCTATGTAATTATCGTCATTGAAGTCATAATAAGCAAAAGGGAGTACAGAGAAGTAGAACATAAGAGCAATGGAAATGTTCAGTCGCAGGATTCATGTATCTTATCCCAGCGATAAGAATGGTAGTACAAGAGCAACTTCAAGAACGTTAGGGATCGATTCGACGATAAGCCCTGTTGCCAGCTGCCCATCTGTGACCTTGATCAGCCGAAATACCTGTGACCACTACTGCTACAGTGATAATAACAGAGAAGATCCAAGAAAAGGCATTGAATCCATAGGCAACTCCTAAATTAGTGAAGTAAGTTTCTGAGAACTGATAGCGAAAAAGACGCGCTGTCAAGCGCGAATATCGCCAGAGGGTCGCCGCTTACCTTCCTTGGAGTATTCAAAGCCTGGGAACGCGCCCTGGCGCATGGTGTCTGTAACAATGGCAAAGGCAACGATTTCCAATGCAGCTGGTAATGACCAATTGGTCGATTTCAATGAGCAAGCAAAGAGGGGTACATTCACACACCATGTAAAGCGACCAGCCCAGCCACTACTTTCCAGATTCTGCGCCTTCTCGAGCCCGTGCTGAGACCGATCAAGATGGCCAACAAAGCCAACGCTGCGCACCCGATACTGATTTCGACTGAGTAGCCTGCACTTGTCCACGCAGCACAGAAGCCAGAGTGTTCTTCTTCACATCCGTCTTTGACGCGCCTGGGGAACGCACGGCATTCGTAGGAAGTGTATTCGAGCTTAGAATTGTTGCCAGTGCCAGGTACAGAAACGCGCGTAAGTTCGCAGAGAGTATTGAGGCCGTAGCTCCGCGTAACCTGAGTGTGCAGAACCTCTGGATACTTTACGACGAGCCTGTTGAGAAGCGATTTTCGTTAGCCAAGAAGCCACTGGAATCGAAATATTTTGCACACCAGTCTGTTCGCATTAATGAAAGAACGGTCTGCAGTACAGAAATAAGTAGATGAATACAAGATACGGTAACGAAATAGAAAAATTGGACCCACGAAGATTAAGCTGACCACAACGGCCAGAAAGGTAATAACGTAGGATATCTTTCTCATTCTGACGAGGACGTTGCGGTTAAGATTAACCACGAGCCCAGTCCCTTCGATACAACTACCCCATTTGTATCTTTGATTAGTCATCGCTGACGTCAAAAATCAATCATCAGTTCCACAGTTTTCAAAATTTTCGCGTTGTTCCCTTATAGCTTCAACTGCTGTCCTCGTACTTAGAAGACAACAATTGGAAAGAAAAAAAAATGAAAATGTAGACTGTCCCTGGGGAGATTCGAGCTCCCGGCTTCACGGTTTGTGAATTTCTATACCACAACGTGATGATTTGACCACTAATCGACAGGGACGATATCAAGTGTAACGATATAAATTATAATATCCTAAATGCGGAAAGGAGTTGCATTATGCGTCTTGCAGCAACATATGAATACTTGCTCAAAACACCGATTAACACCTTGTTAATGTACTTCTCTAAATATGTACAGTAGGAAGCATGCATTAAACCAACTCTTCTAGGGTATCCTCTCACGCCCCCGAAACACTCAGAACGACATTCGGATACGTCTCAGCAATCATCTGAAGAATGGAAGAGGTGGGTTAAGTAATGAAAAACAAAGACTGGAGACAACACACCTGGAAAAGCGCTGGAGCACGGATGGAAAGTACTTCAGGGTCTTCTCCCAAGCCAACAAAGCTGCAAATTTAATATGAGGATGGTGCATAGGCTAGAAAATTATTGCAATACGTACATCGTCGAAACACCGGCTTCGATGGCGGAAGATATAGTCAGAGCTACACCAGAGTTGAACGCTTGAGCAAATGGGGAACAGAATAGTGAACCAGCACTTACAGCACGACACGCCAATGAGAAAAGCGAACAGGATGACTGGAGCAGTATACTGCCCGTTCGAATTGTAAGACGGGTCCGTAACTGTCAGAGGAGGAAGTGCGAGCAGTAAGAGTCAGTCAAAGAGACGAAATTACAATCTTGGATACTCACGTCGCAAGTACAGATATCCAAACAATGAAGTAAGCATCCCAACAGCATAAGCTCCCCATGTCAAAGCTGCGGAGATCATGGCTAAACATTAAAATTTGCCAAAGGTCAAGGTTTGCTCACTCATTCCAACCAAGGAGTCATTAACAAGAGCATCAATTCCACGGTCCTTGAACAATCTCCACGTAGACTTGGCTGCACCCACGTAAGACTTGCCATACAACGCTGCAAAAAGAGTGAGCAATCGCAAACAAACACCACCAAGGTACAAGGATACAAACCGATCTCAATGTAAGCATATCTTTGCATTTCTGGTCATTAACGGCAACTGTGTAAATAGTAGACTGAGACTAACCGGTTGAAATACTCGACGGCATTCTCAATGCACCCAAGGAAACAGGCGGCACAGCACGCTAGACAAGCTTGCACAGCTGGAAATACTTGAGAACCTGAAATCTAAGCGTGCAAGTATGATACTTACGATGGCCATCCTGGTCCGCCAGATTCGCAGCGGAACGCAGAATCATCCTAAGCAGTTCTAACAAGGTGACAATCAAGGACCCGAAAGCGATGGACCCAAGCGATAGGGTCGAGGCGCGTCCAAATGCAGACAATGTAGGATGATTCGGCTAAAACCACATAATTCAGCTCGTGCTGCTAGCTGTGAAGTAGACACACGGAAAACATACCATCTCCCCCGCCTCCTTTGGTCCGAAATAATACCATGCACCATAGGGACCGCCTTTTTAGATTCTGTCAGATTTGAATAAGGTACTGAATGATAAACATACCCGCAAGAGTAGCAAGCGCGACATTTCCAACAACCTGAGACGTCCAAAGGTATGAAAACGTCGCATAAAAGATAAGCCCGGCGACTTTGCCGCTTGAGCAGGATGAACTATCGCACGCTACAGACAAGCAGGAACACTGGTTCACTTTGATGTTATTACTGTCAACAAAATGAAAGACGTACAGGCACTTCCCGGTGTCCATTTCGAATAACTATGTCTGTGTCAGAGAGGGTCGCCAAAACCTAGAGTAGGTGACTCACATCGCAATGGACGTAAAGACATACCAACTGGAACAGGGCACAATTAATATAGTTTGGAAATCCCTGCTGCAAAATGACAAGACGTACACCGACAAAGCAGCTTGGACAATCAACGCTGTGAACGCGACAGCATAGACACTGAGATGGTGTTTGGAAACATCCATAACGACTTGAAGTAGAAGCGAGGCAAGGGGAATACGAGATCTGAATCCAAAATACGATAGTATGGAGAAGAGAGCGAGCACAGTGAAAATGATCGCGCCGGCTTTGCAAGAGCTCAGTAGAAAGGTCGGCGCAAAGAAAGAAAAGCTCGTACAATAGTACTTTGTGACCCAATAGTAGGCACAGATCGCAATATTCAGTGCAATGCTCAACAAGAGAGTGATGTGCATGATGATTTTCGTAAACGCCCTAGTGAGCATGAGGTATATCGCAGATAGCAGAACAGCGGCGGCCGTGACGAGGAGCAGGAGATATGCAGTACTTCGGTTTAGAGTAACTGCAGTACCAGAAGTAGCCCCAGACTTTCCAAGGCCTCCTCCAAACCCACCACTCTGAACCCAAGAATGTATGGCAATCCCTGACAGTGCGGCAAAACCAAGGAACTAGGCGCGGTAAGACACAAGACCGATCAACTACTAACACATACTCGTCGCTCACCTGCAAGACAAAGAAGATTAAGAAGAAGGGATCATTAATCTTTTTCTTGGGCTTGAATCTTTCTGCCTCATATTCTTGCTTGTAAGCCTGAGATGGCTCCTGGGGGGGCTGGTTTGATCCTTCTACATAATTGGGCGTTGGTCCAGGATACGGAGCAGCAGGTTGGGGGTACTGAGGATAACCCTGGGGCGGCTGCTGAGCGCCCCATTGGTCTTTATTATTCCACTCGGACATTAGTCGTGACGACAGATGGAAGTAGAAGTTTATGAACAAGGCGTGCCTTCTAGACCAGCTAAAAGGGGGTTGACGCTATCAACTTGAACTCGTTCAAGACGGGTGTCAATCCACGCCAACTCTTTGATCTCCGCCCACGTTTTATGTCAGCACACATACAATATGCCCAGCTTTGACCAGTTGTGACACAATTTGGATTGCTTCTGTATCATGAATAAGTAGCGTGCGATGGTCGTATAAATACAAGGAAATATGCCAATCAAGTAAACGTCCAATGAACCCCAATACAGTTACACTTCTAAAACTGGTTTTTAAAACGTACAACTACAACCGTAACATTATCCGTTGTATGATTGTTCAACGCGTATCGCAACAGATGCTGACTGGCTGCTTGAGCATCATCAAAGGCTTTAATTTGGTTCACCGCGGCTTGGTCTCCAATAACGTCCCAAAGCTGAAAGAGGAGCAATTAGTACGAGAGAATGAATGGCAAAACGATAACGATACCCCATCACAAGCCAAGATTAAAAACTCGTCTTCATCGCAGAGTTCGGTTTCCGTCGTGAAAGGTGCTCCGACGACAAATTCCTTCATTGAGGAATCTCCCAAACTCCTTGTCACAGCCAACACACCATTCACTCGTCCGCCCATAACGAAGCCTCCTGCATCGGTGATACGCTTTGCTTCCTGCTTATCCGAACCTTTATGATCATAAGTCAGCCTGACGGCTTTTCCAGCCCTACACAACACCCCTCGCGCGTCGCCAGCGTTCGCGCAATACAAAATACGTCTCGAATTCTCGGGTGGAACACGAACAGGTTTCGGTTCCTTTTCCTTGGAAGGTTTACGCGACAAGACAGGCGAAGATATTTTTTTAGGCGAAATCGCTCCAGATATTGAACCCCCGCTCAAACTCTTCAAGGCCTTTTTGATTGGATTTCTCGAAGATTTTTTCTTCGATTTTCCTACAACTTCGTCCCCTGAAGCACTTTCACCACCGCTACTCTCAGGGGGACTTGTCGCCCGTTCTTCGCTTTTTGCGGAGATTGGAGATTGCGGAGATTGCGGTAGAGGGGACATGTCAAGAAAGGACTGATGGCCATCGGCGTCCTCGATCCTGAGGAAAGCAGTGACGGCGGTACATCCGGAATGAATCCTACCATCGGATTCTTCGCACATTTGGGATAAGCTTCCGTCGACTTGATGAAAGGTTTTGTTGAGGATATCGGGGACGGTCAAATCAGGATAAGCGCGGAGGCTGTCAAGCAGGAACTGCATTGGGAGTTAGTGGAGCTGCTATCAAGAAAGGAAACATGGCGCACCTCATGAAAATGGCTTCCGCACCACTCCGCAGCATGTTTTCCTGCATGACCATCGAAGACAGCAAAGAAACCTTGCCCGCGCACTTGGTCAAAGTCAGTGACAAAGGAATGAGCGTCTTCCATCGTCCGACGAGTGCCCTTATCCTCGGAAACACCGATTTGAAACCAGATATTATTTGCAGCGTGGCGATTGAGTATCTGTTGATGATACAAGGATATCAGTCGATCGGGACAAGATTTTAGTGGCAGGACATACGCCATGGGTATCGAGGTCTGCAGTGGTTATAGATTTGGACCGTGCATTGGGAGAATCACTGAAAGCTGGCTTGGGCATACTGGATGATGTGAGAGGCAGCTAGGTGGATGTAGGAAGAAAAGGGACCTACGGGGGCAATTCGGATGCTGAGGAATAATCAAATTAGAAATGGTAAACTGGCTCAGCATCGGGGGCTTACAGTTGGGTTCAGCTTCGTCGGTGGAGGTGGAGGACATGGTGGTCATACTTTAAAAGTTAATTTTATATACTACATATCATCACGTCATTCATTATTCCTCTATTGTTTAGTCGCAAAAGGGGAAAAACGGAGCAGAAAACCAATGTACAGTTTTTATACAAGTCGTACAGTAATAATGTCCATACTGCTACAAGATATAATGCTGCCCTAAAGTATATATACGAATACACTCAAAAAAGATCACCCTCATCCAGAAGAAGATACCTTAAATCCCAAACAAAAATCATGTCCTTGGTTTCGTGAATCGTATGACCATCACCGTGACATTATCCCGACTTATCTTTTGTAGTGCATAGTCCACCAGCAGCCGACTCGCCTTCTCTGCATCCTCGACGTGTCGAACCAGGTCGACGGCTTCTTGATCAGTAATAACATCCCAAAGCTTGAAATTTCAAGTTATTTTTAATACCATCAAACAAACACAAAAAAGATATACATACCCCATCGCAAGCGATAATGCAAAATTCATCATGTTCATCGTCCAGCTCGGTTCGCGAAAGATACGGAGTTCCGATGACGAGATCTTTCAATTTAAGCGACTCGTATCGCATATGGTCTCCCAGACTGCGTGAGACGGCCAATGTCCCAAACACACGTCCACGAAGTACAATCCCACCTGCACCTCGAATACGTGCTTGCTCGTCAGAATCCGAGGGTTTGTGATCATGCGTGAGCCTAACTGCTTTACCTCCACTACACATGACGCCCCTTGCATCACCCACATTGCCACAATAGAAGACACGACGTGAACCGTGCGGAGGAATCTTGAGCTTCTTGACTTGTGCATCCTCGCCTTGCGGAGAGATATCGACAAGAGGAAATTTCTGAGATCCGGCCTCATCTTCAATTCTCAGAAACGCAACCACAGCAGTAGATCCGGAATCTGCAAATTCGTCAGAGCCCTCCGACATTTTTCCAAGGACCGCATCTGCTTCAAGAAACGATTTCTTGAGAACGTCTATCGCGTTGAGATCTGGATTGTCATGGATACAGTTGAGAAAGATCTGTAGAAAGAGTTGAGTTGCGTGTGGCACTCTGTAGAGGCACGCCACTCGCCTTGTGAAACTCCTGGCCACACCATGTCGAGACGTTTCTACCCCCGTGTCCGTCGAAAACACCAAAGTATCCTTGTCCTCGAACTAGAATAGGGAGATTGGCTGGTTATACATGGCGGTGCAAGAGTTGTATAATTCTTCCCCACCTGAATCAAAGTCTACGATGAAAGCATGAACATCTTCCATTGTCGGACGAAGACCTTGAGCTTCGTGAACACCTATCTGATATGCATTGTACTGAGAAGGAATGCAATTGAGTACCTGTAATACAGTCAGAAGTGGCAAAACCTATCGATTTTGTAACGTACACCATTGCTGTGTGAACCGTTAATTCTAGAAATTGGCTCAGAGCGAGCATTCTGACTGGAATATAATTGTGAGCAAAAAGCAAGGGAAATTTCAAGGATATTCGTACAGATTGGCCATGATGATGGTGGATGGCTGTGGACATTGGAAAAGGGAACAAGCGCCGAAAAAGGAATACAACTCATCCATCACCAGTGGATGTCTACACAACCAGCAGCCTCAAAGCCTTCGCTCCAGGGGGTCAGAATCAAAGCCAGAAAGGGTGCTGTCAAAGCAAACGCAAAGCACGAGCCCACTGGTATCTCCATTTTCCTCCATTTTCACTGCTAATTTTCCTCACAATTTTTATCAGTTTTCAGAGATCTGCTCTATAAACATCTTGAAACCGTTCCAGAAGCAGATTTCGACTCTTTTACTACCAAACTCATTCAAGCTGGCTCTACTCTCGAGTTTCTCAAATATGCAGACCCCCTCTTCGAGATTATCCTTGTCGGTGGTCTTCTCCAACCAGGAGGCAGCTACATCGACGATGGCGCTCCCATCTCTCCTTTTACCATCTTCAATGCCAAGGACCCCGCAGATGTGGAAGAGATAAAAAGATATATCGATGTCCTTAACAAACTTATCAGGAGGTATGCCTTCTGGTCCTGTTTATCTTGCGCTCCATTCATCTTTTTTCCCCTAGATACAAGTATCTTCAGAAACCTTTAGAAACAACTGCCCTTCCGGGGATCCTCCAGTACATTCATCGCTGGTCTTCCGCTCAAAAGGACAAGCTGGCGATTGCGACCGGACTGATGATGGCCCAAGGTCTTGTCAGCGCACCCGTCCTTCAGAGTTTGACCAAGGAGCATCTCATCAAAAACGGTACATTCTCCCTCATCCACATTCGGTTCAATCTGAGTATTTTCCAGATGTATCGATTAATGTCCTCACCCTCATTTTCAAAGCCTATCTGGTCGATCAGTCCATGGACCATCTCTCGGCTACTCTCAAACGCGGGGGCATTCGCGATATTCTCGCCTTCTTCCCTACTAACAAGCAAGAAGCCAGGTACCTTGACGAACACTTCAAAAAGGCTGAACTGCCCCAGGTCGCAGAGTGGTACGCCAAGAAGCAATATGCCATGATCAAAGACGCGATCGTCAAGGAAGTCGAAAGTCTTGTCGAACATGAGGAATCTCCTGAGCAGGTACGCATTCTTCTTCTACACCACAAATCTTACCAAAACTTCTCTTCAGATCGTTGCTGCCGTTAAAGCTCAACAAGAAACCAATCCTATCCCAGATCCAGAGCTCATTGCTTGTCTTTGGCAAGGCTTAATTTCTTCTGTCGACTGGAGTGCTCGTCCAGATCAGATTGAAGGCCTTGCCTTGCGCGAAGTCGGGGTAAATGCCCGCTTAGCTTGATAAATATTTCCCTCGTTAATCACTTCCTTTTAGAAATTCGCGCCCATTTTAGAGCCCTTCTGTACCGGTCCTAAAACCGAAGTCGCTCTGATCAACGTAGTGCAAGTGTATTGTTACGAAGATACTCGCATCATCAAAGCATTCCCGCAGATTCTCAAAGTAAGCCTCCCTTTTTCGATCCGTTCCAGCTGAGATTTAATCGTTTGCATAGGTTTTGTATAATAAGGACTGTATCTCGGATCAAGCCATTATTTATTGGTACCAGAAAGGCTCCAAACCCCAAGGACGTCAGCACTTTCTGAAAAGTACCGAAGCATTGGTGAAAGTATGTCTTTCTAATTCTTATTGTGGACATTTATCTTAAGCCCAGTTTCTAGTTCCTGCAAGAACAAGAATCTGAATCCGAAGAGGATGAGTAATCAGATGTAATAGTTGTATTCATCGTTTTCGATACATATAATAACAAAACATCCCGTACATGTATGGATTTTTACCTGGACAATATCGACAATACATGTTTTCAGTACGACGGAATCTCGGGAACACCTGAAGGTATAAAACTACAAGAGACAGTTGAAAAAAAGGACAAGAAAAGAGTCACTATCATCTCCAGGACAACATAGCAAAGAAGGGATCGGGATGAGGAAGGCGAAGAAGGCTTACCATGCCTCAGGCATGGGAGCTAAGCCGGCCCATCCATTTGATCCAGCCATTTGCAAAAAGATACCATCCGAGCCATTGACAGGGAGACCAAGGTCGTTCAAGCTCTGAAGAGCGGACGAATCAGCGATGGATATCCAAGGAGCGAAACTGCCTTACTTGTTCTTGCAGCCAAAGAGGTATAGCGGCTGGACTAACAATGTTGCGATCACCAGGAGCAAAGCCGAGCTCCTCCATGGTGAAAGGCGCCGGAAGATTTGGATCCACGTACGATGTCGGAGTAACAACCATTTCGGCAAATCCTGGGGGAGGAGGTCCCATGTGAGGGATGGGAGTTTGAATTCCACTCCCAAGTCCGACCTTGCGACGTAGGTTAGCAAGCATTATACGCAGAGTAAGTGCGTATCTTAAAAGACGATTAGAAACATATTCTGGTTATTGGTCCGCCACTCACCGTTCAGCAGCGACATCCGATAAAAGTTGCGCTAACTGTTCGACTTGAACAGTAATCAAACCTAAATCTAATTCGGCCGGGAACAAACTAGCCATCTTCAGAAGGAAAAGGCCTGAAAATGCTGCAGTCACGAGGCTATCATGAACGGCATATCGAAGAGCAGCGCTATGAAGGAAGATAAATGAAGATCAGACTCGAATCATACATCTTCCATAACCCAGCGCACCGATATTCGGGAGAAGAAAGGAAAATATCCAGGCAGCTAGAAGCAGCATCCTTCGCTTGGAACGCGAGCTCTCGTTGTTCAAAAGGCATTTTATCCCAGGAAACGCCACGGAGAGCAACACAAACCAGCCAAAGTTTTGCATAATGCAATTCACCAGCAAGAATCTTTCTGAGAAGAGAATTTTCGTCCATGGTTTGACCTATTGACCATAAAACTTAGAGCTAGTCGATAATCTACCCGAACAATATCCACTCACGATGAATTTCGTCACATTCTGAATACCATTTCTCGAGGGCAACGGTGGCGCGGCGGATAAAAGCCAAAGTATTATGATTCACTTGACCATTCATGGGAGCAAGGGTTTCATAAATTTGTGCTATGAGCGGTCGACACTTTAGGAAAGAATTGTAGATACCAAACCGGATGCGTACTTTTTTGAGCGATTAATTCAACTTGAGAGATCAGTCTGACATCCGTGGGGGAAGCCATAGGGTGATTGAGAAGCAATCGGCAGTGTCGAATGGAATTCTCGTCACGTAGCACGATAGGTCGGCCAGTACCAAGACTCATCCTTCAATCAATTCGGTTCATGCCTGCATCCCGTCAAAATTGGGACGAAAGACTCACTGGTGATCAAACCAGTAGAGACATAACCATATACGGGCGGAAACAACTGGTAAGATGATAATCAGCTGGCAAGTTTGGTACAAAAAAACTACCACTTTACCTAGCTCTCGCTCTTCTTCCTGCGTTCTCTGCTTACCAGTATCATCTGCCAGCTTCTCCAATGCACGATGAAGACCTAGATCTAGGGCCATTCGCATTGCGTGACCGCTGGGCAACCACCCATTCGTGCTCCATGCTGCCAGAAGCAACATGCCTGAAGTTCACCATGAGAACTGTGAATTCATTTCATTGAAACACGAGCGGACCTTGAACCGCCTCTTTCCGGACTACAGGGCCAAAAAGAGATGAGCGAGCAATGCCTTGCGCTTCTTCCAAGCACTTGTAGAAAGTCGGACTAAGAGGCCCGTTACCGCTCCGGATTTTACCGGCGACAGCAAGAATCGCGTCGAAAGTCCATGGCGTACGTTCCATTAAGCTTTCATATGTATCATACGATGGATCGAAGACCGGTATGAAGAGATGGCATCCTGCAAAAAAACTGTACATTGGGTGAGACAAATTCGTGTATAGTAAGGACACTCTTGGTGTCGAGTGACTGTAAATTACATGTTGTACAACTCCCTCGCTTCCGAATCAGCAACCAGACCCTAGGAAGGGAAAAAAAGCTATTTAATTACGTGATGGAAAACAAAGGGAGTAAAATTACCTTCTCTACGACGTGCGGAAAGGCATTGCGAGGAATGGGTTCGGCGCGCTTGCGCTTCTTCACTCTAGACAAGAGAGAGAGAAGGCTCGCTGAAAGTACAACGGAGAGAGAAGGAGCACAAACCTGGGAGTGGAGGTGGAAGGGACAGCAGCAGCCTCGGCAGCAGCATTGGCAAGTCCCTGGAGAGCTTCGATAGGGGCATTCAATGTCGCGCGGGGCAAAGTGTCCTCGGATTCATCTTCTGAAGAGGCAGCTGTACTCGGTACAATCCCGTAGGTAGCGTACTTGTGAGGCTGCATGGAACGTGAGTTTGGAGCAAATTGGTCAGCAATACGAACACACAGGAGGAGCAAAGCCAGGAAGAGGAGGGAACTTGTCACTTCGTTCTTCCTCGAAGTTCCTATTTCCTACAACTTGAGGAGGTGGTGGAGGTGGAGGAAACATGGCACCCGAGTTGGCCTGGCCCTGTACAACGGATAGGATTCTGTCCAGAGACGACTGCATGCCAATCATGTGGCTTTGCATGACCTAAAAAAAAGTCAGGCAAGCACAACGATCAGACACTGGGCGGAACACACCAGGTATTGACCTTCGAGGCGAGAGAGGCGTCTGGAAAAACGGAGGTTGATCCGACAGCTCTGGTTGAGAATGGCGGAAAGACTCACTCTGCATTAACGCCGGCCATTGCAGGTGACACATTCTTCTTTTCGGGCTTTTCGAATATGCACGGAGTCCCGCTCAACTGGCAGCGACGACATGGAGCCTACAAAGAGCAGAAAAAGCCGGGCCGACCGGGGCAACGGTCCAGTGAGCAAGGCGGGACGGTGAAGAACTTTTTTTTTCCAAACTTACATCTCCTTCACAACGATTTTTTCCTTTCCTGCAGGCGGTACAGGCTCGAGCTCCTCTCTTGGGGATATGTGTGGCGGGAGTCGCAGGCGAAATTGATGCTGGAGAACCGTTCGAATCAGCGCCATTAACTTTCCTTCTTTTTGCAGTAGACTCTGAACCATTGGAAACTGAAGCTGCAGGACTCAGCGACATCTTGAAGGTTAAAATATAAAAGGCACGAGGAAATCAAGAAAAAGAATCGGGGAATATAATGGCTGAGACAAACAAAGCTCAACCACCGTTTCTCTCAGCCCGTTGCACTGTCACGCTCTTGTCACCAGTGTCACACCCCTCCTGATCGTCCTCCCATAAGGTACGCTCCGATGGAACACTGATGAAAAGCCACAGTCATCTTAGATTAACCGTCTGCCAGTGCAGTATTTTGCGACCTTCGTTCTAAATTCAGGCGCTATTAACGAAATAATCCAGGCTGCTAATGAATATCCGGGACTCAAGCGCGGAGCTTTTAGTCTCTTGAGGACACTTACCACTTACAATTAAATTTTACTCAGGAACCGTGGAGTCAATGTATGCGGAATGCAACCAATACGTTTGTTTCATCTGTTCTGTAGATAGCGACCTGGTGATGGCGCATACCGGTTATGCATCTTAAAAGTCCCGCTTGTTGGTTTTCTGCAGCTCAAATTGTCCAATGGAAGGGGCCTGAAATTCCAGTTGGTTCTCGAGCTACAGCTCCACCTACATGGCACTCATCGTTCCTTATCGTAACATCTGCTTCCCTTCAATTCTCGACAATGTGTTTCTTACCCCTAATGGTGGTGGGCTACTCATCGAACATTCTGCTCAGTGACATGACATACATCTTTCTTTCCACCCCAAGCTCACCAGACCAGATGCCTGACCGAACCTTTCAATGCAAATCAGGCCGCTTTCTTACCGCAAGTATCTTGTCGTCTTCGGTTCCCTCACCAAGCTTCCTTTGCAATTTTTCTTGTACGCTCTCGGTCTCAATTCTGAATGTCATCTGTAATCGTCGTTATAGCGAGTCGGCTATGTTCTCCAATGGTAAACCGATAGCCTATAGGAATGCGCTAAATGGGGGAGCTTGCTTGTTTTCGCTCAAGTCTGCATCACGTCCCTTGACTACTGTTAAATTTAGTTCTCAAGCTCTGCGTCGTTCGAATCATGTCCGATTAAATATTCGTGTATTCTACCCTTGTTGCTCATAATCATACCCATTGCAATTCGCGGCTTTAAATCTATGACATTATATCTCTTCGTCTATAGGTAAGACCACATTGTACTAGATTGTGCTGTTGTAAACATCTAATCTGAATATTTGTATGCAATATTCGGAAGCTATAACGGCTGCGGAGCGCGCAGTCATCGGTACAACGTAGCCGTCCACCCACAAAAGTAGAGAAAAAAAAGTTGGGAGTCTATGCGTGCAGTGTATATCTCCAAGGAGAGCAAACAGACTATTACACATTTCAAAACAGGTCAGTTTTGTATGCGAGATACTGATAGCACTAATTCGCAGTTTCATGAAGGCTCAACAAATATCTTCATACTCTTCATCAATTTCCAAATACTTTCGAATCTCCTCTGCGGATACTTGAGTCGTTCGCGTGAAATGGGACAAAAGTGCGAGATAATTCTCTACAGCAGAGAACAGATTAGTTCAGTATATAACAAGAATCACTCATGCAAAACTCACCCGTCCAACGGATGGCCGCCTCTTTTCCTAAAGTAATGGCTCGCTTAGTTTCTTCTATCTTGGTCGGATCGCAAGCCCCGTACGCGAGAAGCTCGTCATCCAGGCTTGCCAGTTCTTTTTTCAGACTCTGCAATTTCGCAAGGGACATTGTTCGCGTTTCCTGAGATGCATCAACTTCTTTTCCGAGATTAGGCAAGATATCTGCATACTGATTCAGCCCTCATCGACTTCTCCTTGTCGATAGACTGCTGGATTTCGGATAATTGTGCCGAGAGAGATGCCTTCGTTTCTTTAGCGGCGTTCACGCGTCCCTGAATCTTTTAAGCGCATATATGGATCAACCTAGACCTACAATGAATCTGGCCGCGTTCAACACACCACTGCGCCTTGGTGAGATGGAAAGCTCCAGAAGACTGGACAAGGAAGGGTATAAGAAATGTGAGTGAAACCGCTGGGTACAAGATTACTTGCAATTGGAAGAGCCGATCTTGTCTCCTTGAACGAGTCCATCATCAACCAGTAATTGAAGAACCTCTTTCACAGATTGAGAAACTGTGACGCGTATTTTAGCGGCAGCTTTCGAGAAGAAAGTCCGCCACGTACCAATTCCTTTCATCTTCGGTGCCAGCTTTTCCAGCTCTTTTAACTATCGCAAAAGATACAGCTACGGGTTGGGAAGCTTGCAAAGGCTAAACTCACTTGATAAAAGTCTTTCTACATATGTTCAGCTTAGAAAAATTTGCCTACGAAAATTTGCCAAAAACATACAGTTTCGTGGAAAAGCTCGAGCAATTTGACGCGCTTTTCATCTGCGGATAGACCTCTAGGTGCCTAACGTATGAGAAATAAATATATACACAAAAAAACACCGGTAAAAGTGCTTGCCATGGCGATTTCGAAGATGAACAAAGAAGAGACGGAGATTGAGGCGTGCGAATCAACCCCTATGTTCGCGGTCAAAGCGTTCCATACGCAACCATCGTTCCATCTGATTAATACCTTGTTTGAAATACTCTATGAATAATACATGCATCGGTACAAATACAATATAGAAGCCAACTTGGAACGAAGGTGTATACGTCCAAAGAAGATGTAAGTGGATATGTCAAAAATGTCCAGCATGAACCGGAGAACAGCGTCGAAAAGGATCAACGAGTGTCAGGATACGCATATGCAGCTATGTATATATGCAAGGAGGTAGGACAACAATGCAAGTGCGATGAGGCGGGTAGCGATGAATATGAAGCAAAATTTGAAGGTCATCAAAGTCACAGCAGTGGTAGCACAAAAAGGACATAAAGGATTTGTAAATGAGAAAGGAGTGTCATGGACGATGTCTAGTGATTCAAGCCAATGCAAGACCAATATTCGTTGTAAGATCACAAGTAAAGCCGTAACCTCAATGGGTTAACATTGACCCAAGAACTTATTGTTGGGGAACGGCTGCCCATAGTCGCCACGCCATGTAGTTAAGTTGGCATTTGTATACGCTTCGAGATGCTTGAGTGGAATTTAACGTCAACTGAGGGAACAGTTGCGCTGACAGTGACAAGAACTTACCTTATTGATGTATGCTTCGGTAGGAAAATCTTTTGGATCACAGCCAATGTTCCTAGCGTCTTCGGGCTGATACACACGGATATAATCGATGGTTAAATGAGCCGGGAAGGTGAGGTGATCCAAATCTTCGAGGGTGGGGTAAACAAGGCGCTCTCAGCGAGACCATTCGGGGTAACGTACCTACGGGCCCAAAGTTCGTGGACATTCCCAAATTGGCCAACAGATACTGAAAGTCGGGACAAATTACAATTAAACTACTGAGAACGTAATTTCCGGCTCACTCACCATCGGCTCTTGTGGAACTGGACGAGCAGAGATTTGAACAGTACCATCTGCACCGAGCCCCGGAGCATTCAATCCCCAGGAAATTATCCCACTTGAGATCCATGTGATGTACTGCGGAAAATGATTGTTAAATTCATATGTCACCACGCACGACCGCTTGAAACTCACTCCATCATCGAATCCTGGTACAGAGGAAAAGATGTACGTCAGAAATTTCAGTGCAATAAGAATAATCCTCAACATGCCTGGTTTATACTACAAATTATTCAATCTCGGAGGCAACACCGATAAGTGAAGAAAACAGACCTCGAACCCATACGTCTGAAAGCATCCTCCATCCAGCTCGTAACAAGACGTGTTCGTAGCCGTTACGACAGATGTGGCTTGCTGAAGAACATTACCCCTAGTAATACGTTCAGTAAAGTGTAAGAAACCGCTAGTCGAATTCACCCACGTGAAGCCGTTGAGTTTTGAGACGTCAGAGTTCGCAACAATCATATTGTCCGAGTCGTTGTTCCATATGTAGGCATTGTTGAAGGGCTGGCTCGGTGGTCAGATGGCGTTCACAGCCGGAGATGAGAAATTACGCACTGCCCATTGTGCTGATTGAGAGACCTCCGCGACAAACGTGTTCTGATCAATCTGGAGTCGGGTGTTGTTAGCAAAAGCAAATGACGACAGTCGTCGTTCAAGTGCACCTGAGCTTCGAGAACGTCTATCTCGGGAGCAGAGCGTCCGACAAAGGTCCCATCGTCGTGCAAAGGCCCTGGGTGATCCTCTCCAGGACAAGTACATCTTGAAAGCTTCTGACCAGGCAGATAACTTAACACTCCTCCTTTCCCAGCATCACCGTTCACCGTCGCAGCTTCAGGCTGTCCGTTTAACGTTTGATTTTGCACTGTACCTACGTCACATGCATCTTGTTTGAATGAATGATGGCATGAGTACAATGAAGATTGTGCCGTCATTGAGAGCATACCGTAAGTGTACGGCCAAGTCCCTTCAAGTGTAGCGCCGTATCCAGCTCGTCCCAAGTTCCCCATTGTCCATACTATGTTAATGCTCAGCAATATAAGGAGGGTATAAGAAGTAGACCTACCCGCAGGCTGTGTTTTTGTAGGTTTGCAGCAGGTTGGTGCTCAGCGATACGAGGATAAGATAAGAAGTTAACCTACCCACAAACCTAGAACATTGTTCGCTCCGGGTATAACCAAGGATGTCTCGACATAACCCCCGGTGAAACAAAACTTATTCCTGGAAAGTGTTAGCTTCTATTTGTTGCAAAGAGGCATCGCCAAAACCAACCAAGTCGCAACGAGACCTGAGCAAATGACAAGAATAAGTAACGTACAAGTTGGGGTATATACAAGTTGGACAAACATACCTCCTTGATAATTCAGGTTGTGATTCTCTTTTGCAGAGAGAGTAATGACCAATGAGCCATTGGCAGTTGTGACGGCCTCAGGAGAATACCATTCCAGATTGTTTGTTTCCTGCCAAGCCAGTTAGATGTGTCGTTGAGGTTATTAGGAGCAAGGAGGTGAAAATCAAGAAAGGGAAGCGAAAGTCAAAAAAATCTACACCGTTACATACCCAATAATGTAAGTCTACAGCCTCCCAATAACTGGTGTTAACGTACAGATCAGCCCAGAAATTGAGCACGCGGGTGGTGAAACTCACGGGTCATCGCCGGGATAAAAAGTGCGTCCAGGAGTATTGAACTCGTCGGAAAAAACAAGTCGCATTGTTTGAGTAGGATCCTTCCACGATGGCAAAGTATGGGCTTCCTGCGGAGTGTCCACATCTATTAAGCCCCAATTTCCCGGGATTGCGGGGACCTAAATTTGGAACGAGAATAAGAATTACGATATTAATAGTGTGACTATCGGTCATGACAAACCTGACCACTGGCATTGAGACCGCCAATGTTGAATGCACCTTGTGTGGAGGGCGGAGGAGATAACACAAAGTGAGCAACAGGATACCCGATGCTGCACCATGGAGCACTTAGGGGAATGAAGTAATAACAGACTTGAGTGAATACTCACAATAACGCAAGAATTCCTAGACAGAGCAAAATTAAGAAACCAAGATTTGACATCCCTCGTTTTGACCAGGCATTTCCGTCATGTTCAATATCTCTTGCTTTCTTCTCTGGCATATGCAGCTCGTCGTCAGCTTCGGCAACATCTGCAGAGAGGTTGGATCCCCATGAATGCGGGTCCACCGCAAGTGCGAGCTTTTCGAAGCGAGTATGAGCACCGGACGAAGAAAGTGGAACAAAACACGAGCAACCTTTTCATATATTGAAGGAAATTCACCGCGAGATCGTCTCTTTACAGAATCTGGATACGGAGAGTCCGAGTTGGACTGAATTCCCTGAGCATGTATATCAAAGTGACAGGGAAAATTGACATACAGCGAAAGACCAAGCGGATTGAGAGCGAACGAGAGACATTGAGGAGAAGCGGAGGGAGGAGGGAGGAGAGTGGGTTAAGAAGAAATGAGTGGTGGGAACGGGACTCTGTGTACGTCAGAGCGAAAAAAACCATGGAGGTTAAGGTACGACGGCCTATTTACGGCCTGTCGCGAAGTTGGAAACCTTCCAGACTTTCCAAATGTATACATTTCATTTTTGATATTGATTCCAATCAACGCAACTGGGAATAGATCTCCCTCTTTTTAGAAGTTGTCGGTCTTGCTATCATTATTTGGAAACTGAAAGGATAACGTGCTCTCTGTCGATTCCACACGCGTTCAGCTTTGAAGGACACGGAGGTAGTGCGGAAGTTTCCGAATACTTCAATTCTCACAGCCTGCTGCGGGCGGCCCGCGGGGACATGTATCATTGTATCAATGTATGCGTTATCGTATACCGACCACGAAGCGAGAGACAGTCTCACTAGTACTTTTCAGCAGCGAATTATTCTAGCTCAGGAATTTCAGCCCGAACACCACAGAAAGTAGGAATGGCTTTAAGCGTCAAGAGCCGAAGAAGGTGAAATCCGTTGATTAAATTTGATTCAAGGGACAGTAAGGGGAATCTCGAATCGCAATGAGATACGCGGCTATGCCTAGGAAACCATTCCCGGTACATTTTTCTCGACCAATGCTGTGAATGTACACGTTGTATACTTATCCCGCCACTGCTAACGTTGGTGACGGGGAGAGCGCTAATCCATTGTGAACAACTAATTTAAACTACTACTGTAAATCCATTCAGAACACTAGCAATAGCGTTGCCGTTCGGGGCAATAGCAGGAGCCGCTGAGCTTGTTACTTGTTCTTTGCGGTCTTGCTTAGCATCCTGTATAGACCACAACAGACTCATTTTTTGAGGCTGTCAACGTTGCGGAGAATTGAAGCAAAGATAGAGTTCCTCCGGCACCGCAGCCGGGGGGGGGTGCCAAAATGCCGACGTTCAGTGGCGCTAGCTCATAGCTGTCAATAACGGGTAGACCAGAGCCCATTCTTCTGTGAGAGCGAGAGAATCCCTCGATTCATATATATTATGCCAAAAGTACATGTCGCTGTAATTACAAGATCCTCGTACAAAGCTAAAATGACAAGTACTACGTCGTACAGGGCCTCTACCTTAAGTTTACTTACAACGTCCCTAGGCCTGGCGATACATTGAATAGACAATATTCAACTCCAATGATACATCGAGATTCTTCATTATTAAAATTAATCAACATGGTCATAGCAGCTTGGTTATGACGCCGAGTCCCTACAAATATCAGAATCAGAAAGAGGTCAGAGGAGCGAGGGCAGGGGCCTTACCTTCGTTTTTCCCTCTCGAAACAGGAGCTTCATGCCTTCCTTAACATACTCAGGGTGGGAGATGAACTCAAACGAGACTGTTGCACGATCCCCGGTTCGCAAGACACCTTGAGGATGATCCATGTCGATTATTCTCACCGTCTGTCGCACAGCCTAGTTTTAATAATTCGCGCGTGTCAGCCAGCAAGTGATGGAGCATCGGATAATCAAGCATACCCCGCAGTGAAGCATGGCCTGAAATGAAACAACATGGTGAGATGAGATAGGCGAGGCAAAGATAGAGACCCATGACGAACCTGATAGTTCTTCTGTAGCGTGGTGTTATGGCTTTTAAACATCAAGCATTGTAAACGATGAGAAGATACATTTACTTGAAATGCTCACTAAAGAATCAGGACCTGTCCTTGGAACTGCCTAGTAGCTGCAAAGTGGACAATGCGGATAACATCAGCACTTGCACCATAACTCGGGATTCAGATAGAAGCACCTTTGGGTAGCGTCTCCGACTTGGAAACCATCACCATTCCTTTCCGCACTGTGTTCCGCCGTACTCGTTTCAGTGCACATGAGACGCACTGGCCAGCCTCTGCTGTGGTGACTGACGCTCTAAAGTACCAGAAATTCAACAATTCATGAGTGGAACATACGAGGTGCAGAAAGGGCCAAATCTACAAACCGTTTCCGCTGCATACTTTTCACGACCGTGCTCTGGAAGTTTCCATTCGAGTCAGGCCCCAACATTACTGGATCGCCCGTCTTGAGGCTGCCGCCATTGATGATGCCGTTGACTACGGTACCAACGTATGGGACGGACCATACTTCGGTAACAGAGAACTGGAAAGGAAGTTAATGACTCTAAAATAAGGTAGGATGTTATGGCGATTAATACCTCCAGAGGCTGGTCTACGGCAAACTTGTCTGTGTCTCCTTCGCTCGAGGGCAGAAGATTGAGGAACGTGCGAAGCTGCGAGATTGTATCGATCAGGAAGGCTCATATTGAACATAAAATCCTGGCAAACGAACATAGTCAAGACCTTCACCGGTTACATTTGAAACTTGGAAAATGGGGCATAGCCTATGGGGCGAGATAAACGTCCGACCCAACTCCTAAGATGTAGTAGCGTACTTTTCCTTTCCAAAGTTTGTAGCGATCTCTACCGCTACTTCGTTTGATTTGACGAATACGGGCACTTTTCTATGGGGGAAGAGTTATCATAGAACTAAAGGACTGAGAGAAAGGACTGACCGACACCCTGGGCTGCGCAAGATCTTTACGACTTGTTTGATTGTTTCCGCTTGAACGTTAGCTGGAGTCATATCAATCTGAACGAGGAATCAAAGGGAGGACAGCGGTTAATTTTGGAAAGTAGGACCTTCGTTATGCACACAACGATCGGCACACTCAATGCAAGAGCAATGGAGAGATGTTCTTTTGACATTCCGATAAGCCCTGCGTTGGCTCCGACGGTAAGGATTACGCAAGAAGGAGCGCCAGAGGTTAGCCCGTAGAGAGTGGTTTTGAGATATCGCTCATGTCCAGCGAGATCTGAGGAACGTGAGAATGTGTCGAGGGAAAACGAACGAGGAATGCACCTATGAAAGAAACAATCTTTGCAGCCTGGATGGAAATCTCTTCCCAACCCAGCTTTTCGCGTCGGACAACGTCGGGATCGCTGGAAGCCGCAGTCTCAGGTAATATGGGTGCACCTGATGGTGCAAAGCCGAGAATCTATAAGGGAGTGAGGTTCAGGATTGGGTGGAAAGTGGATAAGTCCACACCTCCATGCCAACGCTAGATGTCCGTCCAGTTTCGATTTCATGTTTGTGACGAAACAGGCCAACCCGTGCCCTCCCTCGACCATCATCAAGTGCGCCTTGTTCGCGATCAGAGCCAATGCACAAAAATATTACAATCGGTAAACATACCGCGCGTTAAAACACCAAGTGTAGTGGATTTTCCGGAATCTACGTTTCCTACGACGGCACATCGAACTTCAGGAGTAAGAGAGACATTCGGAGGGGGTAGTCTCAGTAATAATGATTTCCGTGGGTGCCTCCCGGTTATCTCGCATAACAGTGAAGTCTGTCGCTTTATGAGAACATGCATATCATCAAGCCAAAACATGTACCTTTCCACCGATCTCCTCCACAGTAGAGGTGATTTCCTGAATCAAGAACTCTACTTGATCCTCGGTACGTTCGACACCTGACCAGTCTTGTACAAGATCGTCATCGAGTTCTCCAGCAAAAAGTTTTGCTTTGGAAGGTTGTGCGCCGATACGAAAAACGTATTCTCCGTGATTTTGCGTTATCAAAGCGGCAAGCATGTCACGAGCAGAGTCATGGTTTGTTGGGACTTTTGTGAGCAGAAGTTCCTGTGCAATCCATCAGAAATAACTGCAATCGGAATGTCATTTCAGCCTACCAAGATTTTATCCTCTGCCTCTGTTGAATCTCTGGGCTCTTCCGTTCCAGCGCTGGTAAGTTCAATAATGGAATCGTCCTTTGCCTTTGTTTTAGAAGGAATTACATCCTCCTTTGTCTTGCCCTTGGATGGTTTCTGTTCCTTCTGAAGCTGCTCGACGCCGAACGCCCTTTGCTTAGCAGTTTCACGATCATGAATATGTTGAATTTCCGCCTGGAAATTTCTGAGAGTGGTTGCCATGATTGTGATGTACAGTGATCTAAGGTGATATATATGTGAAATGAGAGGACTCGAGTCAGAAACTGGACTCGACTCGTAGAATGTGGAAATGAGTCGCCACTTGACAATTGACGTTATCTAAATTGAGTAATAAATTTAGAAAATACATTGTTCCAAAAGCAGTAATCAGCGTATCACGTGACACGCGACCTGTTCTCTTGCCCTCTCCTTCAAATACAAGGTCAGTGAAAATACAATGCTCTTTTTCTTTCCCCAATGGATTCCCTAACCAAAACATTGCACAAGTTCAGAATGGCTTCCCCTTCTGCTGGTCCTTCGTCGTCCAGGAAGTTGACGGGTTCAGTTCCTGGTCAATTAGACCCTTCGCAACGCGACAGGCTACTCACTTTTACTAAATCTTCACTGTCTTTTGCTTCTTTTAATCCACACACCGCGACTTCTTTAAACTTACCACCAGATGCGCGAAGACTTTCCTTAAACGACGATCTTTCCAACTCAAGACGCATCGTCATTGAACATTCGCCAACTGGCGAAAGTTTTTGGAGATTTGTGCCCAAAGCTCAGAGAGACCCAGGCGTTGTTAATGAAGGACAATGGCCGAGAATTATCAACGTTTGCGGGTGTGTATCGCATTCCATGCGATCCGATTTGTTACTGATTCTGCTTCAGAACGCTTTATGAGTGTTCTCAAGACCAATGGGACATCTACAAACTAGATCCCTTGTACGAGTGTCGAGTTCGAGTACCTCCAGCACTCACTGTCATTACACCTGTCCCTCAAAAGTCTCCGGAAAGTCCACACTTAGCCGGCAAGAGAAGCACCACTACAGCTGGTATTCCGCCATTAAAACCACGCAAGAAGATCCATACCGGAACCTCCCACGATTTAGATTCGGACGATGATGAGATCGAGGAGGTGGAAGATATGGTCGTTGATCAGTCTATGCCATCGCCAAGAGCGAAATCGGCAGGTCCCTCAAGTAGCAGATTGAAGAAAAGGGAAGATCTATTACGGGATAGGCAGCGGAGAAGGGAATTTATATCCCGGCGGGCAGAAAAGTTGTCAAACAAGGAGGAATTTCAGTATAATTTCAGCGCAGCGCCGCCATCGGAACGCTCTCAAAGCGTTCCTTCTGAGAATGCAGCAAAACGCAAGGGTGAGAATTCCCGCCCTTAGAAGTCTGCTGACGCCTGCTGAAACCTTTACACAGCTGCTTTACTTGTCGACCCATTGCGTTCGCCAGAAAGAGAATTGGGGGGCGATTTGTTCCGCAACACATTCAGCTACGAACAAAATATCCAAGGAAAACGAACACGAAAAACATCACCGGGTGCGGCGAAACGTGAAATGGATACTAAACGGGCTCAACGGGAACGAAGACGACAAGAGCGACGACGGGCTAAAGTTGATCGTCGTCGACAACGATGGCACGAACAATTTATGCAAGAAGTGTACGCTGAAGTACCTGAGCTCAAGCCGCCCTCAAACGGTTCGTTTCCTGCGCCGTGGTTCTCTTTCTTTGATTCATCTTCTAGTTCCATAGATGTCCCAGCTCAGCACGAACAGAATGCAGAATCTAGTGATAGCACTGACAACGATGACAGTGAAGATGAAGACCTTGCTGGGAGACCTTCCACCGATACCTCGCTTGATGAAGACAGTGTCAGAGCAGCTGCCATAGCTGAGTCGCGGAGAAAGCTCGCAGAACTCGAGGCCGACAGGCCCCTCTGGGAGGCAGCTGCTAAGCAACGCGCTTTACGTGAAAAGGCCGAACAAGAAGCAATACGGCTAAAGGCTAAGGAACGTGAATGGGCTGAGATGAGGCGTGCCGAGGATGAAAGTCAAGCTGAAGCTCGTCGGAAGGCTCGGGAAGCTAAAGAACGGGAGGAAGCTGCACGTCGGGAACGAGAAGAAATAGATCGCCGGGAGCGAGAAGAGGCCGAAAAACGAAAACGAGAGCGAGCACAGCGTCACGAAAGGTGGTTGCATGGTACGTGGACCGTAAATCGAGCATTGGAGAGATACAAGATTTTGAGCGAGGCGTTCGACACTACGAAATTCAACGCTTATGATCCGTTATCTTTTGATGTCGTTCCCTGGCCTGTCGTTACCCCTTCGGCGACATTATCGGTCGAGGATGTCGATTGGGCCGCGGTGGAGAAGTTCTTCCACGCTATCAAGCGTAATATGCGGCCACAAGACTACAAAACACTCGTTGAAAAGAGTCACCGAAGGTTCCATCCGGATCGATGGAGATCTCGCGGCTTGTTGAAGACTGTTGCTGACGAGGCCGAGAGAGGGTGCTTGGAAGTTGGTGAGCGGTTTACTCAAGTTCCAGTGCTTTTCGTTCAATTGACCGGTTGACCCCAGCGGCTACCACCGTCGCACAAGCACTTACGCCTCTATGGAGGGAGATTACAGGTCGTTAATCATTAAATAATTGTGCTGCGGATAATGTAATGCATGTATCCCTTATTGCCTAAAAACAAACGCCCCGACATACATGAGCAGAGGAAGACTTTAAAGAAAAGCCTAAATAATTTCTGCGACAGCTGAAGGGTGAAAGAGATACAGCTCAATCTATCCTCATGTTCGACAGTTTGAAGGTTAAGCATAAATATTGTTGATCTGCTTATCAGCGATTGTCAGACCTAGAGAGCTACCACAAGGGTATTATATTTCTCTTGGTATCGTTCGCCCGTGCTTTAGCTAGATTCAGAGAAAGCGAGCTCAGAAGGTGGCCGCAATTTGATCAGTACATAAACGTCAATCTGCCGTCAACCGCCGTCAACAGCACTCTTTCCTGAACTTCATCTTCAGGCAGCGTAGCTGAACGCTGTCACTGACGGTGAACGCCCTGCACAGGAAAACCTCTGGTATCTGAATTCGGTTCGAATGATCTACAGCTTTGTAAATCATATCACTAACCCTCAGATCAAAGAAATTACTGTATGTCGACTAATAAATCCAAGAACAACACAGGATCTTTGCGTCGGACCAGGTCTGCGGGCGATGAACCTGAGGGCAGCACAAGAATTCAACTTACCCTTCTACCAACTTCCGAAGCCAGCACATCTTCATCAACCGTGATCTCTATTCCAAAGGATGCCAGGCGTGGTCCTCGCAGTGCCGGACCTATTTTCAATGCTCATTCTATTCCAGAACATCCAGAAAGCGAACGAGATACAGTATCACCACCCCGTACCCCCCCTCCAGCTGTTACCCATCCTTCTCCTTCTCCACCCACTATTCCTGCAAATACCACAACACAGGATCAGGCGCCCCAGAGACCAACTTATCCAGCGGGCATCTCGATTGTCACCAGAATTCTAATATTCTTTGGTTATGGACCCAACGCTCCTCGGGGTCGGAGAGCTATGGTGTCTTTGATCTGGACGTTGTGCTGGGGTTTCACTCAGGTGAGTCCCCCCTTTCTTATTCCACAATGTCTGACTGACCAGGACACAGACGGTCATTATTATCGTCGTCCTGGCCTCCTCTGCACCCAAATCAAGTCCAACTTTTCCTCAAGTCAACGAATGGACTGCATGCGATCGTCCACTGGGTGCCTGGTCTGTGCTCTGGCTGGCTCGTGTCATTATGGCTAGTATACTAGCCTACTGGGGATGGACTCGGGATAAATCCACGTAAGTCGGTATAATGCTGCTATGAATGTAGTTCCTAACCGACTGTACAGTCCCAACAGGAATTCCAGTAATGATGTTGAGGCCGGTCAAAACGCGTCACCTGCGGCACATCCGGGACATCCGGCACCAACGCGGTCGCCACTGTCCTACCAACCTCAACCCTCTTCCCAGCCTGGCAATTCCCCGCGCACGGAGGACACGCGCCTGCGTCACACAGCCATGTTCAGAAGGTGAGATGAAACAATGCCTATCTGATAACCTGATGTTTAGACTTCTGCGCACAGGGTCTCGCTTTTCTCCTCATTGTACAGTTTGACGTGGTTCCTGACTGCAAATATATTGGTTTATAATTCCGTAAACACCTGCCGCTTTTCTGCCCCGCACATATGGTGGCTGGTCTTTGGGATTCTGTGTATAACGTATCTAATGATACTTGAAGTGATCATACTGGGCTTAATAGTTTTTGTTTTTGCACCAGTCGTCTTCGTACGTCCACTGCTATATCTCCATCCTTTCGGGTTCTAATTCTCCACAGATTGTATGGAATATATTCCTCCTATGTATCGGAAGACATCCTCTCCAGAACCCGCATATGATCAAGCCGGAGATAGGCAAGTTACCTAAAAACTTGGTCGACCGAATCCCTCTCGTCATGTACATTCCTCCTCCTCCTGATGCCCCACCTATTGAAGCGATACAAATTCCGGAAAGTGCCTATTCCTATCCTCCGAAACTTTCCGTCAAGAATAGTGAAACGCCTGCTAGGAAACGCTTCAAGTTCATCAAGTTTAGAAAATCATCAAAGTCCGAAAAGAAACCTGCTGCTGATGTACCCTCTGAAAATAATGGTCCAGTTCGGCCTGAGAAATCAGGCGAACCTGTTTCTTGGGAAGATAATTGGGATACGGAGGGATATCCTTTCGTTGTTTTGGATGATAACCGCGCCGCTTGCGCCATATGCCTGCTTGATTTCGAAGAGCCGAAACGTCTGCATCCCGCACCGGAAACACAAGCGAAAGAGATTGCAACCGCGTCATCAAAGGCTGTCGCTCAGGAGATGGCTACTCAGACTCAGACTGTTGAAGTCATCTCAGAAGAGGAGCGCGGGGACGACCTACTTAGGCTTGCGGATGCAGGTGAAGGTGCCCAGCCGCTTAGACTCCTTAGATGTGGCCATGTTTTTCATGTTCGTTCTTAAGCTTGTCTCTCCTACTTACGTCGCACTGACTTTACTCGGGCTATTTATAGAAAACTTGTCTAGACCCGTGGTTAATAGACGTTTCGGGGCGATGCCCTGTTTGTCAGAGACCGGTGGAGATTCCAGAGCCTGAAAAGAAGAAGGGTAGACGTTGAAATTGAAGAAACAAATGTACTAATTGACGTTGGCTCTGCTATCGCTTTCCAGAAATTCTACGATATTGTACAACACTAATGAGCAGATTTTGTATTATATATTTGGAGAGCGGTACTTTTTTGTATCATTGCATGTATGTAAACTAGATTGTTAACATATCAATCTTACGATACGGCTCTACTTTTTTCTCCAGCAGGATTTTTTCATAAGTTTCTCAGCCGTCAGACATACGTTCAGAGCAACACGGTACAGACTGAAGTATAGTATGATACAGAGGGTATATATACAGTACAAGGTAGTTGGAACCCAGAGAAAATCGATCCTACAAAAATGGAGATTTATCGTTTCACCTATACGAGTACAAGGCCAAAACTCACGCATAAAGATATCATGCATCTTCCCCGTTCGCCATCGTATGAAATTCTTGCCGTATCTGGACAATGAAGGCGTAGATATCCCGAGTAGAGTTCAATTTGTCCACCAATAACGGAAGAGATGGTAACGGAGGCGAGGTTTTTACGACTGGAAGGAATATTGATTACTTCAGAGAGGCCAGATGTGAAGCTAAAAGTCGATACCTCTGTAATGATATCCGGAAACGTCAAGGATGAAGCTAAATTCCCTGTCCTTGTCCGACACATCCACACACGTAAAAGTGATCAACAACTGTTCCTTCTCTATTCCCTCTATCTTACAAGCCAGTAGGGTCTCGAACGCTTTTAGATCGGGGGTGATTCGTGAAGCATGAGCATTGAGCGTCGCCCGTTCTTTTCCCTTATCTAGTTAGCCAGATGAGCGAGAAAGGAGGTTGGAATAACTCGATGACCAACCTGCTCTGAGACTAGCAGCGAGTACACGATATTCGTCGATCTGAGCCTGTATATTCGCACTGCGTTCATGCAGGGAAGCTATCTGTCGTTTGAACGCAGCTACTGTAAGCTCGGCGTCTTTCCTTTCTGCCTGTTCTTTCTCGAGGGCTATACAGCATTCATGAGGTTTGAAATTTCAGACAGCTGAACGCGCAGGACTTACTGGCCATGAGCTCAATTTCGCGTACTTTGCATTTATTTGTTTCTGTCTCTAGTTTCTGAGCCTTTTCCTGCGCCCTTTTTATCTCTGCTGCATCCTTTGCACGCTTGTCCGTAATGGCGGCGATGGATCTGTTCTTATAGCTATTGACGGCTTGAAGAAAGTTTTGCAAGGTTTCCTCAAAGACAGGGATGTCCAGATCTTTCCGAAGATTGGGCTCATTCGGATTGGAAAGCGTTGTTTTAAGATCAAAATAAAATCTGTAGGCCATTAGACGGTGGTGGTTGAAGGTCAAGAGCTGAGCGCTGAATTTGATCACACCACCGCGGGGGCGGAACACTTGACCGGCGCTTACTGTTGCGGGCCAGTCTTCCTTCATTCTGGCCAATGCAGCTGGTCGATCAAGATTCTGTAACTTCGTTTTTTGATACAAATCTGCTGACCACTAACTGCTTTACAGTTTCTCAAACAGTTGGCTGCGCTGTTTGAATCCTCCAAACATCATGGGTCAATATGGATTACTCAGAAACGACGTACGAATCATCCATCTCTTGACACCAGAATCCTCAGCTTGACCTTCAGTCTCTCTCTCTCTTAGTTTCTTATGATAAGGAGGATACAGCGATGAAGGCAGGCCAAGGCGCAGATGATCCTAGAGAATACCCATGTCTTCTTCGAGTTACAAATGGTCGCGATGTAAAATTTTCGACAACGGTGCGTCCGATTATTGTATCTCCATGTGTATCCCTATTACAACTCTTAATTTAGGTCAAATCGTCTGAGGTACAAAAATTCTACCAGGTTTATGGTGCTCTTCTCAAATCTTCCATGACGACTCTCCGAAAACGAGATAAGAAACGAGAGAAACAACGGGCAGAACAAGTGGCAGCGCGCAAGAAGAAGCTGACAGAACCTGTGGTTATTAATGGACCGAAACGAGGAAATGGACGAAAGAAGCGACAGCGTCAGTTGAAAGCAGCTTTGAAACAGCAGGAGGCGTTGAATAGATCCAAAGGAAGGGAGGAAACAAAATCAAAGGCAAAAGCCGTATAATGTCGTTCGTGTACTTCTTTCCTCCGTCCTTTATGCTGTCTATACGCTCTCCATACTGGCAGGACTGTGCTTAAGGCTAACAGTTATATCGAACATGCTATTGCCACAACGCAAGCGCTGACCCCGGGTGTAACAATGCCCCGTACTTTCCTGTATTGTTATGCTCTGAACGATTCGATTTTAACAATGTTGAGGCTTTGAATTTCATTGCACCTTCTTCGAAAATGCTCGATCCTTTGATATCGGGCCGGTCTTACCTCCTCGAAGGGATACGCGACGTGATGTCTTCTTTACTTTGACTTATAACCACCATCACGATGCCTAAATTTCCTGCTTCTCACCCGGACTGGAGCAACATCAAGAGTAAGAAAGTCCTAGACTGTTCAGTCTGTATTGAATAACAAGTGCCGTCAGTTTTACAAAGGAACCGCCTGCCTCATCGCGCCTCCTTCTTTTCCTACCGGATTGAAAATGATGCCCTGTCTTACAATGAGAACCTCTCTACTTCCATGTCTTTGAACGGTACATGGAAGTTTAATATTGTTAATAACCCTCTCAGTGCCCCCGAAGGCTTTCAATCGCCAACTTTTGATAGTTCAAATTGGGCGGACATAGCTGTACCTGGAATGTGGCAGCTGCAGGGCTTCGGTCGACCTCAGTACATAAATACCGTCTTTCCTTTTCCCGTCGACTTTGACTCGGATGGTACGCCGAGCCTACCGTTCGAAGGCAATCACACTGGGAGCTATGTGCGCCACTTTACAGTTCCTTCAGAATGGGAAGGAACTCATGTACGGCTCCGATTCGAAGGCGTCGACTCCTCCTTTCACGTTTACTGCAACGGAACCGAAGTGGGGTATTCTCAGGGATCAAGAAATCCTTCGGAATTTGACATGTCCGCGCTGCTAAATTTCAAAGGCAAAAATACCATCGCAGTCAGAGTGTATCAGTTTTGCGATGGAAGCTATATTGAAGATCAGGATCAATGGAGACTGAGTGGTATTTTTCGTGACGTATGGTTGATATCGTTTCCTGAAAACCACATTGCGGACATCCATGTCCAAACATCTCTGGATAAAGACTATCGCGATGCTACTCTTATTACAAAGGTTGACACTTTTGGTTCCTCGATTCCTTTAAATGTCAAGCTATTGGATTCGTCCAAATGCCTCGTCACCTCACTAGAGGAGACTCGGTCCACTTCAACATCGACGTCCTTCTCTCTTTCAGTCTCAGATCCCTTGAAGTGGACAGCCGAAACTCCGAATCTCTACCACCTTGTTGTGAGTACACCATACCAGTTTATCGCGATCAAAGTAGGTTTTCGCGCTACTGAATTGCAATCTGGTGTCTTCACGGTAAATGGCCGGCCTGTCAAATTCCGAGGAACCAACCGCCATGAACATAACCCAGAATCCGGAAGGTTTGTCCCGTACGAATTTCTTCGCGCTGATCTGCTTCTCATGAAGAAGCACAACATCAACGCCGTCCGAACTTCTCACTATCCTAATCATCCTCATCTCTATGATTTGGCAGACGAGCTGGGATTCTGGGTCATAGATGAAGCCGACTTGGAGGCGCATGGATTCGCAGACGTAGAAGAGGCTGCTCTTGGCTCGGATATGGGTCACATGGAAGGAAAAGAGAGGCAGAATTTCATCTACGAGCGTGCTGCGAGATGGACTACGGATAATCCACTCTGGGAAGAGGCGTATCTGGATAGGGCCCGTCAACTTGTCTGCCGGGACAAAAATCATCCATGTGTTACACTCTGGTCAATGGGGAACGAAGCATTCTACGGGCGAAATTTTCAGGCCATGGTACGCCGGAATCGCTACTGCACGTTGACCTGCTCATAAGTGATGCATGTTATATTTGAAGTATAATTGGATAAAAGCCTACGACCCCACGAGACTGATCCATTATGAAGGCGATCGAGGCGCACAGACTGTGGACGTCCTGAGCCAGATGTATTCTTCGGTTGATACTATCACGGCTTATGCTGAAGACCCACAGTCGAGCAAACCTCTGGTTCTCTGTGAATACGCACATGCTATGGGTAACGGACCAGGCGCAATCAAAGAGTACATCGACGCTTTTTACAAGTACCCTTTGCTAATGGGGGGATTCGTTTGGGAATGGAGCAGCCATGGTCTTCTCGCGACTAACAAGAATGGGGAGAAGTATTATGCTTACGGTGGAGATTTTGGCGATGAACCAAATGATGGCAATTTTGTTATGGACGGCGTACTCTTCTCTAATCATACGCCAGATCCTGGTCTCATCGAATACAAGAAAGCCATAGAGCCTGTCCAGGTCGTTGGGGGCAACGAAAAGCAGATTGAAGTCATCAATCGCTACGACTTTCTGACGCTTGACCATCTCAAGTGCGAATGGGGGATCGTCGGGGATAGCTATACGCAATTGGGTGGCGAGCTTGTCATTCCACCTGGAATAAGACCCGGAGAAACTGCCACGCTGACTATCAACGATGTGCTTCAGACGAGTACCCTGCCTGCAGAAGGATATCTCACGGTGACTTTTACGCTCAGACATGCGACGTCTTGGGCTCCTGCGGGGCACGAAGTCGCCAATGGACAGATTCTTCTAAAGATATATTCTCCTCAGAGAATTTCTTCACAATCGTATTTGTCAAAACTGTACAGAAGTGTAACCTCCTTGACGTCCTCACTTTCTGTTGCCCAAGATGGGACAATCTTATTGATTTCTGGAAGAGAGATTCGGTGGACCTTTGATATGACCTGTGGTCATCTGGTTAGCTGGATCAAAGGAGGAAAAGAGATTCTATCATCACCTCCAATCCTAGATTTCTACCGCGCGCTAACAGATAACGACAGGCCACAGGATGGAGCAGAATGGGTCGAAAAACGCTTGCATCAGACCAAAGATTATTTCAAGTCTATTGCTTGGAAAACTTTGTCTAGTGGTAAAGTAGAAGTTCGCGTAGTCGCCAGAGTTGCGCCGCGGGCCGTCTTTGAATGGTCGGTTGAGACCATGACAACCTACGTCTTTTCTCCTGTCGGCGTCGACATTCAAATACACGGAAAACCCCATGGGATTAATCTTCCAAAGACATTCGCTCGAATAGGGCTGACGTTTCGGATGCCTTCTGAATTTACTGCTGTACGATGGTTCGGTCGTGGGCCAGGCGAAAGCTACAGAGACAAAAAGCTGTCTCAGAGATTAGGAACTTGGGATGCTCAAGTTGAACAGCTGTTCACTAATTACGAATTTCCGCAGGAGAACGGTAATCGCACGGATGTGAGATGGGTCGGTATCAGCTCGGGTGACAGACAACTGAAAGCCACTTTTCCTTCTGGCGAGGGCGGGAACTTTTGTGCAAGTCATTACACGACTGAGGCGCTGGATTTTGCCGGACATCCTTTTGAGCTTGAAGGAAGTCGCTTGGAAGAGGTAGTTCTCAGGCTAGATTTTGTGCACCACGGCCTCGGAACCGGAAGCTGTGGTCCCAAAACCATGGAGAAATATGCTTTATATCCGGAGGAGTTCAGATACGAAGTATGGCTGGAATTGGAATAGAGATCGTCGGGTTTTTACAAAGTATTTGAGATAATTCTGATCTTTGACCTGTACTGTCTGAGTCGCGCCCGGCGCTAAGAAACAGTCATGTGTATGTCACATGTTTCTCGTCAACTAAATTAGCGCTCGCGGTTCTTTACTTTCCACCCTCCCTCTGATGTCTGGCTCCGCAACTCTAGCAGAATATGTCGCTTCTCAAGATATCCTAGTACAGGAAGCTGCAGAGGCACTGCCACATCAGTTTTCTCAGTGTACTTATCCGCTCGGTCATATAAGGTATCGGTTGCATTGATCGAATAAGTACTTGCAGTGCTGACGATGACCGGAAATACCTGGTCCAGACAAGCTGTATATCTTTGCCTTACCTGCCCGGAATCTCGTGGGATCTGTCCAGCCTGCTCTATAGCTTGTCATACAGATCACGAACAAATTGAACTGTAAGTAAACCGCTCGTCTTCATCCCTCTCAGAGTTACGAAATAAACATCACTCAAAGATTTCCGAAACGAAATTTTCGGTGCGATTGTCCGACTGAGGCCATCTCACATCCGTGTTCTCTTCATACCACTTCTGAACCAGTGAATGAATCCAATCTGTATGGTCAGAATTTTGAAGCCCTGTTTTGCCGATGCAAGAGAACCTATGACGCGACTGAGAAGGAGACGATGATACAGTGTTTAGCTTGTGAAGTTTGTTCATATGCTTATAGGATTATTCGGTTCGTGTTATTGACTCGCACTCCTACAGGACTGGTTCCACGAATCTTGTTGTAACCTCCGTGAACGACCGCCCGATTCAGAAGAAAACTCTTCGCCGCAAGGAGATTTGAATAATAGCCCCGACGGAGATGCAACTTCTGAAGCATCTTATGATTTACCTCCGGCGCTGATTGGTCCGGACGATTACGACGCGCTTGTCTGTAGTGGGTGCGTTTCGAAGATACCAATCCTGCAAAAGTATGCAGGTACAGCTGGATGTTTAATGGTAGTTCGCGATGAGCCGGACTTGCCATGGAAGGTTCTCCAAGGAACAACAGCGACCAGCGACAACGTCTTGGTAGATGTGGAAGCAGAATCGGATACTACCTCAAGTGGGACTAAACGACCTTCCTCACCTACGACTGTCAATGATCATACTGCGAAGAAGCCTCGCCTGACTGACAGTCCGTGCATTCTGCCAGCCCCGAATGCGACAGCCCAGAAAGTTATTGTAGAGCTCATGTCGTCGACCAACTCATCTCTCTCGCTGGGACTAAGTGATTTATTCCTCACAGAAGGTTTTCGTGAACGATGGTGTCGTTGCTCATCGGTTGGTTCCCGAGATTGCTTCCGTGGAGTTTCTTCTCACCGGAAAGTCCAACAGTGTCTTTTGGAATTAGAAAAACACCCTTTTCTCTTAGCAGAGGAGGAGACTTACGAACCACCGGAAGACCCTGATTCAGGTACTTTCAGACATATCTTAGTTGCTATGCATTCTTGCAATTCAATTCTTTTTACTAGGTTTGTCCCTGGAAGAACTCGGGATGCGTGCGCTTCAGAGATTACCTCGCGAACGCGCAATAGATGGAATTCACGCGTTTAACGCCCTCAAAGATGATTTGCTCAAGTATCTACGACCTTTTGCGCAGGAAGGTAAAGTTGTGAACGAAACAGATGTCAAGAATTTTTTCGATAAATTGCTGGAGGAAAAAAGAGCATCCCAAGAACAAACTTGATTCCTACATATTGATACTCTTGTACGAAATGAACTGCTTGAAGGCTGATATACAAATTTGCACCGAGAAATGCCATTGGAAGAACGTTGTGCTACCGAATCTCTATTTTTCTTCCCTCCCAATCTTCCCTGAGTCTCGACTCAACAAAGGCATCCAAGTCCTTTGCCTTTTGTACCGCAACATTCACAATTTTGAGAACATCAGCCGGTTCCAGTGGAACCCCACCGCTTTTTTGAACGACGCACAGTTCACGCTGGGCGTTTAGTGCAACTGACATGAGACCTCCATTCAGACGCTGTTCGAGGAGGTTCGGATCGAGTACTGGATTGATAGATGTATCGGAGAAGAAGGCAAATGTGAAGCAGTATGGTGTATGATGCAGGGAGAGCGGTATGGGTGCTCGGGATGTAGGTAGATGCTGTCAAAGAATCAGGATAAAGAGGCAGGATAGAGAATCCCCAACGAGAGGAACTTGGACCGTACCACAGTCACTTCCTCTCCAATCACTTCGACATCTGGTCTACGAAAGTGTTTCAATGCGACGATGCTTGCTAGAGAGGCGCAATCCAAAAGGTTTCCAGAATCGGACAGACAGTGTACGGTCAGTCGCAAATGCCAGACCTACGTACACTATGAGCATAAGCATGTCGAGGTTTGGGATGGGACGGGATTGGCGACTAAACGTACTCGTTGTCCAGCAAGAATACACAAAGATTCCTTGTCAACGACATCACTCCGACGTATAACTTTATCCAGCATACGACTTATAGTAACTTCCTCTTCGGAAGGTCTGCAATATATAACATATACATTCACTTGGGCAGATCCAGAGGATGAGGAAGAGCGTGCGTACCTACCGACCAAGCTCGTATTCGCTCGAGGCCATTGGAGATATTTCGGAATGAATCGTGATGAACCCTTCGAATGGCCGTTCAGGTGGTGGTTTGACCATTTTCGCGTCAACTTGGGTTAGAACTCTGAGGTGTACATCAATCAGTAAAGGAAGATCTGAGATATCATGCATGGGGTTGGTTTCGTACCGCGTCTTGCCTAGAGAACATTCAACCCAACCGAGATCTGGACCAAAAGAGAGAGTGACGGGTCGGATTTCGGAAAATTCACGGCCATCCAGTCTTAAGCCTTGTTTGAGAGCAGAGAACAAAAACTCTTTTTCAGGAATCGAGGGTGATGGCGGTCGCATTAGAAGAAAAAAAATATGAGCGCTTACGCACTGCAGCAATGGTTCGTCTGATAACTCATAACCTTCTTGCATGCCATGTAAAAGGCTGCACATCGAACAACTTTCCTCTGCAATTCCAGGACGTTCAGATCGAGTTAAGGGAAGCAGAATTCAATCCAGACTTTCTCAAAACGTTTTTACCCAAGCTTGAGTGGAAAGCACTCGTCGATAGCGCCAAGGAGGCATGGAAAGAATCCTTTTCGCCATATACTTTAGATTAACTGTTAGTTTAATTTAGCTAGGGGACACGTCGCTGCCATTAGAACAGCCAGAAATGCTCGACGATGATTTTTTGAAGAATTTACATCATGTTTTGCTCGAGGTACGAGGCTCATCTTGGTATTGGACATCTACTCAGGCTGATACTACCTAGATTCACGTCGAGGAGGGAAAAATGATCTGCCCAAATTGTAAGCATTGTTATCCCATCTCAAATGGAATACCAAACATGGTACGAATATCTCTGGCTCAGAGCAGCTCAAGCTAATAATTGTTTAGCTGCTAGCCGAGCATGAGATTGGTTGAAGGGTGCTGCTGGAGTTTTCAAAGAGATAGCGCACCCTTGATGAAATGCAACCATGTCATCTGTATTGCTGGTAATAATAATAGGAGAACATTGTATTATTCTCTACTTCGTTCAAGTAATTCTTCGCCCTGTCCGCCCAATGATCTACATGTACAAGTTCAGATGTCCAGTGAAACACGACTAGTCTGCAGCTAGTTCGAGTTTGATCTTGGCGATAGCAGCGGCAGGGTTGAGACCCTTCGGGCAAGTTCGGGAACCTGCATGGGAGATAAACATACATGCTAATAAAAATAAGGAGAGCATACAATTGAAGATGGTATGGCATCGGTACATGCTCATTTCATTTTGCAAAAGCTCCTTACGTTTCGCGCCATTGGCGTCCTTTAAAAAGCGCTGTCAGACCCATATGAAATGCAGGGGTGCGGAGATACGCACCCGAGAGTCAGCAATCCACCGGTAAGCCTGCATCAAAGTAGCCGGTCCCAAATATTCATCCTGATTCCACCAGTATGAAGGGCAAGAGGTAGAGCAGCATGCGCAGAGAATACATTCGTACAATCCATCGAGCTTGCGTCGCTCCTCCTGGGACTGAAGGAACTCACCTGTAGTATAAGCGGAGTTAAGCCTGATAGGGAACGGAAGGGGAAATTGAAAGTAGCCTACCCTTCTCCGGCGGGTTATCATTTTGAAGGTAAGGTTCAATGGACTTGTACTGCTTGTAGAATTGTGTAAGGTCGGGAACCAAATCCTTGACAATGTACACTGAATGAACGATGAGCAACTACAAAAGCTTGGAAATGGATGGAACGCACTGTGCGGGAGAGGGTAGATCTTTGAATCTTTGGACGTGTCTCGGTCTATACGGCACAGACAAGCGAGAGTATTTTGGCCATTAATGTTCATTGCGCAAGAACCACAAATTCCCTCTCGGCAGGAACGACGGAAAGTAAGAGTTGGGTCAATCTCGTTCTTAATTTTGATGAGAGCGTCCAGAATCTTGAAGCAGAAAAAGAATGAGTTTGTCGCATGATTGCCAGGGGTTGGTTGGACGCACCATAGGACCTGTTTGGTTAAGGTCAATGGTATATGATTGAAGAGTGGGCTTCTTGGAAGGCTCGTCGGGGTTCTGAAGAGGATTTGGATCAGTCTATGTAGACGACGCAAAATTTGTGACTTGCCCAGCGGTAAATCTTGAACTCCTTATTCAGGACAGGTTTCTGCAGAGGCTCGGCCTGGAGTCTGCTGGAGCTAGTGGAAAATAATCGAGCATCAACGATAGAAGCGTTGACAAAACGCCGCGCAGCCTGGCTAAGGATGGACATGGCAGCGAAGGATAAGAAGAAGAAATGAAAAGGAGCGGGGCTACCTCTATCCGTCGCGTGAATTCGGAGAAGCAGGAGCCAATCAGATTGGTTGAATTTCTTGACTAGGTGAGATTAGATTAGTTAAGATTAGATTAAATAAGATTAGATTAGATTAGCCGCAGCTGTTATCTGCAATGTCTGGCTCAAAGTTATTGTTGCGGCCGTTGACCATGACGAAAGAGAACAAGGACTCGATCGTCCATGCCCTTCAGTCGTACACCTACTCCCCATACAAATGCCCGGGTTCGTCAGCTTTATTTCCCTTTTTCTTATCAAACTCAATCGAGTTCATAGCAGCAAAGAGTCGACAAAGTCAACCAAGACCGTTCAGTGCTTCAATCAACTGGTTCAGAAATCAAAAATGTTGTTTTCTTTTTCCTGGGTAAAGCATGCTGATGGACGAGAGGTGCGTTTCCGCGATCCTAGCTCTTCTGACTGTTGAATAACCTCATATTTCCAGCTTGAACAACGAAATAAATCTCGCCAGCATTCATCCAACATACTGGATCTCATGCAACCCCGACCTTCTCTGTCTACCAATCGGATATCCAGACCAATCCGTCCCGGGAGTCGCCCAGGTATCCGTAGCTCCCATGCTCATTCTCATCCTCACGGTCGACAATTTTCTCGTAGCGAGGTTGATGTTCGCTTAGCAACTTCATCCCGACCCTCTAGTTTACACCCCCCGCGATTTGGATCTGTTGTGCGCAGAGATGCTCCGAGATACTCAACTTTTGCTCGACCTACACATAGTACTGTGATGGTCTCTTCTGACATGGAAGACTTGTTGATTGTCAATGTCGATGGGACCTTGTCTGCGACTTCTCGAGTTCCGGATACTCCTCCGGCGTACCCGGGTTTACCAGGTCCCTGAAGATGAAGGCTCCGGCTTTCAGATATACTGCCAGTTGTTACTCATGTAATACTACTATACAAAGAGAGCATCCTAATAACCGTAGAATAGCAATAAATCCTCGATATTTCATTGGCTGAAGCGTTCCTGTGCCGATTTCCGCTCCGCGGTCGCGACCGTGTCTTACTCACTTACGTCGCTCTCTACTCTCTACCATCATGAAGTCCTCAATCGCGCGGTCTCTTTCTCGTTCATTTGCTTCCCTGCACAAATCTCCTCCAGCTGGAAAGAGGTATGTATGAACCTGTCTATTTTTTTTTTCCCTTGCTGACGGGACGTAGTCCAACAGGTTCGTGCCCCCATACGTTTTCCAGGTAGAACTAAATAACATGAACCACGCAGCTATCGTGATGCTTAATATGGGCGGACCGTCAACTGTACGCTTCCATTCATCGCTTCAGTACCATGTGCTCCTAAATCTGTTGCTTCTAGGTCGAAGAAACTCATGACTTTCTCAAGAATCTTTTCTCCGACAATGATCTGATTCCTTTACCCTTCCAGTCGATCTTGGCTCCATATATTGCTCGAAGACGGACTCCCATGATTGAGAAGCAATATGCCGACATCGGAGGTGGCTCCCCCATTCTGAAATACACGCGAATGCAGGGAGAGGCAATGGCCAAACTTCTAGATGAACTTCATCCAAAAACCGCTCCGCATAAAGCATACGTGGCTTTCCGTTATGCCCGTCCTTTGACTCAAGAAACCGCTCAAGAAATGAAAGCTGATGGTGTGACGCGTGCCGTGGCATTTACTCAGTATCCGCAGTACAGTTGTAGTACGACGGGAAGTAGTTTGAACGAAATTTTCAGACGCGGCAAGGCCGGTGAGTTTGGGCAGGACGTATCCTGGAGCGTGATCGACCGTTGGGGCACACACCCCGGCTTCATCGAGGTATGGTCCTTTTATGGGATATTCCTTGGTTCTCGAAATTCATTGTACGTATATAGGCCGTCGCTCAGAATATTGAAACTGCTCTTGCCAAGTTCCCTGCATCAACACGTTCGGAAACTGTCATCCTTTTTTCAGCACATTCTTTACCTTTATCCGTGGTAAACCGCGGGGACCCTTACATTCTCGAAGTTTCGGCATCTGTATCTGCGGTCATGCAGCGACTTGGCCAATCAAACCCTTATCGTCTCGTCTGGCAATCAAAAGTAGGGCCATCGCGATGGATGGGACCCCAAACAAGTGAGGCTTTGAAAGGATTAGCTCGGCTAGGAAGAAAGCAGGTCGTTCTCGTTCCCATAGCTTTTACAAGCGATCATATTGAGACGCTGTATGAGCTTGATCTAGAGTATATGAAGGAAGCTCGCCAAGTAAGCCAACCCTTGTTCTCTAAATCTGTTGTTTACTCCGTTTCAGCTCGGGATCGAAGCTCTTCGCTCAGAATCGTTAAACGACTCACCAGTGTTCATTCGAGCTCTGGCCGACATTGCTGCTCAACATCTTCAAGACCAATTATCGAACAAGCATGGACCCACAAGCGTTCAGATGGGATTAAGATGTCCCGGCTGTGTTAACGCAACATGTGGACAGACCAAGTCATGGTTTGCTCGAGGGGGAAGTTAGACTGTCATCACAATTGAGTTCCTTGCGGAGGATAGAATTTTGTGTAGCGTATTTAACCCAGGAATAAATTCGAAGAAGGGTACTATCTGGCTTACGAAATATTCTTTTTCCTACCTTGTGATATAAAGCCAGGATGCTGGTACTCAGTTTACTCTTGAACTGGAAAACTCTAAAATGTCCCAGCCAACGGTCGTGTCTGCTCCCGGAAAGGTGCTCGTCGCTGGAGGATATCTCGTACTGGACCCAGCTTACTCTGGCGTCGTGATATCGACCTCTTCGCGTTTCTATACTGTCATAACATCTTCGGCGCGTGGCTCAAGTATAATTCAAGTTCGTTCCCCTCAGTTTACCCAATCGACCTGGTCCTATTCCCTCTCTTCAACAACGGTTAAGGCTCTGGAAACAAAGTAGGAAGTCAAGCTATGTTGCGCCGAATTTATCTAAAGATCGCCATTTACTTAGCGCGAGCAGCAACAAGTTTGTTCAGCTTGCCATTCAGCACACCGTATCTCTCGCTTATAAATTCCGGGGGGACGAAGCTATCAACAAGGTTCTGGCAAATGGATTGGATATTGCCATCGTAGGAGATAACGACTTCTACTCACAAAGGGCCCAAGTATGTCGACCTCTCTCGGGCCTCGAAATATTTTCTAACGCCTGTCTGCCTCTAGCTATCTGCTCAGAATCTGCCTCGAACATTATCTTCCCTGTCCAGCATTCAGCCGTTTTATCCACAGGGAGTAGCGTTATCCGAGGTTCACAAGACTGGCCTCGGCTCATCCGCCGCGTTGATCACATCCCTAGTCTCCGCTCTGCTTGTTCACCTTCAAGTTGTCCCCTCATCTGCGTTCTATGAAGATCAGGGGAACGGCCGACAATTGGCCCATAACCTTGCACAGTTTATTCACTGTTTAGCCCAAGGCAAGGTTGGCAGTGGGTTTGATGTGGCCGCCGCGGTCTTTGGAAGTCATTTGTACACTCGGTTTGATCCAAGTGTCATTGCGCCTCTCATGAACGATCCTTCTGTATGCTTGCTCTGAATACTCTTTTCATTGCTGTTCTAAATAATTTTTAGGCAGAATCAATCCTATCGATCATTTCGCCAGACAATGCAGCATGGAACTATCGTATTCAACCATTCCGCTTGCCACCTCTGACGCGCATAATGCTGGCCGATATCGACCATGGAAGTGATACTCCGTCGCTAGTAGGAAAGGTCCTCCAGTGGCGTAAAGACAACCCCGACAAGGGTTTGTTCATATCATTGTTCCTTGGTCGGTTCGGTTATTGATCATGATTCTTTAGCGCATACCCTATGGACCGCTCTCGACCAGCTCAATCAATCTTTAGCTTCTTCTCTTTCGAATTTAAGCACCCTTCATTCCAGAGATCCCAAAAGCTATGCTTCTATTGTCAAATTTATCTCTTCATTACAGCCCGTGCAAGCAAGTCTTACGAGATCTGTACCGACGAAATCAGTTTCTAATCCCTGCCTATAGTGGATCGCCGACCCGTCATTTGATCAGTATGAAGTTCAAGTTGCTGCTGGATTTTATGAAGTGCACGAGGTATCAGAGGTATTATTTTTTTAAAATTATTTTCTTCCTGGTTCCTGGCAAGACTGACGGTCGGCGTGAATTTTAGGCGATCAGGAAAAACATGCGAGAGATGGGCCAACTCGCTGGTGTTCCCATCGAACCCCCGGAGCAGACGCAGCTTCTTGACGTGTGCTGTTCTCAAGCGGGTGTGATAGGAGGGGGCGTCCCGGGTGGTGAGTTGGTAGTTATCCTGAAGATTCTTCTGATTACCTTGTGATAGCGGGAGGATATGATGCTATATGGCTTCTTGTGTGTGAACCTCAAGAGTGTCAACCTGACCGATGGCCTCGAGAACGTATCGAGCACGTTTGGAGTACCTATGACAAGTTGGATGTCTCGCCGTTGTCTGCGGAAGAGAGCATGGCAAAGGGAGCCCGACTGGAATCTATTGACGATATCAAGGGATTACGACAAGCCACGCAAATTTTATAAAATATGCTCTTTAGATAGTACTATTAATATTTTAGTCCAGATTTGGTCCGTTGCCCTAAAATTAAGTTGTACAGTCTAGTTGGGGAAATAGATAGCAAGTTACATGTGCTACATGCAAATTTTCGCTTCTCCTTCCTTCGTCCAGGACTTGGCAAGGGCAAGAAATAAGGAGAGTGTCATGACGATGACTCCGAATGTCACACAAACAAAAGCCGGAAGTCTGTTGCGGCCATACCAGGGTAAAGACTGGTCTGACAGTTTCAAATAGCAAGCCGCAGGAAAAATGAAGGCTAACGCAGTGGCAGAGACTCCACCGGTGATTTCGAGCATTACTCCGAGATCACAAGTAATCATTGCAACTGTAACATGTCAGTGCTAGAGTTGGACTGGCGAGAATCTACGGTACTCACGAGACATTGAGGAGAAGAGGATGGTGGTAGTAAAGAATAGGTGTCGTTGAGGATTGAAATCCTCATGTGAGAAGAAGTAGTCCTCAATAACCTATAACTCAGCAGCCTAAGCGTATGCAAACGGACGGATGTGGGAAGAAGGAACCGACCTCTCTGCAAACGAAGAGCTCGAGCGGTAGTGTCGTAAACATATTCAACCCGAAGCAAAAGCGCGCCACGTTGATTAGTGTGTTATTCTAAGAACAAGAGTTTGTAAATTCGTTGACAACAGTTTCGGCTACTCACTGAGGGAAAGTTATTGAGAATATTCCCCTGCGTTTCGTCGGTGAATACCAAGTAGCCTGATACTGCGAGAGTGCAACAGGCAACAAGCGAGATTAAGGTAGAAACATGCGTGACTTGAGCAAATCGATCGAGCGTTGGAGTCTTCAAGCTTCCGTAAATAAGAAGAGAGTTGTGGTGACAGACTATACGGCATGGGTAAGCTCGAACACTACGTTTAATCCAATGACGCACCAAACGCAAAACTTATTACGCCAATTGCCTGGAATATTCCGGGGTTCACAAAAGAAAACCTTGAAGATGGGTCGCCTTTCATTTTGGCTGGAACGTGGGGCCCCTCGACAATTACTGACACCACGATGATGAGCATGCTAACTAGAGCCAAGCCGGAAGCACGCGAGAGTTTGTGAATGTCGCGATACAGAGAAAGCGGGTAGGAAACACAGGTTGTACATAGAAAAATGACGAATTGTCTGTTGGTAAGGAGTCCTAGCACTGGTATCTTGTAGAGAGTTGGGAATACAGAACGAATGACATGAGGTATGGTATCTCCGATTATGATACCGAAAGCACACATTCCTGCAAGGAAAGAAAATATTTCAAGAAATCGATCCGTAGTAGAAACTCGGGAGTTGACTTACCTCCAAAAGCGAAAGAAAATTGGAAAAACGAGACGGCTGCACGACCACTGGATCCAAAGCAGCGGTTCATAATGTCAATGTAAGTGTGGCTACCGCTCAGTTTCGCATTGACGACGATTAATCGAATCGTCCAATCCGTTACACCACCCAGGATGACCAAGAGGAAGAGTCCCATAAAGAACCCGGCTTGACTCATAGCATAGGGCAAACCTAAAAAAAAAAATCAATCAGGGCCATAAAAAGGTCATGGCCTGGACGGTATTACCGATTATACCTATAAAAGCGTTTGTCAGTATCTTCACAGACTCTTCCACTTTCCTATTCACCTGCGCCCAAGATAGAGTTGGCCATGTTGGCGATAGAGTCAAACAGTCCTCCTCCAGCTGTTCGTTTGGCTGCTATTGCTTCGAGGTCAACGTCGGATGTTTCGACGCGTCCATTCGCTTCGTGTAACGGGAAAGGACTATCAGAGGATCGACGCGACGAATCAAGTAAACCGACTATGAGCGGCATAGTAGTATTGGTACGGCCTCTAGGTAGTCTAATAATTTCAGGTTGTGGTTCATCTTCCAATTCATCACTGTCGAGCTCAAATTCTGCCATTTATCCTTCATTACAAAAGTGTACATTCCAGGAAACTCGCGAATTACACACCTGCCTCACGACTGGCGATAGTAGAGCGTAACGGAGGACCGATTACCTGTACATCTTCCTGAAACCTGACTGAATGTTCGCCCCTGGAGGAAGTAACTAAAGGTTCTTCGTCTGAATCGTCATCATCCACCGAGAATACGACGTCGTGGTCTCCGAGTAGAGGTCTGCTGGCCTCTCCATTCTCAACATCTTGAGAAGTAGCTTTGTCCCGTGGTCTACTAGAAGAAAACATTTGAGGCAGTCATGGACGTAGTGAGTAAAGATTTTGGTACAGCCTGCGAAGACCGGAAGTTGCGCCACGTGCCTAAACGTAGAAAATAACAATCTTAGCAATTCTACATCTTGACTTTTTACCGGATTCGCGCAGGCTCGTCGCTGGTCTCCCGCCAGAATGAACTTTTGTATTTATTCTGGATTTATTCTTCTTTCTTTTTCACTTTCTTTCGTTCTCGCCATCCATGCTTCACCCGAAGCTTTGGCTTCCCAGTTCTCCCTTACGACTAGCACTTCTCTTCCATTTCCGACAGCAACTCTCGCCAGTTCGGATTCCCAATCGCTCATTGTTTCTGAATGGTCGCTCAGCAAAGGGCGCATACAAGATAAAGGAGAGGACCTCGCTTTCGTCACAGATCCGTTCCCAAATAGTACATCAACATCTGCCAACTCGTCTTCAGTTCTTCAGGTAACATATCCTGCCGGGAGCTTCTCACATAATACTGGCGGAGCTCAATTTGAGAACTTGTGGAACACGACTGACGGGTCGAGTTTTCAATCAATGCTTCTTAGCTATGACATCGCTTTCGACAAGGGATTCGATTGGGTCAAGGGCGGCAAATTGCCAGGCCTTAGAGGAGGCCCTAACGTTACTGGATGTAGCGGCGGAGATGAACCTACAGGCTTAGACTGCTTTAGTACGAGAATAATGTGGAGACCAGATGGGGCCGGGGAAGGTAGGCCTGTTGAATACCGTTATCCGATGAGTTGTCCTTAAATAACACTTACTGCTTAGTATATGCGTACATTCCTACTTCGGATGCGTTTTGCCAGGAAACGGATATCATTTGCAATTCCGACTTCGGTGTCAGTGTTTCTCGGGGATCGTTCTCGTTTATTAGCGGAGGGTGAGCAGATTTCCTCCCCGCATTGAATCTTACATTTAACTTCTGAGCAGATGGAATTCTGTCACGCTTCTCGTGCAATTAAATAATCCGGTCACAGCTGCGAATGGAAATCTTCAGCTCTAGTAAGGGTATAGCTTGGATCGCGCTTGCTCTCATACTGATCGTCCAAAAGCTTTAATGACCTTCAAGTAATTTCCAAACAAAATATCCAATTTCGAAAGGGCTCTGCCGTTAACGCGAACGGTCTATACTTTTCGTACGTTGATAAAATTTTTCAGACCAAACATTTCCATTACTCATGATTCCGAACTTTTAGAACTTTTTTTGGAGGTGAGAGCTTCTGAAGAATGTTTTCGAAATCATGGACTTTTTAACAATCTGTAATCGTAGGTTCTGACGACTCCTGGGCAACTCCAAATACCACGCATACATACTATCGCAATTTCCAATTGTGGGCAGGCGGTAATCCTTCTAACAGCACGGTGACAAACCTCGCAATCAAGACAATCAAGCCGATCCACTCTCAAGTTATTTTTGTATCTATATTCGTCTCTGCCCTCGGACTTTTCCTCTTGTAGTCACGGCTTATAATATTTTGTACTTGTCACTAAACCGGATTGAACAAGAAGGCCAGTTTTGTTAGGCCGTTCGAAGATTCCCTAGATGTATACGTTGAGTCAAAATTATACTTCTGGTTCATTAACATTTGAACTCTTGTGCACAGAACTATTTACTACATAGCCATGGCGCTCTCCCCTACATGAAGTACTCAAGAGCTACCGTTTCCTACAGGCAGTGGATGGTGCAAACTTGACCATTTGGATGTTTTAAATGTAGCGCATTCAATGTTTAAAGGCATTCATCGCTAAATAACTTGTTTCGTGAAGTCGGGGGAGTTTGAATTCCGCGACAGAGAGATGACTGAATACCTTTTTCCCAGTTCGTATGGTTCGAGATTCGTTTTATATATTCAAATTTTCCAATCAACTTCAGCGCACCCTAGATCTGCGCTTGGTAGTTCCCATTGGGGATATCAAGATTGATCCTACTTAATCACCATAGCAAGCTCTGAATTTTCTGGATATGTAAGTACGTACCAAATTCTTCAGTTTGCGGGGTGGTAGGCTTTGTTTGAATTCAATTTGTGGTTTTCACCGCTCATCGTGTAGTTTTCGTTAGTCCCTCCGAGACGCAAGTTCCGAAGCGGAGCTTCAAGGATGAAGAGCTATTTTGGATGACTGTGGATGCGGCTAGATTTAGTTATCGTCTCATCGTCAATAACTCTGTTGGCGCTTGGGATTCGGGAAGCCTTTGATACCAAGTAGCTGGATTTCTTTGAGCGCGGGGTGTATTAGACCAGTAAGACTTTGAGGACTTGACCGTCAGGGATGTACTCCCCAGGGCACTGCAATGAGTCGCTAACCTTGCGCGGTCGCATTGGACGGGCATATCAAGCCAGATAGCCGAAGTCCTTATCCGCCCTTCCTGACGCGGTCTATTTTGTCCGTATGGTATATAGGATATGAGGCTTCCTCTTGGCGGCGATACTATCTGCATTTTCTTTCTTTGAAGGTAAGGTCTTTTCACGGAAGGACTAAGCTGGCTCGCCTACTGAAGTTTCCCCTATCACATAGACGATTTCTGGCTGTTCATGCCTCCGTTCTTTTTATCCAATCCTTCCTTTCCTCCGGTGAAAGTTAGCGGTCTACTGGAAAGCGTCAATGACCCGAGATTCTCGGTATTGTCGACGTTTCTACAGAGCACCCACAAACTACCTAGTGCACACTCCTTTCAGCCTTTCCATACTCCCCTACGACGAGATCTAGGAAGTCCTTCTGACAACCCTGTTGCCACGACGCTCATTCTCATTTTTGTGGTCATCATTGTTCCCTCCATATGTCTCTACATCTTTCGATGCTACGCGCGGCGAAAAGTTTTCAGAGAACGCGAAACATGCGGAACTACACTCCGCCAGAGACAAGAGCTGCATAGAAATGTTGAGCAGCTGGAACGTGATTTTTCGATTCCAGGCTCGTCGTACGAACCTCTTCCTGCGTACTATCCTCGTCCGCCGTCATATACATCGGACGATTTAAGCCACCCTGATTTATGCAAAACTTTGCACTCGGATATCAAGATTACACCTCCTGCACCGGTGATCTTCAACAGTAGACCGAGACTGGTCATCTGTACTTCTCCCGGGCTATATACCACTGGGACTACACCGCATTAGCTGTAGCTATTATTGTACTCGCCTTTTAGTTTGTAATTATCAGCAGAAAATGTCTTCATCACCCACGTTCACCTTTTTTACGTCGAATTTGAGCGTGGCAGAGAATCTGGAGATTATAATCTCCAACATGCTTCGTAATGAGGTGCAAAATCGTAGAGACTTTGAATTCTGCACGTAAATTGTTACGATGGTACAAATCTGCGATATACTTTCGGGGGAGTGGGGCCGGGAAACGGAACGTTCCGGCCCGATTAAAATTGCATCATCGAAATGCAAGCTGAGTCACCTCTTTCAAAAACTTTCACTGTTCATGGCTTTCTCTGGTGCGCTCGTAGGTCTCCAGGCTCACCAATCCGATATAATCTGGCTAAAATAGAGCCATACAGACGCTCACCGATCTTAATGATTTTATAACTCCGTCTCAAGCGTGTATTAAGCCGGTTGAACAGATTTTACCCAAGAGTGAACCTGGTGCTGCCTCTGCATGTACTTCCCCGCATCCCTTTGCATCAAGACCCTAATAATTGGTTGTTAGAATGAAATCAGAATAGATACCAATGGCTCGTATTATGAAGTAGACAATTCTGCCTCGATCAAGGGCTCTCTATCATCGGGAACCAAGCTGGAACAAGCGCAGATCAGTTTGAATGATTGTTTGGCGTGCAGGTATGTCCCCCTCCTTTTGCATATAACATCTCTTACTTATGTATTTCGCCAGCGGTTGTATAACATCCGCAGAATCCGTCTTGATCACCCTGCAATCCCATGTAGAAGTTTTAGATTTTCTTTCCTCCAACGCAGCTGCTAGTCCTGCGTCAAGGAAAGTTACCGTAATTTCTATTGCGCCTCAGAGCCTTGCTTCTCTTGCTGCATCAATATCATCGTCATCATCTACACCAGTGACCTCTCGTCAAGTGCTTTATCGTCTCCGCGCTTTTTGCAAGGAGGCGTTAGGTTTTGCGCACGTCTTTGACACAACTTTCGCGAGACATATAGCCCTAAGGGAGCATGTGAAAGAATTTGTAGAGCGTCAGGAGAAGCATCGTTTGAAAGATCAGGGTAAGGAGGACGCAGGTGGCACGGCTTTACCAATGTTGGCGAGTGCCTGTCCAGGTTGGATCTGTTACGCAGAGAAGGCACATCCGGAGATACTCCCATTCATTTCAAACACTAAAAGCCCACAGCAAGTCATGGGCACGTTGGTAAAGAATTGGATGGGCCAAAAGTGGGGAAAACGGTATGTCGCGTGTGTCCATTTAGTCTTTTCTCGAACCTTAATCTGTCCATCAGCCCGAACGAAATCTACCATGTGGCGGTCATGCCCTGCTACGACAAGAAACTCGAGGCATCTCGAACCGATTTCTACAATGAAATGTATTCTACTCGAGACCTAGACTGTGTCATCACGACCGGCGAAATGCAACTCCTAGCTCAAGAAAAGGCTTGGGATCTTTCATTACCGGTGCCGGGCGAAATCCTCGGTCCTTCGAAAACAGCATCGTTGTCTTCAAGTTTGGAAGAAGCATTACTTCCAGAACTCGTACAACATTCGGGATCGTCGTCCGGTTCATATCTCCACTCAATAATAGAACACTTGAAGCTGACATCGCCATTCCCGCTGTCTCTATCTGTGAAGCAAATTCGCAATGCGGATTATGAGGAGATTGTGCTTCAACGAGATGCAGGGCCGAATGACTCAGGAGAAGTTGTTTTCAAAGGTGCCAAGTGCTACGGCTTTCGAAATCTTCAAAACGTGGTCCGCAAAGTAGGAAAGGAAAGCGGGGTGCGTGTGGGAACAGGTGCAGCAGGAAGACTGAAAGGAAGAGCCGCTGTGATGAAGCGAGGCAAGAGGGGACAGGAGGTGAGCTCGGAAAGAGGGTATGATTATATTGAAGTGATGGCTTGCCCGAGTGGTTGTGTGAACGGGGGAGGACAACTGAAGCCTCCGGCAAATCTCGGAGATGCCGAAGGCTTTTCGCGGGATTGGGAGGAAAGTGGTGTCTCACTGGAAGACGGGTCAGGGATGCAGGCTGCCAAGTGGGGGAATAGAGAGTGGACGAAACGAGTAGAAAAAGCATACTGGCATGATATGCCCAGTGCAGACGAGAATCATATGACGACAGACTCTGGGGAAATAGAAGATGCGGGGAATAATTCCGAGATAAGGAACGAGATTTTGATGAAGGCGGATCGGCTGTTGATCGATATAACGGACGAGTTGGGGAGGGATTCACAGCATAACCCATTCCGGACCAGTTATCGTGCGGTAGAAAGTGAAGTAATTGGTTTGGCAGTAAAGTGGTGATGTGCAAACTGACCGCATAATATTGTATTATGGGAAATCCTGGAGTAATAATAGGTGAATATGTACTAGCAGTAAGATACAAAAGGTATATGCGAGATATTGAGAGCTAAGATAGCAGATGCAATGATACAGAGAGCATTGATAATGATGTAGGATAGCGTGAATGGAAAAGCCAGGGGTGGAAGCGAGACAGATGACTATGGATGGAGAGCGTGAACAGTCGTGCCGAAAAGGAGGAGGGAAGATGGGTGAAGACAAATGGATCACCGGACACGAGCGCCTTTGAACCAATAGTCACAGTGTTCGCAGAATTCGTTGGTACGTTGTATAACGGTTTCTGAGCGTGCAGGGCCGTAATACTAGATAGAGATGCAATGAGAACAAAGAAAGAGAATAGAAAAGAAACAGCTGACTATAGTACAGTCGCTTGACCGACAGTGTGGAGGGTGGCGCACGGATTTTGTGCACGTTGAGCGCATGCAATCAATCTTGTTCACTGTCTTTACCTGAGAGGGGGGATTGAGTAAGATCCGACGGGATTTGTTGGAGAGGTTACTGACAGGGATGTAATGACCACATCCGTGCTTGATACCCTCACTATAAGGACAAGTAAATGAGGAACGAGCAGGAATAGATGAGATATCAAGACGCACGTTTCAAGATTACACATGGCGCGAAGGGGGAGGAGGAGGAGGAGGATGGGGAATTGAAGACAGGGGACTGGAGAAAGAGCAAATTTATATTCTAAAGTGCCCTTGCCGGGATACCGGAATTTCCGGAATTTCCGGAATATTTTTAAAATCCCATAAAATAAAATAAAATAATTGTGGAAAAACATTTCCTATTTTGATACACGCGATCTTGTCTCTCTACGTTGTTGATGAACGTTACCACTCGCTCTCGCACCGGCCTTTTCCTCTCCTATCGCGATTCAAGAGCTCCTTCTTCCCGTTTCTCTCGCTATGATGATCCAGATTCTACCCCAGACGACGAGCAGCAGCATCTCATAGCTAATCCCCATTCCGCAGTGGACATTGACTTGCCTCCAAAATGGTCAGTCATTTCCCTAACCTGTTTCTATTCGTAATTCAATGTCCGTTGTCCATGCACGGCTAGGGTGGACATATCTGAGCAAGTACAGCTTATTCTTGTAGACACGCAGGCCAAAAGTATGTCTGCTTCTTCCCAAATCACAGCACAGCGTCTCGAATTCGTTTCAGTTTCCGCACTTGAAAAGCTACACGCAAAGCATGTTCTGCCCGGGTTTGCGGACCGAACACTAGAGGAGCAAGAGATTGAAGCGGCAACAACCGACATTACCAAGGTCTTTAGTTCCTTTCAGCAATCGTTCTTCATCTTTGTACCAACTTTTCCCTTTTTGGCCTTTAGGAATTTCGACAATGTCAATCTCTGATCCAGAGAATCGTTCCCATGTCTTCCCATTCCTTTCCTCCGTCTCATCCCGATACTCTCAAATCAAAGTCCGAAATTCAAGCTGCAAAGAACGTCCAACGTGGTCTCGCAGCCAAAGTTCAGGATCTTAGCGCTACCTTTCGCAAAAAGCAACGCGTGTACATGGAAAGTATGTGGCGTTGCTTCCTTCGCATTCCTTTCATTCCCGCACTGATTTACCGATCCCGTCATGCGGTGTTCTCCTGTTGGATTCTTACTTTTCAACTCTGCCTTTCTTGTCGTTTTCTTTCAGAGCTACAAGGTCATGCGATCAAGAACCAGGATCTCTTGCTTGCCTCTGGGACTATATCCCTCAAAGGCTCGGCAGGCATGAGTGCAGTAGATGAAGATGTTGAAGCTGCGGTACGGTTAATTCAATTTTATCTTTGTCGCCTCCCTTTGACAATTTCCTTCTCTTTTGTGTATATGTGCGTCATGGCGATCATCGTCCATTCATTTCCGTATAAACTTTGGCCGTATCCTCGGTGCTCCTTCTTATTCAACTCATGGTCCGGTATTCTCCTTCTGCTGGTTGTCCCTGGCCCCTCTGTCTTGGATCCCCATTGATTTCTGGCCTCCGTCATTCGACAAAATCAATCGTCATCTCAAATACTCTTTTCCAAATGTAATGCAGACGAACACCCAATCTCTTTCACTCCGCCAGGCGGATCCTAACACCGTTGACCTGCAAACACGAGACCGCGAGTTGAGCGAGATTGCCAAATCCATTGCGTCCCTCGCGGAGCTCTTCAAAGACCTCTCTGTCCTCGTTATAGATCAGGGTACCTTATTGGACAGCGTGGAATACAACATTGAACAAACTGCTGTCCAGATGAAGGACGCCGTACAAGAATTGAACACTGCCACGAGGCGAGCACCTTTCTAGACCTTCTTATTCCTTTGCTTACGATTGGGAGGGATCAACAGGTACCAGAAGAATACTGGACGACGACAGTGTATATTTCTTCTCGTTCTCATCATCATTGGTCTTATTATTGTTATCATTTTCAAACCTAAACACCATTCTCCGCCGCCGTCCTCTCCATCCCCGGCGTCTAGTGCTATATCTTCAACCGCAAGTCCCGTCGCTGTTTCGCGACACAACACAAACCGTTCACGTAAAACTTACTACTCCTCGAGGAAACGTCGCAAGCCGAATGGGAACTATAGGACTATCTTGGATTAATCGTACAGTATACCGTAGCTATTGATATCAACTTCCTGGGTTAACTTTTGTATCAAACAAGATATGGATTATTCTATACCAATCTCTTTGATGTTCGGGGCAGACACAATCGGATGGTGACGCGAACCGAGTTGGATCCTGAAATCCTGATGGTTGTCAAACTGAGATTCCAGGCTTTCCAGCTATCCCCTTTCGAGCCACCGCACATCACTTATCAACGGGATACTCTGTATTACCATGCAAGTTATATCAGCGGTGTGGAGCCTACGGATCTTGAAGATTGAAAGTGTTCCTTAGCCGAGAATACAACCGACGCGGTTAAAAACTTTTGAGTTTTGAAGAGCAGCTTCTCGATTAGTCAAGTGTTCTAGAGTATTCCGAGGATCAACGACATCGGTATCACCATAGTGGACGTATGATATGTATGTGCTATATGTGGACATTCTTCCATCTTTCAAAAATTGTTCCGAGCGGCGAATTGGTTTAAATTTTGTTTCTTATAAACAATTGGGAACGTCATTGTTGGACAGACGGTTGTTCCGGTGGCTACACATCTATGTCTGCATATGCATGTACGGTAAAAGACGGACTCGGAACAACAACGAAGTTACGAGAGTTGGCGGAGGCAATACGGACGGTAGCCTGGTGGTAATGGTCATCAAAAGTAAGATCCCTGCACAAGCACGCATATCGTCGAGTAAATGCATGGTTTATAGGTCCGCCCGTGCAGGACTTGGATTTGAACGCGGTTAGACGAGAATCATGCATGACCTCTGGGCCTGCGGATATGGAATCCAAAACACTGTTGTCTCGATAAGTAGACGAGAGAACTTTGACGACTGTACTATTAGCTTAAGATGGAAAGGTGTGGCTCTTTCAGAAAGCAAAAAAAAAAAAAAATTGTACATGACCAACACCACGGTGCATATCCAGGTAGGGCTTGAACAATAATCCGCAGTGATCCCCGCGCCCGAGAGTCGTATACAACAGCACTTGCTGTAGTGTGACCTAACATCTTTTAAGATAGCAGTTTTCTTAGACGTCCAGGCGGTGAAACGAAGGTTCGAGAAAAGTATGGACGTTTTTCAAATACGAATTCTCATAGACCAAAATATCTTAGCGGAGAGGGGAAGATCTGCGGGCTGTTCAGCATAGAAAAGCCTGCAAGCCTTACCCACAGCAGCTGTTCCAGCTGTTATTTACGTTGATCGTTTGAGAGTTCGTACCCCATCCTTTACTTCCGCCGATATTTTTCTTCACTGCTTCAGCACACTCCCACACGTTTACGGGTAGGTCCATACTTCGAACACCACGAAGATGGGACAGTTCTTCTTGCCACGGCCGAAAGTGCAAAGAAACGATTTGTATGAACATTACTCGATCCGGGGTTTCTGGTTCCAGAGATTGGCTCCGGGAGTCCAAGAGGCGGGCACGGGGATAAGTGCTTCACCTCGAAATCGAGCAGAATAGTTCTTGCAACTACCATTTCTCCACATCCACGCGCTACTTGACCAGGTAGCTCAAAATGATCATTTTCAGAGCTAAAGTCATTTTCCGGGGACTGCGAGTCCATACAAACCCAAATCCTACCTCGATCTCAAGGACTAAATTCGCGGAAAATCTCTGGAGAGTCGTGAGTTTTCCGGGTAGAGTTTGTACCTTGGACATATGTGGGGTGCTAGAAAATACCCTAGATCATAAAAGCGAGATGCATATGATTCGTGGTACCGAATGTTCAAGAAAACAGTGAACCGGTAGTTCCGTGCTCACTGCCTAGCGCGATGGGTGAAAGACTCAGCGTAATGGGAGTAACATCTTAAACTAATCGGTGGCGATTCAAAAAAATTCGAGTGAGCGAAGATTTACTAGTTGTTACCTGGTGAAATGAAGTGGCTACTCCAACAGTCCTTATTAAAAGACTAACGATAGACTTGGGCTGGAAAATCGACGAACACCCTGCTTTGTTAAGACAAGTTGATGTTTACTAGCGGAGATCTATTCACAATTACAGTACTCGCCGAGGGTAGGATCGAGAGATTTGCATGTAATCGCAGCACAGAAGATAGCCCAAACAAAGCTCGAAATTAATTTCCTGTTCTTCTGAATGTGGGGATTAGAGGCGGGTGATGAAACAAATTTAAGCGCCCGGGCTGAGCGACGAGTGCCTGCCGGCGATTAATTTTTTTTGAGCGTCCACCTCGAGGTCGCGTACAACGAGCAGGACTAAAAAAAATGGTAGAAACGCGGCACCACCACAGATCGACTCTAAAGCAGTCCAATAAATCATTCAAAAGCAGACATTCCAGCAAGGGGGCGCTCAAAGATGCAGCCAAAGGTAAGCATTTATTACAGTCGATCTCCCGAAGGGTTACCGTTGATCTTGCTTCCAGGGAAGGTTCCCCGAAGCTCGCCTAAGTTGTTTTCAACTACCTCAAATGATGCAGCTCAGCTTCGCCTCAATCGGCGAAATGCAGCCAAACAGGCCCAACAGGCTAAAAGGCAGGACTTGATCGGTGCCAAAAGATTGTTTAGCAAGGTCCCCCGAATTGTCGCCGTGGTGTCTTTGACCGAAGATGTAGACTGTAGTGGGGTTATCAAGTCATTGGCCGCGGCGCTGGGTGAAGAATCTGAACCAAAATTGAACGCAACGAGGTTCAAAACTTCGCTACAATTTATCTTTCCTACCACCTTCTACGCTACCCTGGACGCCCTGAAAATTGCCGACTATGTCTTACTAGTTCTTTCGGGCGCTGTAGAGGTTGATGAGAAAGGTGAGACTCTGATGCGAACTATGCAGAGTCTCGGGATGCCAGAGGTCGTTGCTGTTATTGGGCCGTCATTTGTCACAGAAACGTTGCCGGGAGATTCAACGAAAGCTCAGAAAGAGCGCAAAGAGATCATAAAATCGCTTCTCTCATTCACTCAGTACTTTGTTCCCTCCCTGTCTCGCGTGTACGATCTATCTTCCGTCGAATCTCATAGTGATTCCCTCAACGCCGTCCGGGCACTATGTGAAGGTACTCCGTCGCAAGTGAAATGGAGAACTGGCAGATCATACATGCTTACTGACAGTGTAACCTGGTCTCCGTCAAGTGGAGAACAGGAAATGGGAATGCTGAGTGTAACGGGTATCGTTCGAGGCTCTTTCCTCGACCCAAATAGATTGATGCATTTACCAGGATGGGGGGATTATCAGATTCACAAGGTTTGCGAAGATTTTTTCCATATGTGCTGAGCTGCTGATCTAGAATCTATAGATCCTTTCTGCATCCACTCCCTCAAATCGTTCCATGGACATGGAAACGGAGCCAGTAGTATTAGCTGAACCATCTCCTGACGAAGCTGACTCTCTGGTTTCCACCAATCCTCCGGACGATGTAGAGGAGCTACAAAAGGAACAGACGTGGCCCAGCGAGGAGGAGATGCAGGGAGGTTAGTCGTGTGCTTTTATTCTTGATAGCATTCCTCCTCAGAAATGGCTTTTATGCAGCGAATAGATCTGAGCACATCGACACAGAGGCGATTCCAGATGCGCCAGAAGGGACCACCCCGAGATCTATAACGAGACGAAAAAAAGTTCCAAAAGGGATGAGCGAATATCAGGCGGCATGGATTGTTGACTCCGATGGCACCGACTCAGAAGCCGATGAAGATGAGGAGGGTCAGGCCGATGCTGATCCGGAAGAGATGCAGCAAGAAGAAGTTATCCCAATGGAGCAGGATGACGAGGACAAAGATATCGACACGGGAGATAAAAGGGTCACTTTCGAGGATTTTGAAGATTTGCCTGAGGACGAGGAAGATCGACAGTAAGCCTTGCCTCCTCCCTCGAATCAACACTCAATCGTTCTAGGCTCGCATCCTGGCGATTGGCTCGAGAAAAAGATAAAAGAGAAAGAGAGCAAGAAGGCATGTCTCCCAGAGTCTCGTCACATCTTTTCCCAGCTCAGCGTGCGGATAGAACATACTCACACCGTATTCCCTGACGAGCTCGATACCCCTCTCGATGCACCAGCTCAGACTCGATTTGCTCGGTACCGCGGTTTGAAGTCTTTCAGAACAAGTCCATGGGACCCATATGAAAATTTGCCAGTGGAATATGGCAGGATATTTGCTTGGGAAGGAGGTGAGAAAGGATGGAAGAGAAGTGAACGGAGGATGATCAAGAGGATGATCAAGGAACGGGAAGAGGGCGTGAATATAGAGGTTCATATTTTCTTTCGATTTCCTCGTGATTTTTAAAGAACTTTCTTTACAGCCCGGAACACGAGTGACGATAGCACTCAAATCTGTTCCAAAACATGTCTATTCTCATCATTCTGACCTAGACCGGTACCCTTTGACCCTTTTTTCTCTGCACCAACATGAACACAAGACGACGGTGTTGAACTTTACCGTTACGCGAAACACTGAGTATCATGGATCTGTCAGGAGCAAAGACCCACTTGTCTTGCTCATCGGTCCGAGGAAACTGCATGTTAACCCCATTTACTCATCGTTTGAGGGCGGTAAGTCTATGTCAGCTTCAATTCGTTCGCGGCTTGATTGGTCCTCGCGTGCCTAGGTAAATCGTCTCCGAACAACGTCCACAAGTTTGAGCGGTACTTACACCACGGTATCGCGACTATGGCGACAGTGTATGGACCAATGACATTTAGCGGCGGCGGAGGAAAAACGTCTTGTGTTTTGTTAAGACAAAATGAACCTCTGGGATCTGGTAAGTTTTTTCATGTCCTTGCTGAGCTGCACCTAATTGCTCCTCTTCTCCGAAAACACACTGGTTTTGTCGTGCAGGTTCATCGGCCACTCCTACCCTCGTTGCTTCCGGCACCTTCCACTCACCTGATACCACGCGTATCATCGCAAAGCGCGTTGTACTAACTGGACATCCATTTAAAGTCCATAAGAAAACGGCAACCGTTCGGTATATGTTCTTTAATCCTGGTGTGTAGAGATTGGAGGTCTTATGTTCTGAAACGATCGACGTTCTGATGGTGTCTGTACAGATGACGTTAAATACTTTTCCCCAATCCAGCTTTACACCAAGCATGGAAGGACGGGAAATATTCGCGGGAGCCTGGGTACACATGGCTATTATAAAGCTCACTTTGACGGACCTATATCGCAAATGGACACTGTGTGTATGGCGCTCTATAAGAGAGTCTATCCAAAGTGGTCTACGATGGCCAACGCAGTGGAGAACGCTGCTGACGGAGATATTGACATGGACTGAGGTCGATACGACGTCGGATTAGATTAGATGTTTTTGTACTGCTGCTGTGCCGTATCAATGTATCGACGTCTGGAGTAAAAATACATTGACGAAATTCTCTTATTTCCACGGAAACAGCGCGGTCCGGTGGTTGTCATGTCACGAATTTGGAATGAGTATTGGGTATTAGGCGCTCACCAAATTCCTGATTTGGATTCACTCCGTCATGTACCCTCCTTCGCCTGGCTCAACATCCCTTCCGCCGGCCCCCAGGACAAGAGGTTCTCGCTACAACAGCGACGCGGAAAGCGGACACTCTCCTGGAATGCCTCGTCCAGAACTTCAGCACCATTCTTCTTCTTCATGGGATCTCCTCAATGGAATTCGCAAATTTGAACATTCATATGAAGAATTCGATTCTCGAAATGCAAGTGAGAGTCATCTAGTTTATGCAAAAGGGGATCTACCCGACAATAAAGTATGTTTATAAAGTTAATTATTTTATGATCACTGATATCTCCCTCGTCCAAAAGGCTGCCAAACTATACCAGTATTTGTTGAACGTCTCTGTGGCTACGAGATGGTTCTTGTTTATAACTCCGGTTCTAGCCCTGGTCAGTCCCATGTCTGAGAATCTCAAGTCTCTTGGTGCTTATAAAATTATTGCTTAGTTGTGGATACCGGGGATCTTGGGTGTATGTGGACTGAGCGTGACAGTCAGAGTGTACCTGAACTGATGGCTGAGCTGCACACTCAGTTGCTGAGACCTTTTCTTCTATCAAATCACCAAAGGCTCGTGAGGACCGGTTCGGCGATCGGTTCATCGGTCACTTTGACTACGCTCAATTTTGCCATTACGACGAGACGACTAATTTTCCTATAGTTGACCACCTTCCCCAACGCGACGATATGGGGTGTCAAGTTATTGTGGTGGAGCATTTGGCTGTCCGTTGCGGTAAGATCTTAACCTATACTCGTACATTCTCATCTCAATGGTTTATTCAGTGGGGAGGATGGTGGTTTGCACTGGCTGTAGCTCGTATCCTACCCTCTGCGATACGTGCAACAGTCGGTAAGCAACGGCTGAACTCGTTATTCGCGGAAATTAAAGTTACAGGGTGCATTTCTAGGTGTTATCGCGGTTGGTACTCGCAAATATATCGATTGGGCTGGCGCTCTTCACCGCTATGTCGCGTTGTTCGGGTGGACTCTCGCAATGTGGGTAACTGTGAGTGTCTGAGCTTCATTTGTTGACTTCCGAAATTGATGTATGTATTGCCTCAGTGGAACCCAGTTATTGATAACCGTCAAGAATCGGATGCATCCTCTAAAAGCAAGAGTATCATCAGTCTCATAGCCAAATTATTATTTGGCCTTTTTCTGTGCTCCGCTGTGCTATTGTTTGAGAAATTTTCCATCCAGTGGATTGCCGGCAAGTTTCACGAAAGGACGTACGCTGAACGTATTGCGGACCAAAAGTTCGCTGTTCGATCATTGGTGACACTATATCGTCATTCTTCGGATATTCCAGGGCGTTCAGACACTTTAAAAACGTCTCACGTCAAGAATAACTCGGTCAACCCTCGGAGATTCTTCAAAAAGGCACTGCAGGGTGTACGGGTCGCCGCAACTACGACGACTTCTGCTTTCGGCAATGTTGCTGTAAGCCCGTTTTGCCTATTTCTCTTAGACCTCTGATCCATGCTTGTGTAGTCCGAGATAACAGGAAGGTGATAGTTTCTCTGCCTTCCTATGTTCACATTTCATCTTGACGCCATTAAAGCTCCGTTTTACAGCCAAACTCACCTCAGGCCATGGTTAAAACGGCTCTTGAATCAGCGAATAAATCCCGCCTACTGGCTCGCCGTATCTTTTACTCCTTTGCTAAGCCAGGGTCAGAATACTTATTTGTCCAAGATATTGCGAGATACTTCAGTACTCCCGAAGAAGCAAGCGCTGTTTTTGACCTTTTCGACAAGGATGGTAATGGCGACACGTCGAGAGAAGAAGTTGAGATTGCATGTATGGATTTCCATCGCGAGCAGTTGTCAATAGAGCATTCGATGCAGGATCTGGATAGTGCAGTAGGGAGGTTGGATAACATTTTTATGAGTCTATATGTTGTGATAGCGGCATTGATTATTGCCGTGGTGTTGGTACGCGGCTGCTCGTCCGGGGTGTGTCTTACCTCATTTTTTGAGATAGGATGCACAATTCACTTCTCTCCTTACTTCTGTTGGAACACTGGTCCTTGGTACGTTGATTCGGAAACTTTCTCCTACTCTGCACTGAATTACCCATAGGTTTAAGCTGGCTGATCGGCGGTAGCCTCACTGAAGTGCTCACGAGTATTATCTTTCTATTTATCAAGGTGCGGAGCCCTGTTCCTTCAAGTACGGAGCTACCTCATAGCTCTCTTCTCAGCATCCCTATGATGTCAACGACAAGATTGTCGTGGACGAGATGGAATACACGGTGAAGGAGATCTCCCTATTATCAACTCTTCTTCTCGACAGTAAAGGTGCTCTCGTGCAAGCACCGAACAGTGTGCTGAATGACAAGGTTTGTTTCATGGCGCCGTCTACATGTTGTATTCTCAATCTCATTCTAGTTCATCGAGAACATCCGTCGAAGTCCGCAGGTTCGTCGCAGAAGCAAGTCTGTTATATCTTTTAATCTTGTTTTCCTCCAAGATGTCCGAAACCTTCAAATTCGAAGTCGCTTATTCAACGACATTTGAGGACCTGGAACAACTGAGAGAGAACATGCTCAAGTTTGTTCAGTCGGAGAAACGGGACTATCTTCCTGTCTTTGACGTTGCTGTCATCGGTTTGTCCATCGTTCTTGTCTGTCAACTATCAACCTAACCTAAAAATGATGCTTTAGACTTTCCAGAGCAGGCATCCATGTCCCTCACTGCCGACATCAAATACAAAAGTAATTCTCAACAAGGCGCCCTCAAAGGTTAGATTTTTTTACGTACCGCCTTGAAACACCTGTTATGAGAACCATCAGCTAAACGTCGTAACAAATGGGTCTGTGCCCTGAAGCAAGCACTTGCCGAAGTCGGGATATATGGTCCGAGCCAACACTGCCTCACAAATCCTCGGTATACTAACGATCTATTCGGATGTAGGTCCTACTGGAAATCCTGGTGCAGTCGCTGCTCCTAAACGTTATACTGAGGTAAGGAATGATCGCCGAAATCAGATTGATGGACGGAGTCTAACATTAGAATTTGGCAGGTTCCTTGGGAAGAAGTAAAGCAAGACGAAGCAAAACATCCTCCTGCTAGACCTAAGAGCATGCCAGCTCCTGCCGGAGGTTGGCGACTGTCCGAACAGAACCCTTCTCTTCGTGAGTGAAGATAAACTAACGTAACCTTGCTTTCCTTACTAGAAACCTCCTTAGATGATGATTCAGACAATGTATTTGACGATCCCGAGGAGCTGATGATGCCAGAGCCTATTAACGAACCTGGTTATGCGACATCGAGCTCGGTGAGGATGCCCGTTGCTGCATCCACTCCCTCAAGATCAGAAACAGCCAAACTACCTTCCACTGAAGTCTACGAGCTTTCCGAAAGAAAATGAAGATTCGCAAGTAATATAGTGGTAGCACGGGCTGCCTCTTGATTAGATATTATTTTGGACAATGCATCATCAGATTACTTTGCTGTTTGTTTTGATATCTCACTGCCATGCAATCACAACATACAGAAACAAGGTTGAAACTGAAACAGAACCGTAGAGCAGTAGACAATGGACTAGACATTCCAGCCGTTCGCTTGAGCTGAGGGACTGCCCCATCCTCCACCTGCTGGTGACGATGACCAGGCGGCATTACCAGTCCCAGAAGTAGATCCCCATGCACCTGAGTTACCTGTCCGCGAAGGACTGGTTCCACCCCAAGCTCCAGTGTTTCCGCCACCGCCACCGCCGGCAGAGCCGTCTCCCCAGCCACCCGGGCCAGATCCAGAGCCCCACCCTCCGTTAGATACCCCTGCGGCCTGATCTCCGGAGGACTGATCTCCACTGGAAGGCATGTCCATGTCGTTCTCGCCGTTTCGCACTTTTCTCAGCGCCCAGACTAACGAAGCTAGCTTCTTTTGTAATTCGGCAATTCCCTGTATGAAGATTGTTGAGCGATTTTTTCGGTAGCGAAAGGGAAAACATCACACACTTTCATAACCACTTCCTGCGCTCCTAAACTGCCATCTGTCTCCACATCAAAATAAAATTTATTTGGTTTGGCGTTGAAATCGAATGGTTCGTCTTCTCTGGGAGGTTCCTCCTCGCGTGCATTCTCGCCCAAAGGCCATTCCGCTTTTTCGTCTGTTTCATACCAATAGGAAGTATGCCGGAGTTTGTTGTGGGGATCGTATTCAAATGCGACCGCGGAGCATGGTGACCATTTTGCATGTTCTTTGGCGATACCCTATCCATACCGCCTAAATATGTGGGCTTAATTAATTTTTGGACGAGATGACATACTTTCTTGGCAATACATCGCAGCTTAAGTTCCTGCCCTTTCCGAATCTTACATATTAGTATAGGATCAGCGCCAACCTCATCTGATAGTGACATGTTCAATGTATAGAACAGACAGATCCAGCAAAAGAACGCACTTTTGCCTACAGGACTGCCGAAATTCTCAATACGTTTGACCTGTTCTTCCCCAGCTTCTTCCATGCCTTGATCGGGATGTGGTTGTAACTCGAGGTGATTGCTAGTAACGTCCATTGTGACAGAGTCATGGCATGTTACATGAAGAGACAAAATGATCGAACAGAAAGCGCAGTTCTCTAAACAATTACAATCCTACAAGAACGTGAGCAAATGTTGGCCAAAAAGTAAAGCGGAAAGGCATACTCTTGTATACCGCATTGCTACATCACAATTTGTACTAACCAACGGCACCATACCTAGGCGATGGGCAATGAACTCGTCAGGAAGCACAGTTGTATTGGCTTCTATTTCCACCAAGTCAATGGCTAACGGAAGAAAGCTTGTATTTGAAAAATGATAAGGGACAATAACTCATGACGGACCAACGGTTGGAAGATCAGCCATCATAACCCTTCGCAGAGAGTTTGCGAAGCTTTAAATTTGGGAGTGAGTTGTGGAGAAAGGCGCGCAAAAATGGGCTTCCGTACGCAAGGTCAACATTCTCCAGCACAAAATTAACCCTATCGCGTTGATACTCTCGAATTCGAACGATAGGATCTGTGTTCATGAAGGAGCGCGAAGAAAAGGGAAATGAGCACGTGCTCAATTCTAGTAACAAAGTACAGCTTTGACACATGCGCCCACCACCAGCCTCGTTATCTCAAGTATGGAAATTATTTGTTGCTTTTTCGGATCCACTTCATGACCCCAGATCATTTCGTGATTTTTCCGGGTTCCAGATGCACATAAATGGACGCTGTTCGCACTTTGACGGTTTTTGCAAGCCAAGGATGGCGAGTCCCAGATCCTTCTTAAGGGGGCAAATATAGAGTATAATTTTGACCTCCTCGTTGTTCAATTAACCACAAAAGAAGCGACAATTCATTACAGCAGGCTTGCAGCATGGCCCTGCTTTCCGAACTCCGCTTGCAACTGGGCTTCGGTAAGAGTTGCGTTGAAGCGCCTCTACTGTATGTATCTGTCCTCACACATATATACTGAATTCCAAAGCCCTCTTAAGTCCTGGTGATCTGCCTGTGCGATCTTCCCGACGGTGCGAAGCCACGTGAAGATACCTTCTTGACCGCTTGTATGATGGAGTCGCGTTCCGGTATATGTTTGTTGTGGTGACCCGAGAGCCCATTGCCACCATCAGAACATCTCTCAGAGCTCGTCCGGTCGTCCAGGAATCCGAGTCGTATCTTACTATTCGCTATTCTGAGTCACATTATATTGTGTTCTAGTCTGATTGCGACCACCGCGTAGCACACTCCCGTGTAACAGCTAGAATTCAGAACCGCGGAAAGTTTTTCGTTCCTCGGACAAATCTGTATCTGCCATCTCCTGGCATTCAGTGCCATTCTCACCAACATTTGTTACCCCCGAACATGATAAAGGGGTATAAAATATCCGTGAATGACAGTGGGCTTACATCAACCATATAAATACTTGGCGCACCTCCGTTTTCGACCTCGGCATACCATCCATCGACTGCTGCGATGAACTGGACACCAAAGCGCTCACTTTCTGAAAGTAAGTTCCCGACTTCTCATCTATCTCCTATATTAGATTGATGCTCCTTCAAGCCGATAGCTTACTTTGTGCTCCTGGTCAACTCCATGAGCTTGAAACGTGTTTTATAGATGGAAGGCTTCAGCGTGTCTACAAGAATCTCTGGCCTACTGTGCGGGTAAGTAGTCAAGTTCTTGAGATCGAAATCCAGACATACTTCCTGCCTAAACTTAGGATTTTTGGTCTTGGGCGACCAGCCAACATTCCGAGAAGGCGTATATCGCCTTTGAAGGGCAAGAACTCACTTTCAAGGAAGTCGATAAACAAGTACGGCGAGTTGCCAGTCTATTCTACAACGTGTATCACGTTAGAAAAGGTACAGTAGTAAATTTGGTTCCAGAAGCCGCATCTCACTGGCAGACAAAGGCGACAAACTGGGCATTTGCTCTCGGAACTGTATTGAGTGGCTAGTTGGTTTCTGGGCTTCTCGTGCGTATTTCGTCATCAGCCACAGAGGCCAAATTTGATTCCTTACACAGAGCTCTTGGGTGCCGTATTTGTTGGTATAAATGCGTAAGAGCCGATCCCAAATCACTCATGCTCGACATCGATCTGAGAAATATAGGTGGCTTCCACTGGATCAACTGACTTTCTGCATATCACATACCGAGTGCAAGGTTGTCATTCTCGATGCTGAACGTGCGGAGAAGCTAGAACCCATCGTTGATAAGCTATATACTGAGACCAAGGTCAGTGGGATTCTGGTATTCAACGCCCAGGAAGGGAAGGGCCAATGGAGAAGAATGGAAAACTTTGATCAAGTCCTCAAAAATTACACCGGACTATCGCCTTCGGAAGAGGATCTTCTACCCGAAGATGACGCTCTGATAATGTTCACATCTGGTCAGTAAAACCTGCTTACATCTATTCATCCTGGCTGACGCAACAAGTAGGCACTACTGGACGGCCCAAGGTCTGTAAAATCTACTTCTCCTCCCATATTGGTGATTTGATGGTTGGTTAAGGGAGTACTGAGTACACAGCGGCAGTTTTTGACAAATGTTGTCAACGTGCGTCTTTGTCCTTTTACCTTACTATTTCAATTTGTTCTGATCCTCTGTTTCGCAGACTCAAGCTGCAACACGTCGAGCAATTTTACGCAGAGGAGAAGATCCAGCTTCGCCTCCGGAAGGCCCTCAGAAAGGTGCTCTCATTGCAGTTCCTTTGTTTCATGTCACCGGCTTGACCAGCTATACTGTCCGTAACATTATTTCCTATCGCTAAGCGTTCGAATAGGAAAGTTCATGGTCTGTTGCACAGATGCTGTCCACAATGGCTGGAATGAAGATAATCCTGATGCGTAAATGGGTTCCGGAAGAAGGTAGATGAATTTCATAAATTCCAAATATCTCATCATATTCATCATCTGTTTCCTATTTCTTCCATTTTTTATCAGCGGTCAAGTGAGACGAGTTGAGTTACCTCGTGCAAGTTTGCTTGCTGATTACAGATTTAGACTGATTCGGAGCCAAAATGTCGGGCTTGCTGGGGGAGTGCCTGCTATGTACGTGAAGGGCTATCCTGGGCTATCTTTGTGAATAGAGGGAGAAACACCAACGAATTTTCCTTTCCTACAGGGTATACGATCTGTTAAACAGCTCGTTAGTAGGGCATCCTCTGGAGGGGTTGTTTTTTGGCGGCTCTCCTGCCTCTGAAGTGCTCGCTTCGCAAGCTCAGGCTGCTTTCCCGACCGCGAGACTGTAAGTCGTCTGCTCTGCTACTGGTAGTTTTTCTGACGTTCTCCTCAAGGTCGCAGGCTTATGGTCTAACTGAAACTAATTCAGTTGCGGTTGGTGTGAGTGCCTGACATCGGTGTTTATCGGGCGTCCCTTATGAACCCTTATGAACCCAATTTCTTTAACAGATTGCAGGCGAGGATTATATGATGCGCCCCGGCAGCACGTTAGCATCAGCTGGCATGATACTTAGTCTTTTGGGTACTGATTATCCATATATGTTTCAGGGGCTTAGCTTGTCCGGTAAATGACATGATGATCGTGGTCGGTGATAGAGTGGGCTCTCAAGGTGAGGTTGGTGAAGTTTTTCTGAGAGGCCCGAACGTTATGAAAGGTACTTCTTCTATGTTCTTTACCTTCACAATCTGTAGATCACCGATCAATCTTTATGTACAGGCTACTACCGAGATCCAGGCAAGCCACGGAATCTCATGCTGATCCTAATCGCTAATATCGCTTCAATAGAGGCAACGAGACAGGTTCTTACTGCCGATGGTTGGTTGAAGACCGGCGACATTGGTGTTTTGGACTCGGAAGGTTTCTTGTATATCAAGGATCGAATTAAAGATTTGATAATTCGCGGAGGGGAAAACATTGTAAGTGGGAATAGATGGATCCTGACTCTCAAACTGACGCTTGTCTATAAAGCCTTCAATAACAGTGCGTATATTACGCCCCAAGAGAGCGGACATAGAATATAATACTTTTAAACTCTTTACAGGTGGAGAATGCCTTGTATGAGGATCCAAGGTACATCATTCAACAATGCTTTGAACTTGCCTTGATTAACGAAAATATTTCCATAAAGAATCTCGGAAGCTGCGGCAAGTGTTTTGGTCTCGTTGCTGACACTCCTTGGTGAACTTCTTTTTCTCTATAGGCTGTAGGTGTCCCGGACAAACGGCTTGGTGAACTCGTCGCTGCTGTTGTCTCCATGAAAGCACCCTATAGAGGTCAGGTGACAGAATCCTCGTTGATTGACAGGGTTCGAAAAAGGTTAAGTCAAAATTCGTGAGACTGAGCTGTTGGAACTGACAATAAATCTCCAGCCTCCCGTCTTTCGCGGTTCCTGTCATGATAGTGATAACAAATGAGCCATTCGAACTCACGCCCTCGGGAAAGATTATGAAGCCGCATCTTCGCGAGCTGGCACGAAGGCACTGGGAAGCACGCCAAAAGGTCAATTCCAAGTCGGCGCGCGCAAACTTATAGCACTAGCCGGAGATTTGTAGATCTAGAAAGCGACTATCGTATGCGGTCAACCTTGGATACATGGATAAACCAAAGCTATGGTTCTTTAATACGTAGACTATATTCCTATCGTCATTATCTAATTCCTACTCAGTGCTGGTGATGACCAGTCGATTCTCGAGTGTTTATTAATAGATGTTTCTACGCTAGCGCCAAGGAGCGTTCGGGCGCTTAAACACTTATTCCAGTAAAACTTCTGCGGAAAAACCCTGTGCACGATTCATAGCATCTACCATCCCCTTCCACCTCCATACGGACCATAAGCTCCGTCAGGACGATACTGCGAAGCATTCGCATCGGGAAACTGAGGAGCTGCTTGATTATATGGGTCTGCACCGGGAAAACCTGGCCCTTCTCCAGGACGTCCGTATGGAGTAGACTGGGGAAAGGCTGGTCCTCCAGGACCACTTCCGGGAGATGCAAATCCGCCGGGAGCTCCTTGGGGGAGATCATAACTGTGCTGGTGGGCCCCGGAACTGAGAATCTGCGGGGACATTCCTGGGAAGGTATCTGGGAATGAAGGAGGAACAGTGTAAGATGGAGCATATCCTGATCCACCTGGAGGAGGACCAGCAGGAGGCGCGTAATGAGAAGCAACACCGGAACCTGGACCAGAACCATAATACGAAGCCGATTCACCAGAAGTGGGAGGTGGAGGGCCCGAAGCATGATGATGATGATGATGGGAAGGATCATGATGGGCGGCGGGTATGCTAGCACCCGGTCCCTCCCTTCTGGTCCCGTTGTCAAACTTGTTAAGTAATGACTGTGCCTGGGCTACTCCTGGAATGTGACTAGTGGCATATGATTGGATGTTATGTTGTACTTGAACACCTTGGTTATAAGCAAAGGTTCCTGTTGCCTCTGCTGCACCACCATCACCTGCCATACGAATGTTTTGATGATTTCGAACAGCATCCTTCGTCAAACGAGATAGAGTGGAGTGTTGCTTTGAGCCTAGTTGTTGTACCCAGCTTTGTACGTATTGGAGCATCTCGGATTGGATTCTACTCGAGCGATTGTGGAAATCTGGATGGAACCTAGACGAATCATGCATTTAAATCTGAAGAGGACGATGAAAAACATACAAGCAGGATAGAATATCTTCCGTCACCGAATGAATATTAATGCCATTATCGTCCCACGCTTTCTGCAATAAAAATCAGCAAACATGCTACCACGCTAAATCGCCTTTCGCCATAGAACGACGTACAACAACGAGGTTGACAGTATGAGTCACTACGATTTTCGCCAAATTCCCTGCTGGTTCGTTGAGTATGAGGTTCTAGAAGATTATCCGGTCAGCAGCGGCTAGGCAAAATGAACAAGATACCTACAAAATGATCCTTGCTCAAGAAGGAGTGGGTTGGGTCCGACTATATACTCTCTGAGTTACTAAGATTTCCCTCGAATATTGTCGAGACTTACGGCTCGGGGGTCATTGAACACTTCGTATTGGTCTTGATTATTGATTACCTCGCCAGAAACTGTTGAAAGGCCGTTGGTTGCCGTCTGTAAAAGAGGTTTGACGAATGGCTGATGTCCGGTGAGCGGCAGGGTAGAAAACCGGACGAGTAGATCAACGCACTTCCAGTGTGCTGAAGACGAACACTGACACAGAGTCCATAATCTTTTCTATCAATGGCCCTAATCCAGGTATTCTTTCTGTAAAAAATTTAGCTCCCATGCAATGGAAATACTGAAAATGAAACGACGTGCCAATGGTCTTCTCGATCTTCTTCGCGACGCTATCTCGGAAAGTCAAAACTTGCCACAACACAGCGTGGAGCTCTTGAGGGGACATGTCTTCTGGCCGCTTGCCTCCTTGCTGGGGACCTGCTCGAATACGTTCAACGCTCTCCATTTCTCGGCTCATCTCACTTCCTGTGCCACTAGGCATGGACGAGAATAATCCACGAAGAATAGAAGCTGGATCGGTGCCTCCAGGCCCCGAACGTTGTTGCATAGACCTCGCTTTATCAAACTCTTTGTTCAGATCGGTGACAGAGGCTTGACTCTGACAGAACAGTCAATGGGAAAAGAAGTAATATAGAAGATGCTAACGTGCCAAATGGTCAGTTGCTTCACCTAGAATAACGGTCAACGAGAAAGGAAGCAATGTAAAAGACGCCGACGTGCCTAAAAGTGAGTGCATAAAATCGCTGCCACCGAAAGTACCTAAAGCGGCAATCAGTCGAAGGAAAAGAGAAAAATCGATGCACGACCAACCAGTCACGATGGGTGCGACCATTCTGCCTCCAGGAGCATGTATGCGGACCTGATCTCCAACATGACAGAAGACCTCCGAGTGACCCAAGGACACTAAAGTAAGTTCGGTGAAATTTGAATGCGCTGGAAAGTCTTCAAGTGTGTGCAACTGAGCAAACTTAGAGCCAACTAAAACGCAGAAAGAAATTGCCGATACTTACAGCTTGCCCGAGTAGTCTATAAGCCTCATAGAGATCTTCCTTTCGGTTTTGAGCGCGATGTTGTCTTCCCAGGTGAATACATCTCTCGAGTGTCCGACGAACAAGAGCTTTTGACGTATCCCAGCCGCCAGATTCATTCGCAATGTAGTTCTCTGAACGGAAGGATGAACGGATGCAACGAAGTTCCAGGAAATAGTGACGCACTCATTCCGCTTTGCGGGTCAATGTCCAGCTCGCGGGGCTGCAAAAAGTTCTATGGCATAAATGTGACTAGAGGCAATAAACGCACATCGACTGGACCCCTTAATCTAGGATCATACCTCCTAGCATCCTCGCCCTCACCATAACCTGAGAGATGTGAGTTTTCTTCTGCAGCAATAATCTGAGTCGAGTTACCTTTGGGATTGTCAATATGCTCAGTCTGCCCAGATAAAGTTAACCGAGGATATGGATTCTGAGTGAGGAAGATAGCTCACTGGAAGGTAAACTCCCAGCCGATCAATAGTGACCTCAAATTCATGCGTAGCATATCCATGAGCAAGAAATCCAAGGACGGTGCAGAGGTTAATAATGGTTTGAAGGGGGAGTTTCTTCAATCCGGCAATGTCTACTGCCTACAAGTTCAGACTCATTCAGATGACTGATTTTTGGACTTGAATAGACGCGGACGCGCCTGTGAATAGTCTCTCACTACAAAGCAAACTTAATGAGATTATCACTTGTAAAAGGAAATTTCAAGCTTACACCAATTTCCAAAATACACTCGCTAAAGTTTTGGGGGTGTGGGAGAAGAAGTAAGAGACGAGCGCATTGCTTGGCAGTAGAATCAATCACCTTTACATCAAGTCCGTTAAACTTGGTTCCACCTTTGCCGATAACTGCGCCCAAAAGTCCAGCACCGCCGGCCTTCTTTAACAAATCTGCCAGCGTATCTTCCTATGATGAGGATAACGTCTTAGTTGTGTTCCAACAATCGCTTCGACCGATCGCAGCGTACAATATCTCCATGTCGAAAGGCTTTGCCCTCTAAGTAGGCAAATCTATATCGCAAATCGTTCGGATCTAAGAGAAGCAAGACTTATAGAAGGAATCACTTACGATGGAATGTTCCCTGCACCAAATGCAAATACACCGTTATTGGAAAGACAAATGACGAGTACGAATAGAAGAGGTAAAAGTAAGTTGCAATGATTGGGCATGATACTAATGATAGAAACGAAGAGAAGACGGTGAGGCCGATGGATAACATCTAGCAGCTGAGTCAGCTGGGCGCCTATTATGTAATATTCGCTGTTATACAGCACCGACGAACCAAATTTAGCATCAACAAATTTTTTGGACTCACCCTCGAGGCCCACCCTCAATCGGTTTTATAATTAGTAGTGGTTTGATTCGCATATGCACGATGTAAATAATTTTATATACTAATAGCAGACCGAGTAATACATAATGTAGATCACATTAATAGGTTTCTTATGGAGACAGACCATAGAGTGAGCAAATCAGTAAAAGTTAGCCGTCGAGTCTCACCCGCCCAGCGGCGTGACTCAGCCGCGACTTGTCGAGTTACGCTCGATTTCCCCCCAACGCTCAGCTCTTGTTGGTTTCGGCTCAGCTGGTGCCGCCGTAGACGAAGCTGGGTGTATAACCAAACGCCTAACTTGTGCTCATCTCGTTCCTTCCTTTTGACCACATTACAATTCGAGATGTTCTGCATGTTTATTCAGTGTGTTTGGGTATCCGTCCGGCATAGCATGCCCACGACACGTTTGCAACTAGGGTATTATCAAGACTGTGACTTTGCAAGTTTGTCTTACCTTACATCCATTCGATGATGGTCAGATTCATTGGGGAATTCAGTATTTCATGAGTTGCTTGCGCGACCGCATACATAATGATAACAAATACATGTCCTAGAAGCCTTATCCCACATCCTATAACTTGGCGTCCTTATCATTTTTAATGGTCACTGCCACTTTTCCATATGTTTTTCTGTTCTCTAGAGCGGTCAGCCCTTCTGACAGCCTGTCGAGGGGGTAAATTTCAGGATAAACAACGGGTTTTACTCTTCCCGAAGAAAAGAGACTGAAGGTCGTTAGAATAGTATAGTATAGTGAGTGAGTGATTTCACGTACTCAAGCAGCGCTTTCCACACCTCTCCAGCTTGGTTAGGCTCATTCTTCGAATAAGCACCCCAGTGGATGCCAACGATTGAAATATTTTTCAGTAATACCAAATTCATAGGAATCTGACCAATAAAGTGAGCGGTTGACTACCTCGGAACACCTAGAGGTATGAATTTGACCTTTTCAATGGCGCCAGCAGCAAACCCGACAACAACAAGGCGACCTTTCCATGCAATACATTTCAACGAAGCTGTCCTGATTCAGTCTGCAGCTTGAGCACACGAAGAAGCACAGTACGTTACCTTGTATCAGTCCTACAGGGTCGTATACAACCTGTACAAAGGATCTTCACAGAATGTTAAGGGATGCTATCGAATCAACTCACGTCTACACCCTTGCCATTGGTGATTTTCAGAACCTCCTTTTGCCAGTCTGGCTTAGTATAATTGATAACATAATCTGCACCTCCCTGGGTTTTCGCGATTTGTAGTTTATCCTCGGAACCGGCAGCAGCTATAACCCTTCCGCCAAGGACTGGATAGATGATTTATTGGACAGAGAATACGATGCACGTGGTCAAGTCACTCACTTTTGGCTAGTTGAACAGCTAAAGAATATAGAATCAGATCGTACAACTTCCCATATAGAAGCCGACTTCACCTGCGATTCCCACTCCACCAGCGGCAGCTGTGACAAGGACCCATTCACCTGAACGATTGGTTAGAAGAATATTGATTCTAGGGTTGGTCCGCGCGCGCCTGGTTTCATCTGAGCTCTACCTACAAGTCCCTCGAAGCTGGTGGGCCACGTAACATACAAGCCTGCCCCAAGAGATCTCATACGTTCAGCCATGATTTATTTAGTAGCTGAGCACTCTTACCTGAGCCTTGCTCATAGGTCAGCCCATCCGGAAGAGGAAGAACGGATGCAACGTTGGCTACCATTTTTTCAGCAAATGACCCTTGACCTGCTCCAAAAACACGATCTCCAGGCTTATAAGGGCATCCAGGTGGTATAGGTGAATCCTTCGATATCCGACCTGGAAATGGCTGTTCATAGATCCACGTAGTGCATGATCTACGAGAACTAACCTGCGAACTCTGTTCCCAGAACAAAAGGCAGAGGCGGCTTGTTTTGATGCTTTCCTTCAGCTTGAAGAATCTACAGTATACGGTCGTAAAATTAATGTCCTTGTATCACAAACAAGCTGCTCACATCGAAGAAATTAAGTCCCGCGCTGAACACGTCTATCAGAAGTTCATTCCTTTGAGGTCGAGGCTCTGGTATGTCAAGGCTCAAATTGATTTGAGTATGATGAGCAAGTTCTTTCACTTGGAATCCACGCATCGTGTTAGTCAGTTGGAGGGAGGATATCCTTTGAGGAGAGCGACTGTATACTATACATGGTCAGCTTGTGGTCAGCGGAATCAAGTATCACGGGCTCTCGGGCTTTCCGATAGCCGTCCCGGGTTTTATCACAATGCAAGCAGATTACAAAAGTATGCAAATGAGTATGTACTACAATGAGATGGTTCTACAGTGATACTTTACTAGGTTTACTTCCGATTTCTTTTACGCTTAAAATCAACCAACTTAACTACACAAATCCAAAGCCTTCTGCGCCTTCATTGATAGCAAGTAGAAGTTGCTGCCGGAGCATTTCATACGAAGAGTACTGAGGAAGGTCAATCTGATTGAAACCTAGAAAACGGTAAATATTCAAATGTTACTGTTACAAATGCGTGCACGCTCACAGGTATGGGCTTGAGGCAATCGGTCAGATTCTCCGTACGCTCGATGTATCGAGAACTTCTGAACTCCTTGGACTCCTTGTAGATCCATAAACCCACTGAGCGGGACACGAGAGGTACCTGTAGCAAAGCTGAGAACTTTGGCTCGCTCGTCGCGATTGAATGACTTGAGAGCTCTCCACCACCAGACAATGTTGGGATCCGAAGAGGTGTATCCATTGTACTCTGTCGCTGCCCGCCATTCGTCTACATCAATATCGGGAGTACCGGAAATCAATAACTCTAATTCTTGTTCATTGAACTACGCAACGGATCAGAATAAGCAAAAGCGATGCAAAAAAGACATACTATGGTTATAAGATCCTTCGGGATAATCTCGTAAAATCCAGCCGATAAATGTTCAATTTGGTCCTTGATTGACGAGTACAGACGGTATTGTGCGGAGAGCTGCACAAATTCACGCTTATTCTCTTCCGTGACAGGTATGGCATCACCACCTTCTTTCAGGGGCACGATGCGATTAATTCCAAACTATGTTCAGACACTCAGTGGTTAGACTATCAGAAGTCAACGGAGCCCACGCACCTCATCGGCCTCTACGCTAAAGGTAAGCTCCAAAGGAGTAGGATCGTTTTCCAAAATCCAGCAAAGCGAGTTGTAGTACTCGGGATCAACCCATTCAACGTCTTTGTAGTCGACTGGTTTTCCTAGCAATTGTCGATACAGGCTACGGGCAAAATAAGCGTCAAGCAGCCTGCCATCATAGATAGCTTTGCCAATGACACGTCCAACAAACTTGAAGAAAGACAGGTGCTCTGGATTGACCCACGAATTTTTGTTCGGCTGGTAGGTCAGCTTGTCTGCGGCGCACGGCTGGAAAAGTGCATTGTTGGGATCAAACATTTGACGTGCCAGGATTTGGAACCATTCTCGAGTGAGTCCCCCTGCATCCACCCCTTCTTCCTCGTAAAATCGGATATTGAGTTTACCGTACTTTATTTGATCTCCACTCTTGCGCATTATCTGCTGGAAGCTATCTTCAAATACGCGAGCACGGCGAATATTCAACTGTATAGTGCCATGGTGCTCTCGAGCGTGTGGCTTTCGGTGCAACTGTTGACTAAAGTAGTTCCGCTTGTTGTCGAAATCGAGTACCCGGGGATTGTGTACTAGAAGCGAGAAGGAACCGCTCATGAGGGAAGGGTTATTCCGGACCATCACATTCAGCACTTTGCGATGGGAGTCTGTAAAAGTCACAAACAAATCCTCCATTGACTCTCTCGGGGTAGTAGGAGATCTAGGAGAGGAGGCAGCGCGCAATGCGCGACTGCTAGTAAGCAAATTCGTTCCGACGTACTTGCAAACAACCATGAGGGACTCTATTAGCGGAAGGAGAACAGTCGCGACATGTTCAGTTTCCGTCTTCTCCTCGATTATGGCTAAGCAATCCCCGAGGCGCTTCCAGAGAAGCGTAAAGCGGAAAGACTCGTATATCGCCTGTACTTTCTCCGAGTCCTCGTTCTCGCTTACATCTGATCCAAAGGCAGATGGACGTGGAGAATACATGTAATCGATGGTTTTCAGTACCCGAAGAAGTTTGGCCTGATTGGAGGAGGGGGCTGAGAACTTGGATGCGACCGAACTCAGCCGGCTCTCCGAAGAATCTTGAAGAGCATTCGCGAGCTCGTCAAGTTCAGTAAAAAGTGTATGTCCGAACTCCTGCGCTTTACTCTTGAGCTCTTGGGCAATTACGTCGCGAGTGTCCGGGATGTAAGACAGATGCTGAATCAGATTCAAGCTTTGCTGAAAAGTGCGCGAGGAACATTCGCCGACTGTCAGAATGTTGACAATTAGACGCAATACCGCATGGGGAATCTGGGGAGGGTTGGAAAGAAGAATCTGTTGTTCCACAGCCTGAATAGTCATGTCATGATTGGAATCTTGTGTCGTCGCAGGGGCAACGGCCGGAGTGGTGACATTGAGAGCTGAACAAACAGTCAAAATGAGGAAGATGAAAGAAGAATTAGAGTCGTACCATTGTCCGGCTGAGTTTCAGCTGTGTCCGGTGGATTGGATGACGGTGCAATGACTGCGTTAGGATCAGGAGTAGCAGATTCTGAGGCACTAGGATTCGCGGTGTTGGAAGGCGGATCGACTAATGAGGAGGGGGCCGCCTGAGAAGCACCGGTTTGAAGTTGGGCCTGTAGCTTTGCTTCCTTGATTGGACGAGTTACAGTCGCGAGAAGACCAACAACCGATTCCATAATGGACGGCGTCCGAAGTAAAGATTGGCGATCCAGTAGTCCTAACAAGAGCACAATGGGATAATGAGTTTGTGACATCTGCTTCTCCTTGCCCTTGCCCTTCTTAGATGGTGCTCTACGAAGACCAGCCGGAACCTCGTGCTCCGTGAGGAAGAACAATGATGAAGAGTTATTTGCAGTAACAATGTACGTCAGAGCCTCCAGGCAACGTTGGGCAATGAGATCGGGTACAGCTTCGGCTTGTCCTCCAGGAAGAGCGAGAGATGTTATCAAATCGGAAGTAGACTTCTGTTTCCCAATAGCCTTCGGAGTTTTGGAATTTCGGAATGACATTTGCGCAAAGCTTTTGTCGACGGCTGCAAGGTCCCCAGTTCCATCCTGCAATATATTCAGGAGAAGGTTGAACAGCTCGGTCCTAGTTTTTGCATTTTCGCACAGATTAATAAAAACCTTGAACATTAAAGTTTTCTTCAGGACTTGGGGAAAAAACAGAAGTCGAACAAGAGCCGCGACACCGGCTTTATCGAGAAGTTGAATGGCGTCATGCTGAGGAGCGAATTTACGGGGAGCGGATGGACCAGACGGTGGTCGGACAGCACGAGAAGGCATATGAAGCCGCCTAGCTTGCCCACTTGCACTACGATAAGCACCCGCCTCTGCTATCATGTGAGACGGCAGACTTTGTATGAAGCCATCGTCCTGATCCAGAAGAACTGCTTGCCGAAGAGTCGGGTCCAAGCTTGCTATGAAGCTAGCGGGATCAATATCGGCTGGAGCTCGAGTAGCTCCAGCCGTAACTTGAGCTTCCTCCACCGAGCGACGTGCACGTTCCATGGCTTCTTGCTGGATTATTTCTGCCCGAATTTCCGGAGGTAATGCATCCAAAAATTCAACGCTGATCTGCGAGTCTGCAGGTCGTTCAACTCTGGCGGCTCGCTGGTCGCGCACGTGCTGATTTAAGACTTCTTCTCTCATATCGTCAGGTAGCGCTTCCAGGAATGTAGGATCAATTCCTGTATCGGTAATATCGACTTCATTGCCATGAATCATCACCGTGACACGAGAAGGTGCAACAGGTTCCCCGGATCCAGAAGCTTCAGCATTTTCGGAATTCTCAGCAGCGGGTTCGTTGTTGTTCGCCTGGTGTTCATTGTTTTGAGCCTCACTTGAGGCTGGGGCAGCCGCGGTATCATCAGCCATAACTGTGTCAGCAGAGCCAGATCCGTTATTGATTGACGTGAGGTCTTCCATTGGATGATCCTCTTCTCTCCCAGAGATTTCAGAGGAGGGTAACGCTTCCGTAGAAGACTCTGGTGCTGGCTGGTCAGAAGGTGTTTCGACAACCATCTGAGCCTTCTCTCTTTCCTCTAACTCTTTTCGTTCCTTTGCCTCTCGTTCTTCCGCCTCTTTTCGTTCCTCCGCCTCCCTTTCTTCCACTTCTTTTCGTTCCTTTGCTTCGCTCTCTTCTTGTGCCTTGGCCGCCGCTTCCTGTTCCCGTTCCCGAGCGGCCTCTTCTTCTTTTGCCTTTCGCGCCGCCTCCACAGCATCCGGTAGAAGAGCGATTATCAAGTGATTGGTCAACTTTGAAGCACGATCGGCTACAAAATCACCGTGGAGAACTTTCACTTCTTCCGCCCATCGCTGCAAAGTAAGCAACGGCTCCAGTGTACGAGCTGAAGAAGGGGAAGAAGCCGGTCGTGCATTTCTTTCCATTCTCACTGAAGCAGAAACAAGCTGCGGACGGCGAGTAGGAAGATAATGCCTACCCAAATCCATGATCGCTCCAGCAGGTACATCAAGCCGTATAGTTTCAGGGCCTCCCGCTCCTCCTCCTCCTCGACCACGAGTCATGATATGGTGAAATAGTTGGACCGCGCCACCTCCAACAAGTTCCTCAATCGTTTGCAAGAGCTCAGAAGTACCACTAGCCATGATCCGCTGAGGATTGCGCGCGCCTCTGAACGCAGTCGACGTAGGTCGTGCAGCTTGAGAAGACGCGTCCAGAAGTAAAGGATGTGTAGTAGCTTCAGGAGGGGCAGTTCCTCCACTGCGAGCTCTGCCAAAAACTGAGACTGGATCCTCCCCTGTAAATGTATTAGCATGCTAACCGTCGAATTAGTCCACAATCACAAACCTGTGCTCCGATGTCGTCGAGGAAAGAAGAAGCCAGTGCCAGATCCTGGAGTATCTCCAAAATTGAAAACGTCGCGCATGATATCGCCGCTCTCAATAAGGTCCAAATCATTACCGAAGCTAGACGAAAATGATTTAGATCGACGTGACTGTGAACAATCGCAAAAATAACACACTCTTCATCTGAACCGGCATCATGTTCCTCTTCATCGTCTTCATGAATTATTTGAATAGGCCCTTGACCTTGATTATTCTGAGAAACCTTCCGCTGCAAATCGGGAAGAAAATCTGCTTACCACCGGCCTCATCCTCCTCATCCATTTCTTCTTGAAGTTCTTCGGGGTCAACATCGTGTCGGATATCCTGCTCCCGCTAAGCCAGTTTACAAATATAGACAAAGATACCCTACCTGCCACATCATTTCTTCAGCTTCATCATCTTCATCGACTGGTGCACGGTGATCTGCGTCACCCTCTTCATCTTCATTACCTTCGTCAACCTCGTCCGGTACTAGGGCTTCTTCGTCCTCCTCTTCCTCCTCTTCCCATTCTTCTTCCTCACCATCTTCTTCCTCCATCTCTTCATCAATATCCTCTTCCTCCTCTGTATTTGAAGTGTCTTCACTTCCTGTTTCCTCATCATAGTCCATTTCTTCATCTTCATCTACAACTCCTTCGTCATCTTCCATGTCCTCATCTTCGCCATGATAGTTCATGTCTTCCATTTCCTAGTATACAAAAGGTAAGCAACGACATAGCAAGGGACGTAATCAACCTACCCCTCCATACATCCCCAAAGCGGAGTTGCGATAAAGATCAGGCGTTTCTTCCCGGTCCTCTTCTGTCTCTTCTTCATTCTCGTCTTCGTCGGAAGGCAAGGGAGAAATGGTTCCGGCCTTTGGACTACCTGGGAGATCCTTGTTTTTACCAGGTGCTCGGCTCATCTTGATGGCCACTTTCGTTCTGAAAACAATATGTGTCTCGATCAAAGTGGGCATAGAGGTTAAGGCTTACAAGAACTCCAAAGGCTTCAAAATGGACACAACCAATGTTCGAACATTCGGGTAATTCAGATCAATGTCGGATAATACACCTGTGAGGGTGGCTACAAAGTTCTTCTCCAACATAACCTTGGAAATTTGAGTGGGTGTATCCTCATGCTTCCGCGATGAAGATGTGAAGCGAACAGTGAGTAAACGATGACAGAGGTCACTAAGTGCAAAAAGACGCCCATATTGACGCTCGGTGCTTTCTGTGGGTGTCTCCTTGATGGCGCGGCTTATAGCTTCAAGCACAAATTTTCGAACTGCAACGAGATCACCCGAGACGTCTCTACCTTCCTGTCCAGAATTGGTGTCCACGCATAGAGCAACCAAGACGGACATGGCCCAAGTTGAGACTGACATCCGACTTCGTGTATCGGGACTCGGCGGGTTCAGACTTTCGAAAGGGACAAGATCTGCCAGTAGAAAGTTTACCGTAGCAGTACGGAATTTAGTGTTGGGATTCTCTTTGGCTGGAGTGCTAGTCTTCTTCTTTGGAGAGTAAGAAAGAAACGCGACCTTGCAAGAATCATAAGAGAACAGTAGCTCTGTCATGCACTGCATGAGGAAACACATATACTGGTGCTGAGTCTTCTCCTGTGAACTCTTCGGTTCTTTTATGGAGGATTCGCCGACGGGAGCCGGGACATCACTGTCAGTGGATGCAGGGTCGTTGGCAGTCCGGGCAGTTTTCATCAACTCTGCGGCTAGGAAACACATAACTTCATCGATAGACTCCGAAGCATCAACATGGGAGCCGACAGAGTCGACCTGCATATCCAAGACATTGTTGGCATCCTCTCCATCCTTTGAGGACTTTTCGGACGACTCTTTCAGAGAAATTTGATGTAAAGCGGCATACGGCGACGCTAGCTGACACATGGCTTGAGTGATTTTAATAAAGGCGCTGGGATCACGGAGAGCTATTGCACTGCAGTTCTTCAGATAAGAGGAGACGTCTGTGAGCTTGTTGCGAGGAGATGTGAAATAGCGTTTAATCGACTGTTGTATGGTGCTGCGAACGGCTTTACTGTCTTCGACAATGTGTCGTAGGATAATCGCAATGTAAGACGAGCTACCAGTGACCGGAGACGAGTGCAGGCGCTTAAAGAGCATGGTCAACCCATCTCGCTTGACAAATTGGGTTGCGTATTCATGATTCCTTGTAAGTAGAACGAACAGACGCAGTGTTGATAGAAGTTCGTCACTGGGAAGATCAGGAATAGCAAGTAGACGAAGGCAGAAGTCGAAGATCATAGTTCGTGCATCTGTGAGAGCAGGTCCTACGAAGATTGGTTCAGAAGGTATCGGTTCACCTTCCTTGGGAGTACCGACGTCGCGAGGCTCTTCGGATAGCGTCAAGAGGGCTTCCGTCACCAGCAAGTGAGCAGCCAGCCAACGAGGCACGGTGGGATGTCCAGGGTCCGTACTGACAGGATTAGACAGCAAGAGTGCCAAAAGGCCATTCATAAGGGAGCCGCGTAGCTCTGTACTCAGGGATGACGGTGTTTCGCAAAGAACGAGAGCCAATAACCTGCAGCGAATGGCCAACGGCTGCTCCTGCACATCATAGGCATACGGGGAGAAAGCCTTGATATCATCAATGATATTCTGAATGGCTTCTAGCTGGTGAGCGTCACCTGGACGGACGAAGATGGCGTGGACATCGAACAATAAGGATAAATGCTCGTCTACTAGCGAAAGTGCCTTTTTGCTGATTCCGGCTCTAAGAGGCTCTCTGGCCGCATCAAGTTCTTTCCGCCATTCTTCCGCACTTTTGCCAACAGAGGGTTCAGGAGAAGGCGTTGCTGTGTCAGGAGGAACAACTGGTGCTGGCGTATTAGACCCCGAGTCTGCCATATCTTCATGGGCTGAACCTTCATTGGATGCAGATGCATCTCCGGAACCCGAAGAGACAGGAGCTGTTTCTGGTTCAGCATCGGCGGCGAAAGGCGTGAACGGGTTCGCCAGTAAAATCTCCGTTGCAGCAGGAACATTGTTGTGAGTCCGCCGCAAAGCATGCTCAGCTGCAGCACGAGGGAAGCCCATATCCGTGAGCTGACGAATACGAGACTCATCAGGCAGATTAGGGCGGATGAAAGTACTGGCGGAAGGTCCGGCTGCGCTGTCAGCCTTGGCTTCCTCAGAACTATTCAAAACTTCCAAAATAACTTGAACAACAGATCTGCAGACGCCGAGTGGGGCCTTAATTAACCACGGCGATTCCCAAATATCCCGTAGCAGAGGCAAAATGGCGACGCGAAGACGAACGAGGAAGTTGTGGGGTTCAAAATAGTCAGCATCGGTGTCCTTTTTATCTTTGGTGACAACGATGTTGGTCTGCGTTGAATCTAGCAAGGGCTTGGACGATATTAACAGATGCAGCAAATGCAACACTATCTTGAGGCCGCTGAACGCATGAAGAAGTTTCTGCGACTGAGCTGGAGTCCGGTCTTCCTCAACGATGGGCAGAACAGAAGCGATCGCAGAAATGAAGCTGCGACAGACATCTAACACTGCATCGATCCCTCCAACCCGGTAGAATGCTAGGAGTTGTACAGTGTGAATGGTGTGATTGGTGGTGCGTTCTGGTAAAAGTTGAGATGAACTCCACAGTGTAGCAAGCAGACATTGAACATACCATCAATCAAGAGAACTGTCACTAAACCCAGCATGACACCATAGTAAGTGTACAAGTTAGACTCGTCTTGAACTGATAAGATAATAGAATGAGTTTCGTTGACTATAAGAGATAAGTGACTGACCATCATTCTTTGCGGACAGATGTTTCAACAAAATTTCGGCAATCGTCGCTGAAGATTCCATCATCTGCTTCTTTTGGGATTGCTCCGGGGTTCGCCGCGCATGAAACATTTTGACCATCGCTGAACCGTAAAATTGTCAGATGACCGCGAAGAATAAGAAGATGCTTCTCACCTTGGAAGAACGGTGACAGCGCCGCCGGTAAGCCGTGTGTAAGGTGCTTCAATGCCGTTGCATTATGCCCTTTTGGCCCGTTGTTTTTGGATGCTGTAGGAGTGGGGGTAGGCGTAGAGCTGTCATTCTCAACTGCGCCGTTAGGTGCAGAGACAGACAAAGAAGACCCTTGTTCAGGCAACTCTACATGTCGATGATTCGGAGACTGGCCCAAAGGCGAAGCACTCGGCGTTTGCGTCACCTCAATTCCCTGCGCACTGAGGGCTGCTTTGAGTACGATGTTTTCCCAAATGCTCGCACGGTGCAGAGAGCCCAGGTCGGCGATGACTTGAGGTGTCGTGCTAGTCATCAGCGTCTGAAGGAGAGCGATTGCTCCCCGGCCATGAGCGTACCCTGCAGTTGCAAAAACATCTGAAAGCAAGGTGACTCGAACGTGCAATGCGATCAGGTTGCGGAAATAGAAGGTAAGGTTGCCGTGGTTTTCCTCTGAAATGAGTTGAAATTAAATCATCCCTTACAGTTACTCTCGAACTACCCACCAGCAACATCCAAGAGAGGTAAGAGTTTGGATTCATCACTCCCGGTAGCCCAGAACTCTTGTGTCGCCTGAAGTGATTCTTTCACGAGCTGCGCGAGCTGCTGCAATGTCTCAGCTGGCGCAACTTCGGTCAAGGTACGCATTGTTTGGACCAAGGAATCGGAGGCCACACTATTAGCAAAATCGTACGGCATGCATGGTAAGGCGGTCAACCGGCCCAGACAGGCAAGACCATCCGTTTGAGTGATGAAGTCTCGGCAATGCAAGGTATGCTGGAAAAGACCTTCCAAGAACTACAATGCGAGGTGAATCAATCGATGAATGGCAATAATAAAAGCGCGACATACTCGGCCCAAGATATCAATGAATGAAATAATATTGTTCTCGTGCAGCCTCATCGCTTCTTCACTATGAGGATCCAATAACGCAGCAAGAGTCATAGGAGAAGTTGTCGTTTCGGGCAGTTGAGTTGATTCTACTCCCTCCATCTTATCGTCTTCTTGAGGCACAGAGGATGGGGATGGAACAACGGTAAGTTCATAGAAATGACGGATATCGTCTGGAGGAACGTAAGCATGTCCAAGCTCTTCAATTTTCGTCATGGTACTCTTAAGTGCTTCGAACACTTGGCTTTTCAAGAAGGGATGATGCCGGATGAGTTCGTCAATTGCTGTACCGATGAGGACTGCATTCTCTTTCTCCAGCAAAATCTTGAGATGACGATCGGAAGTGAAAATCGAGAAGATGGCGGGAATTATACTGGGATGAGCTGCGAGTTGAGTTTGACCGACTTCGTTCAGACAGAGGGCCCCGATAGCATTCGGGATGGCCTGAATGACCTATTTTGAATCTGTTAATAACATACCCCGCTCAAGTACAATTGTTTTACCTCAATCGCTGGTTCCAGTCCTAGCTCAATTGATTTATAAAAAGTTTCCGGTAATCCGGCTTCCTGTATGACTGTTAACGACCCGGGCTCGTTGTGGACAAATGTCGCCATGATGTTGATTGCTATACAAGGCTGAACAAAGCTGTCAAGACATAGCAACTAAACATTACCGTACCTATGGGAAGAACGCTTGGTCCAAAGAGACCGCGATATTCGATAATTTTCTTGATGGATTTGAGAATCGACATATCGATAAGGCCACGTAATCCCTCTGAGGTTCCAGATGACTGCATCATACGATGCATAGAACGCAGTATGTGTTTGAGGACGGCAGCTCGGACAACAGGAAGCTCGCCTGGGTTTACAATCAGCAACTTGATCCATATCTTTCTTTTCGTCACACACCGTGCGATCCAAATATCTGACGAGATTTTTGCTGATCCCCGTGCTCACGGATATCCAAGTCTACTTCATACTGTGATGCCAAGCGTGAGCCAAACATGACGCTGAGAAACGGAAAACTAACCTCAATCCTATCCACTAGTGCTTCAACGCCATGCGAATTGCAAAAAAGGTTGAAGGCATTGGCGAAACTATACAAGACATTGTCTATCAGCTGCATAGTCTTGGACACGACCTGGAGCCGATTTGGTAGTCGGTTCTCCAGAATTTGAATGAGGAGAGGAATGAGACCAGCGCCAACGATCATGTTACCTCCCGATGCATGAGAGGCAATAAAAGTTACAAAAGACAGCAGCGCTTCGACAAAGGTGTGGGGTACCTTGCAGTCAGGACTAGAAATGTCGCTGATAGTTTTGCGAAGGAGCGCCATTAAAATTCCGTGATTGACACCAGCATTGACTGATGTCAAAACCTCCTGAACTTTTGACCTATATCTGGCCATCGCATCCAGCGCAGCGATAGCGGCAGTCTGAATATGTAAAGAGATTCCTCGACCAACATGTAGTAGTTCGGCAATATGTGGGATCAGATCGGGTTCAAACAAGAATAATGTCGATAGGGCTTGACTTTCTGGATGCGTGTGCCCAAAGATGGCGATGGAAAGCAAACGGATGTGGACAAGCTTTTCCCTTTCGCCTTCGCGTCCTTTTGCTAATGTGGCGGCCGCCCGAATACGGCATAGCAGATCGAATTTTTCCGAGTCGGGAATTTCGTGCATTCGGATGGCATCAGCTAATACCTGCATTGCAGGCTTTGACTGTAGAGTCTGCTCGTCGAGATGGACTGACACGGCGCCTGTGGCAATCACAGTGTTTGAAGGTTTTCGAGGAGAAGAAGACGGGTCATTGGAGTCAGGCTCCGATTTACTTTGAGACGATCCGGAATCCGTCCGGTAGAAGCTAAAATTCACTTCACGGGCTTCGGCTGGGAGGGCATCGATCTCGGAGCTACCCTGCTCATTGGCGAGATCAATGAGGTCTATCCCGTATTCGCGTAAATGTGGCCATCGTTTGGCCAAAGAGAGGAGACGCGGCGTAGAAATATTCAACGCCTGGGAGACTGCCGGTTGGGCAGAATATTGCTGAGAGGGCCTCAGAAGCAGCTTGAGAGCCAAGATGAGTATGTCGAGGTTCGAGGTGAACAGTAAACTGTTCAATCGCTGTTTTTTTGGGGGGAAGAGGATGCATCAGATATAGAATTGTGGACAAGTAAAGATTGGACACGCACATCATACGAGTTGTACATCTTTCGATTGGTTGAGTTTTCGAGTAGCAATCTCTCGAATTTAAGAATCTCTGAGACCAGCTTTTTTGAATCTGGACTGAATTCTCGGACCTGCAGTTTGTCGATATCATATTCGCGAATGACGTCTTCCAAAATGCCGTCAAACTTGTTCAGGACCTTTATCCAGGCATTCAGATCCGAGCGTTGCCATTTCCAGGAATCAATCTCCTCGAGAGTTTGTGCGAGAGCATCATCCGGTGTATTTGATAGCTTCGTTATGAGGTCTGCAACTTGAGGAGGCTAAGGGCAAGTTAACGCGCGTCCCCGTACAGCAGTAATACCTCCTTACCGGGGGAACCGTCCTCTTTGATTTGTGAAGAATCTTCATTGTTCACGACGGTGAGGTCGCGAACTCGACGAAGTTCAGCTCAATGGTAGGTAAATTGAAGATGATAATGTCAAGTAGCTGACAGAGGAGGAGCAGAGCCTGGAAAAAAAATACCGGCCTTAGTCAATACTTGAGACCAAAAAGGCAAGTCTGTGCTCCGGAGACCAAGATCACGTGATACTCTGGTCGCGTCACGGTCGCGTCTCGACTTTCGTTGTCTCAACAGTTACACCCGTACCATCATCATGCCAAAAAGATCAGCTCCAAAAGCCTCGGAAGAGTCTGACTCTAAATCTTCTACTCCTCCAAGAATTTCTGTGAAGAAGCCAAAGATTGCCATGGTATTGTATTCCTTTCCTCGTAACCCCCACTTGCTCTGATTCGTGAACAACAGGAAGAGGATGATAGCTCTGCATCTTCCAGCGAGGCAGAGAAGCCCAAAGTCAAAGCCAAAGCCAAAGCCAAAGGAAAAGGAAAAGATAAAGAAAAAGTGCGCTATCATTCACGTTTATTCTCTCGTAAGTATATTCATGCACCCTTCAGCCATCTTCTACCACAGCTCCTTCAATGAAGAAGAATTCCGAGGGAGACCATTATATTGACTTGGGCAAAAACAAACGAGCGACAGTTTGTACCACATTTTATGGAGATGAACGTCAACTTTAATTGTGAAATAGGTGCGCACATTTAAAGGTAGCACGGGAGTAGATATTCGCGAGTACTACGGCAACAGCGAAAGTGATATGAAGCCAGGCAAGAAGGGAATTTATCTCACAGTAGAACAGGTATGTAAGTTTTACCTACTTTATGGTTACTATCTCTTACAATTGCATCACAGTGGGAGGCGTTAAAGAACGCTCAAGTGTCCATCGATGGAGCTGTAGCGGGTGAACAGAAGAAATAGTGAACTTGTGTACGAAATATAATGTGATGGACTTTTTTTTTGTATAGTACACATAACATTCAATAGCGTCATAGGGCGCCTTTAGCTTGATGCGATACTTCCATGTTTCCTCTGGTCCTCCGACGAGGATGCCTTGAATCATTCAAACATCTCAACTGTAAAACTAAAAGGCCATTAACAAAGCCTTTCTGGCCTTCAAAAGACCGTACATATTCTTCCAAGTCTACCAAGTCAAATCGTAGCCCCTGGCTTGTTTATTCTGCTGCAATCCTCCTTGTAACGGGCTCTGGCACTCTTGCATACTACAATTCCAGATCTTTCCGACACGCAGTATTAGCGGGTGTTCGCTGTAGTCGAGTCGCTGAAGCTGCAATACTGGGTGTCATCGACTACAAACTTACATTTCTCAAGTCGTATACGTCGCATGAGGAACAAATTGCTGCATATTCGCAATGCCATGAACGAAGTGCAACTAGGTTACTAAAAGCATTACTCGCGAATGGAGGTACGTTGACATACTCTCTTGTACCATAAATCAGTCTTTTACGCTAGACCTTGTTAGGGTACGTCGACTCACTTTCTCGAAAAAGTGCGCTTATTGACGCGGTTCGGAATCAGGATATTCATCAAATTGGGACAGCACTTGGCTTCCGTTATGGTGCTTCCGAAGGAGTGGACTAGTACTATGAGACCGTGCGCTTTCAAATACTTTTTAATGCCTTTTTTGTTCTAATCTCTCCAGTATAGTTTACAGGACCAGTGCGAACCGACACCGCACGAGGCTGTAGATGCCATGGTCCAGTTGGATATGGGGAAATCAATCAACGACCTGTTCGTGGATTTTGACCCAAAACCTGTGGGTGTGGCTAGTCTAGCTCAAGTTCATGTCGCTTGCCTGCGGGAGACTGGGGAAAAAGTAGCTGTCAAGGTCAGTAAAATCCATGCCGACACAAAACTAGTCCTAAATTCTTGTAGCTGCAACATCCTCATCTCGCCGAATTTGCCAATATAGACATGGAAATGGTCGAGATTTCCTTAGGTACATAGGGTGCCATCTCGCCTCCTCAATTATGTTTACTTTCCTTCCAGGGTGGATCAAGTATTGGTTCCCAGATTTTGAGCTAACATGGCTCGGTGTATGTCCAAAATTTCATCCACATGCTTCGTAAACTCATTTCTGTGCAGGAAGAAATGCGGATAAATTTACCCAAAGAGATGAACTTTGTTCACGAAGCGTCCAATGCCGCACGAACAGTCCGTGAATTTGAGAACGTTCGGACGTCCCTTTACATTCCAAAAGTAATCACAGCCAAAAAAAGGGTCCTGATCATGGAATATATCCAAGGTGCCCGAGTAGATGACTTAGAGTACCTCGCCGAAGCAAACATCGACCGTAACAAGGTGGCAATAGAGCTATCTCGGATTTTCAATCGAATGGTTTTTCTCAATGGTTGGTTTCATGCAGTACGTATCCTACGTTGTATATCCCTGCCCTTTTTAAACTTTAACAACCAAAGGACCCACACCCCGGTATCACCATTCTATCATTCAGACCGAAACTTGAACTCATTTTGAGGATAACCAGGAAACTTACTGATTCGCCCCGCACCTCTGCACTCTTTATCGCCTTTCAATTTTGAAATCGTTCTATTGGACCATGGGCAATATTTTGACATTGATGACGAACTTCGAATCAATTACTCCAAATTCTGGCTATCGCTGATGGCTCAAGGTTCTCCTTCCGTTAATGCGGATCGTAGAAAATATGCAGAGCTTGTTGGAAATATAGGTCCTGATTTAGTGAGTCATGCACTAGTCATTTCGATGTCGAAATGAATACACTCATAGTTTGAAACAGTACCCTGTCTTTGAAGCGGCCATGACTGGCCGAGCAGCTCTAGAAGGAACTTGGGGGAGCGAAGAAGAAACCGACACCGGAAAGTCTTTCAAAAGAGCGTCCGGAATGATGACTGCGCTCCCGCAAACCGAAGAAGAGATTGAGGCCATACGTACTGCTGTTACGACCAGCGAGGGCCTTTTGGTCTCCGTCTTTGATGTTCTCCGAAGAGTACCACGGAGAGTGCTTATGGTACTTAAGTTGAATGACCTTACCAGGCGAGGACTTTACTTATTCCGGTCATGCAGTGACTGACCATAACTTGACAGGAGCCTGGATCATGCCCTAGCGACTACACACTCGAATGTCGTGAGTATTACTGCTCTTGGTCTGTGAAAGTGCTCAGCCTCAATGGAAATAGCGCATCTTCCTGGTCACAGCCAAGTTCTGTCTGCAGTCAGTCTGGCGAAGTGATCAACAGCGTCTGATCGACCAAATGAGAAGCAGCGGATTGTTATCTTTAGGTCTGCTGCTGGAATACTTCAAGTGTTGGTGGTAAGCTGTTCGATAATGTTTGACTCGCACGGATGGTCACTCATCTTCGAGTAGGCGATATGAGAATGGGTATATAGCCCTTGCCCTTACAGAAACTTGGATGGACTCACAAGCCCATATATTCAAGCTGCGCGATTGGTTACATGGACTGCGAAGACAAGGCTTCAGGGGTGCACACAAGGCAGCCGCGGGTCTTCAAGTTTAACGTATACCACAGTAAAACCTCTATCAGTGTAATAATTGATTCAAGATTGCTTTTGCCTGGTTTGCATCAACCTTCCCTTTCGTCTCTCGCATGATCCAGCCGACAACCTTGTTGATTACATTCTTGTTCCCATTTCGTATTGCCGCAACCTCTGACGGCAATGCATCCACAGCGCGAATACACACCTCGCGCAGTGGGTCGTCATTGTTGGCCGATATAGATTTCCGATCTGAAGAGGTTGCAGTGAGCAGGTCCATCTCTGTTGCCAATTGCTTGACAGACTTGTCGGGCGTTGACAAGAGCATTTGCTTTAGTAGAAGTTTTGCCGATGGTCGCGTCATCTGTTTTGCGGTGACGAGATCAAGTAATTCCCCCATTCGGTCAACTGGAATGTACGCTGAGCTGAACGGCTTCCCTAGCGCTGATAATTGTCCGAGGAGGTTCTGTATTATCCTATCGAACACGACTTTCAAAAAATGCGCATAGATAGAACAGCAGAATCGCTAACCAGTTAATTACGAATTTTGGGTCTCTGCCTTCTGAGCATAATAGTTCAAAATATGCGACAGCACCGATGGTTGATTCTTCAGCACCGTCGAAAGGTATATCACGGATTGCGTCAAGATTCATCAGAACATCAATATTGTTTTCGGTGACACCCTTCGAAGTGTAGGTCTCGAGGAGGCGCGCACGGGTGAGAGCAGGAAGCGGAGGCATCTCTCGTCTAACTCTGTCGATGTGTTCCTACATATTGTAAGAATGCCACTCACAAGGAAAACATGAAAAAGATATCAATACCTGGCTGAAAACAAGCACACCAAGATTGGGATCAGGCATGTATCGGTAGTCGGGGGCATCTTCTTTCGAACGCATCTTAAAGGTCCTCCAACTATCATGGTCGAATCCGCGAGTTTCTTGAGGGACTTTTCCAGACGAATTACGTTCTAAGATTTTTCTTTGCCGTTGAATTTCGTACTCTAAATACTAAATTAGAGACAGCTGGAGAAAAGATGTGTATTCAAAAGACCTATTGCAGCGACCATGAATTTGATGCTGTTGATGTTCTTAACTTCGCAACGTGTCCCTGGAGGTTCGCCTGGTCGGTTGATCGAGATGTTCACGTCGCACCGCATAGATCCCTTAGCATTAAAGGTAAAATAAAGTCTGGAAGCTGGGACAAAATCTCATACTCACCGCGTCCATATTCCCATCGCTAACGCCTACAGCACGCAAAAGCTCTTGTAAAGACCGTACATAATCCGCTGCTTGCTCTGGGTTTCTGAGGTCAGGCTCTGTCACAATCTCTAGCAAACCCGTGCCTGCTCTGTTTAAGTCGATGAGTGCAGTTTTCGTTTGAGGATTCGCGACAGATTTGGCGGTGTCCTATCGAGAAGTTTTTAGGTATGAATAGCTTTTTTGGAAGGTGCATACCTGCTCCAGCTGAATCTGTTTAATTCGCACGGGAATACCAAGTTTGGGAGGTGTAAAAAGGCCGCTAACGGCGAATGGCAAATAATGCTGAGTGATTTGGTAGCCAGCAGGCTGGTCGGAGTAGAAATAATGTTTTCGGTCAAACGAAGAATACTCTTTTATAGAACAGTTGAGAGCCAAGGCAGCTCTAAGAGCGAGATCCAGACATTTCCTATTGAGTCGAGGCAAAGTCCCGGGAAAGGCTGCGTCGAACGCGTTGAATCGTGTATTGGGCCGATGACTCAAAAGCGAAAAAGGTGCGCTTGAAAACAGCTTTTGACTGGATTTGATTTGGACGTGCGTTTCGATGCCGATAACCACTTGCCAACCATCGACCAGCAATCGGGACATGAAAGTTGAGAACAAATCAAAGCGCTCGCGGCACAATTCATTACAGACCATCTGCTTCAAGCGACTACTTATACAAAGCACAAATTCTAGCGCGCTGCAGGACGCAACCTTACGATACAAAGATGAGAATGTCATCCCGATAAATCCCATCTTACGACCCTTTGGAACCGCCACTTCCTCGCTTGAGACCGTTGAATAATTGATTTCTGAACGACAAGCGATTCGAAGACTGAGCATCTTCATTCTCGTGCATGGCTTCTGCATACCTGAATGTCGTTTTGATAGGGATGACATGGGAGAAAAAAAAAGAAACTGAGCAAAACTCACAATAGTTTATATCGAACAAGCTCTCCTTCCATCTCCTCATTCCGAAGTCTGGCCTTGACTAATTCATTCTAATCGACGAGAATCAGCAAGTCGGGGGAATGAAGATGAAGGGCGAATCAACTTGCCAGAAGTTCGACATGCTCAACATTGAGTTGAGCCAGATTGGCCTCAAGACTTTTACTGTAACGAGGTCAGAAGAAAAATGAGGGCTAAATTTACAGTACCTACACTTGCGCCGACAGTGCGCGATTGCTGCTACGAAGCTCATCGACCTCTAGAGCATGTTTGTTCGTTTCTCGCTGGAAACCAATTCAAACCAGTGCCGGAGAAGCAGGCATCCTTTACAACTCACAACTTTCTCCTCGTATTCGTGACTGTAGCTGTCTAGCATGAACGGAGTAATTCGAAGAGAGACAGCATCATTGACGAATTCGTCCACTCGGTATCTGATTTCCTTTGCTTCTTCTCCTTCTTTGGGATCAATCTAGGAGGGAGTCGGTACGGCTGAGAGGACTGGAAGAGGTATATTACTTGACCTTGTATCGATCGAACAACTTTGTGTTGAGAAAAGCAAGTATATCGTCAAATTTGAGATTCAACAAAAGGTCTTCGTTCTTTTGCAGTAATGCTATACTGAAACCAAAGATTGCTTCGATTCCACTTGCCAAGCAATTATCGTATATTCGAAAGACAATCTCAAGAGGAAAACTATCAGAGGTGTTAGCATAGAAACAAATTAAGCGACAGGAGCACTGACCGATAGCTAAACATTGTCAGAAACCACTGTGAACAGAACATGCTCGATTTAATTCCTTGTCGCAAGAAATGGACATGGAGAACAGGAAGTAATTCTTCTATTAGACGGTCGAACTAATACCATTTAAGTGAAGTGCGAGACATCTCTGAGACTTCGGTCACACCTGAAACTGTTTAGAAAAATAAGCGAAAGTGCAGAGTAGCAAAATCATCGCTCACTAATCGTAGTTGTAGTTTTGGCATCTCCGGGAGAAAATGGCCTCGAAGGTCATACACTTGCATCAGACGCACTAGAAGAGAAAAGGCTTCTTCATCAGGCATCTTTGAAAACGTGTGAGTGAAAACAATCTGCCCATAAGTATTCACTTACATTCAACAACAAGATTGCCACAACAAACGGTAGGCCTTGACAATACCCCACTTGAGGGTCAAAACTTGGAAAAATCGACTCTTCATCGACGGCATGCCAGAGAACCGTACCAAAGAGTGCTTACTTTGAATACGCTTTGAGAACATTGTATAAATTCTCTTGTCCTATGCCTTGCCCGTCAGTGAAGAAATCGTGATGTGGAAAGGTTCTGAAGTGTTCAAGTGTTAGTCGAGCATAATGACCTGGATTGAGACAACGATTTCCCACCTTCCTAAATCGCGCAAGATGGCCTTTTCATGAATACTGCTTTCTTTTAAAAGTTTGAGGTATGTGCCCTCAAGGTCGGGATCCTTGGATGCAGCCCTGCAAATAGGGTGTGAGTTGAACAGCAAGTAAGGAAATCGGAATTAGTACATCAATTGCCACATCATTCCACGCAGAGTTGATGGTATGCCTTTAGCAATGGCCTGCGCTAGCTCTTCCGGCCTCTCAGATGCAAACTTCTGATAATCTTCAGGCGCTTTGGTATATCGAGTCTAGCGGCAGCATGGAGGACTCACCGGAAATAACCAGACCCCAAAAACCTAGCAATCAATAAGTGACCAGACTATAAGTGGCCAGAACTACATAGATAGTTGTGACATACCCCAGTCAATACCAGCACTGAGACCGGGAGTTGGTGGCCCAATTTGATTATCCACGCTTCCATCCTCCTGCTGCTCCTTTTGTAACCGAGCAAACTCCTCTTGTAGCTTGTGCTGACCATCTGCACTGGTCTGTATTTTATCATCACGATTGACTAAAAGAGAGATATGTCGACTAGAGCGAAGGGTAGTGAGTGACGCAGATTTCTTGTGAGATGGGGCAGAGGGAGTGAGCGCTGTTTCCAAGTCCAAATCCAGGGGAGTTGGCTTATGTTTGAGTTGTGGTTCATCAGAACTGTCATTGTTGACAAGCAAATCCCCCAGCGTTTCATCATCTAGAGAAACATCGCTTAGTTCAGATTCTGCGATGGAATCTCGAGCATGAGTTTCGGTTGCTTCAGGAGCAAATGAGGCGACTTGAGGCGAAAATAAAGAGTCCAGAGCTGAGGAATTCACAGCAGCTGGTACAGCACTTGTGCTGGACTCTGAAACATCCGTGGACATTGTTCAACAGAGCGCAGTTGCCGTGTCATAGACTCAAACAGAGATCGTGAAACGGTGAAAAAAAGGTTTAGGCGCTCAATGGGCGCTTCAAATTTGCCTCTAAGTACAAGCAGTCTCCCTACTTGTTCTCTCTGTTCCGAACTATAATTAGTGTAGAAAATATATCTCGCGGATGATTAATCTCCTGTCAATGTTGAATGTTACAGAATGAGTAGATAGGCACTTGATACAGGTATCGCTGTGATCATCCTGGCCGATCAGTGGTAGCGCTCAAGAGAGAATCCTGTCATGCTTTATCCTGGGCTTCCCAAAGCCATTTCGACCTGCGTAGCACCTTCTCCATTATGTGTCGACAGAGGCATATACAACCTCCGTTATCTATCAGTTCAAATGATACCCTGCAAACAAAGCGACACGTATGCAACCTCTGCAGTTCCCTTTAAGCGAACGAGTTTGAAGTTGAACATAAGGTCAACCATGTCAGTTCTTGTACTTGAAGGCCAGTGTATAGACAGTTCAGCCAACGAAAGAACTGTGAGTTGAGCGCGCGCATATTTGAGCATCCAACGATCGAAAATCCACGAAGAATTATGCCAATTGGTAAACAGTACATTACAGGCCTAGGCTCACCTGATGGTATACAGGAAAAGTACACGAAACAAATTTTCAGGCCAAGGAAAAAATTATTATCAGGTACCTCGTCCTCTGCCACGTCCTCCTCTCACTGGAGCGCCACGACCCCGTCCTGCAATAGTGTAGCTAGTCAGATATTTGGCTCCAATGCAAAGTATTCATAGAACGAACCTCCTCTCACGAGTGACCCTCGGCCTACAAAATGACGAAATAAGTGGACAAAAAAGAAAATTTCCACCTGGCTTACGCACCACCTCTATTTCCTGCTTGGGAACCTCGAGCACTTCTTCCGGCCTCTCTAGCGCGATTTTGCTCGTCTTTCACAACATCAAGAAGGGTATCTGGTATCCGCAGATATTTAATCTAGAAACGAAATATATTCTGTTGAGTGGGCTATATCGATTCACAGCTGAACACGCACTGTACTTCCTCTAATGTAACATTCTTTTAATTTCCAAAACTTGTCGCCATCAGAGTTTGTTTGGTATACCTCTCGCAGAGTTATGTTCATGAAGTTGTCACAGTTGACCAAATGTCCATTGAAAGTCTCTCCATTCTTCAGTTCTACGAGCTAGGGTGAACAGTAAGATCCAATATCAGACCGGTGGAAAGCCACCTACCATAGGTTTATTTTGCGCCGCATTGAGCAGCGATAGGGGAAGCTGTAAAGAAGGGAGAAATTAGTGTCATGGATAATCGGGGAATTGGGAACTTGAACGGCTGCTCACCATCGTGTATGGACGCAAGGAAGAAAATCACAAACGTGACTTATGGTCACGGACGGTCACGCATCAAGACGCGTCTGTGACAAGAGTCGCGTCGTTCTAGGACGCGACTCCTGCGCACATTTGCAAGTCGGTTGTAACAAAGATTTTTCTCAGAATCATCCAAATTGTCGGAAGAAAAGAGCGGTAGTAGCTCGTAAGTCCATCTGCAGACGCATACAATGATACTCGCGTCGTGATCAACAGTGGAAAGAATTTCCGGACATCATGATACGACTGAAAAATCAGTACGTCTACTAAGTTATTGAGAACATAAGCCACGTAAACTCTCTGGACTGAGAATTCAAGGCGCCTCAACGGTTTAACGGTATTCTGATAAGATCGAGAGGCACGAATGTATACGAACAGATAACTTCAGCAGACAGGAGCATACCACCGCGTGCAAGTGCCTTTGTTCGTGCGAAATGACAACTATATATATTTTGTCCGCTGTACATCTGCTTCACAGCTAGTTGAGTATGTTCTTGTTGATCATGATCATACTGCTTTCTATCCTTAAAGTGCGACGCTGTTGATCAGAAGATATACGCCATTCTGCGATCCGTATACTGCTGCCCAGTAATTCAAAAATACCTGGATGATATATATATATATCATCTTGACACCAGAATGGCGATAGAACTTTCCATTCTATCAATCGCAACTAGGCGGAGCTTTGAAGGAGTGTGGATTGACAAGTGCTGGATGATATATTAGTGATCTTCAACTCTACAACAATCTAGGTGCTGTTCGAACCTTGAATTTTTGACTTGATATCTGGCTTTCTATTTCTACCGACAGCTATACCCAAGCTCATAAGGAAAGGTATCTTGCATTGAATGAAATCGGGTAAAAGGCAGAAGAGGTGACGGGTATAAACGAAAGAAGACCTAGTGAAGTGAAAGTAATAAACATAAGCCCTTCGCATTTGCTAGGGTAACTGATAAGTAGTAAAATCGAAATTAAAGAGTCATAGCGTTCAACCTAGAGATACATGCTATTATACACTGTTTGACTTTGAAAAAGAAAAAAAAAAACATAAAATAACGTAAACATAAAGCGTAATTGAAGACTCTCATTCAAGACTGCTATCCGAACTCGAGGAACAAGGACGCGGTGGGTGACGAGGGCGTGGTCGAGGGGAGGAACTTGGATCCAAACGAGCGCAGAGGTTTTCCAGTTCCATCAAGAAATGCCCCTCTTTCCAGCGTTCAGACTCTTCAGAAGCTTTATTAATTTTCCAGCCCAGATATGCAGAACATTTCGAACAACTAAGTTCTTGCATTGTGTGGGCACCAGTAGCCATTAGGCGGACGCAGGGAGAAGACATAGTGACATTACGACTGCAAACTTGTATAAGAAAAAAAAGTGGGCTGTGATTAAGACGAACATACATTTCCGTGAAGAGAGACGCTTTACCAGAGAAGCCACGGAAAGCTCTCGACTCGGGAGGGATCTAAGTTCAAGATGGATGATGGTAAGTTGGCAACGCTGGTAAAGGAGGCGCGTGAATACATACAGCTTCCAAGGGAAGAAGGAGAGATATAGATGTGATGACGGTCATACACTGTTTGCAAGCGAGGGCTCGGGGAATTGGTGGAAGGGGCCTAGATGATGCTCGTTCTCGAGGGAGAGAGGGTAGACGGCGAGGAGAATCAGCGCTCTTTGACGAGTCCTGATCTCCCAAGGGAACATTGTCACTGGGGGACATGAAGGTGTGGAGGACAGAAAATCACAGAAACCTGTAAGGATTAATTCTATATATGCGAGAGCGGTTCTACGGATGCGGTGCGATCTCCGACTGATTCAGTTTGATGCAATCCCCGAAACTTGAGCAATTTCATAGGCGCTACCTTTTAGCGCTATGTGTCCCTTGACTTTTTAGATCTTTGCCATTCCTTGATCTTGATTCAATGATTGCTCAGTTGCACAACTGTGATGAGAATTAATGCCCTCAACCACGCCCCGCCATTAGTCGCTTCCATCTTCCCGCTCTTCGCCGAAGGAGGCGGGTTTGATCATCTACGTTGAGTCACCGGAATGGGCGAATACCTTTCGGCTCAACTCCCCAATTTTAGGCTAGTTGCAAAATTCACCTGCTGTAGAAGCAGATATCTACTGAGATAACACGGCGAAGATGATGGACTATGACAGCGTGGCGGCCCGAGTCGCGATAAGGTATAACATTGATCAATGAGATACAACATTCGTCAGCTTTGAGAATGACCACCATCATCTGCCAAAGTTCCCAAGTACTACTGCCTGACAGCGAATTTCTCCAACCGGCAACAATCATTATCGATGCTGACACTGGGAAGATTGCTCAAGTTCATCGACAAATACTGTCAAAAGATTCCCTGCCGCCCCACGCTCAATTGATAGATGCTGGCAAAAATGTCGTCCTTCCCGGTTTAGTGGAGTAAGGATGGCAATAATTTATGACATGACGATGCGAATTACTTAACGCAAAAAAACGGATTGTGTTCCAGTGCTCATGTGCATCTCAATGAACCTGGTAGGACTAATTGGGAAGGATTCTACACAGGCACCCAAGCTGCGGCCTCCGGGGGTGTAACTACCGTGGTAGATATGCCTCTAAATTCAATTCCTCCTACGGTCTCTGTCGCAGACCTTTGCACAAAACGCGATGCCGCACACGGGCAGTGCTTTACCGACGTTGCGTTTTGGGGCGGTGTGATACCAGGGAATCAGGTACATGCGATCGTTCACAACCTTTCATGCGTACTCATTCCTCTTCGTCAGGGCCATCTCAAGCCATTGGTAGAAAATGGGGTAAAAGGTTTCAAATGCTTTCTTATTGAAAGTGGAGTAGAGGTACGCATCACTTTGATGAATGTTTCGCCTTACCGACTCTCAATGCAGGAGTTTCCTTGCGTCAATGAGAATGATCTGGACGAAGCTATGAAAGTACTGGAAGTATGTCTTTGCCACTGAATGATGAGAGCATCGGTCTTGACGTCTATATCAGAATCAGCCTACTACTCTCCTCTTTCACGCTGAATTGGACCGTCATGATCGCAGCGAAGACAAAGCGTTGGATCCTTCTCTATACTCAACTTTTCTTCATTCAAGACCTCAAGCTTTGGAGGCTGATGCAATTTCACTCGTAGTGCACCTGCTGAAAAAGTTTCCAGGTCTTCCTTGCCACATTGTGCATCTAAGTGCATCTGAAGCGCTTCCTCTCATTCGAGATGCAAAAGCTGCCGGTTTAAAGCTCAGCGTAGAAACATGTTTTCACTATCTATGTCTTTCCTCGGAAGACATTCCTCGCGGGCAGACGATAGCGAAATGTTGTCCTCCTATACGCGAATTTAATAATCGCGAGTTGCTTTGGGACGCGCTCAAGGATGGGACCATAGACTTTGTCGTATCTGATCACAGTCCGTGTGTTCAGGAACTGAAGAAAATTGACGAAGGCGATATAATGGCCGCATGGGGAGGTATCAGTACGCTCGGGCTAGGACTGAGTCTTTTGTGGACTGAGGGGAGTCGGAGAGGAGTATCGCTCGCCCAAATCGTGAACTGGACTAGCGTTCAAACTGCTCGCCATGCCAGGCTCCATAACCAAAAAGGCAGACTCGAGGCTGGCTTTGATGCAGACTTTATCATTTGGGATCCTGACGCTGAGTTCGAAGTCAGTCTGTATGCATTTTTATTCTCCTCCTTCATAACTCTGTCTCTTTATAGGTCACGAAAGATTCCCTAAACTTCAAAAACAAACTCTCTCCGTATGTAGGTCTTAAACTTCGAGGCAAGGTGAAGAAAACTTTTCTTCGAGGCTCCATGGTCTATGACCACTTCAGTGGGTTTGACGGTGTGAAGCCATTGGGAAAATTACTGTAATTTGTAGCATTAAGCCGGATTTCAAGCGGCATAACATCACGAAGATACCCTGCTGCTTGATACGGTTAATCATGTACATACTTATAGGCTCTGAGAAAAGACGATAGCGTCTCAGCCTTTGGAAAAATAAGCCTTTCTTAGATGCTTAAGCGCCCCACAGGCGCCCACTAGATAATCGACGCGCGTGCGCGTCCATACGCGGTGCTGTTTTCTTCTTCACATCGAGATGGATACCACGGCCAATGTCCCCGCTGGATTAAGTCCTCTAGTGCCTCTTTTATATCACGAAACGCAACAGCCAGGATCGATGCTCTGTGCTGCAAACAGCCTTAACAACCTCCTGCAAGGCAATTATGTTCGTGAAAGTTCCGCTTTGGTATAATGCTGCAGCTGACTCAACGTCAGTTTTCAGCAGTAGATCTATCCGAGATTGCTCGTGATTTGGATGACCTCGAGCGAAGTTATGCGGGAAATCAGAGTGAAGGTAGTCATAATATGGATGATACAGGTAAGGTACTTCGTTAATGGAGATTGAATCAGTTCTTCACATTTGACATAGGTTTCTTTTCTGTCCAAGTATTGGAAAATGCCTTGGCAGTCTGGGGTCTGAGGTCATTTGATTATGATTATGATTTTTGCAAATGGTTCTTCTGATCTTCTACACAGCTTGCTTCGATGGAGAGGAGAACAAATGCTTCCATACCAGGATCATCCAGAGTAAGTAGGGATCGCATAGACAGTATTAGCTGTTAACGCAGCTTTTTAGGGAGGAACGTGCTTTCATTCTCAATCAGCAACAACATTGGTATACGCTGCGACGCTTTGGTGCCTCGGAATCTTCGGAGGGCGGCACCATATCTGGCCACTGGTTCAATCTTAATTCCTATCTCCCGGGGCCTGAATGGGTATCTAAGCTTTATCTTCAAATGTTTCTGCAACAGGTACGCATTTTGATCATTTTTTTAAAAATGAGCAATTGACCTCTCTTTCAACAGGCTGAAGCGGATGGTATTGATTAATTACAAGACTTTACAAAATTACTCATGCTTCTTATGCCAGGCTACTCTGTCTTTGTTGTGCGACCGACAGATCCAGAAGCTCCTCTGTCACTGCCAAAAACAGAAGCGGATGAGATAGCATCGACTCTTAGTGAAGGTTCTGGCACGCGGACACATGGGCCAAGACCTGGGGGTGTTTCAATGGAATTTGAAGGTCTAGAAGATGAAGATGTGGAACTGCAGATGGCCTTGCAAGCTTCATTAGGGCGGGATATCCCTTCTCCTCCTGCGGAACCTCCCCGACTTGTACGAACTTCCATTCCTCTACCTTCGACTGCCTCTTTCCCGCCATCGGGTTCTGGATCCGGGGCACTTACGCCTTCGCAACCAGCTGATTCCTCATTATCTCCACTTGATTCTCCTATACAAGAGCATGATTCTATTGCTGGATCTATGGCTCAAAGTCGCAGGATATATGAAAGAATGCTGGCAGAACAGGCTCAAGCTCATAGAGAAATCGAAGCGGGAGGAGGAGGTTCAAGTGCTCGACGAAGGCAGGAAGAGGAAGAGGAAGAAGAGATGCTACGACGAGCCATTGCGGAAAGCGAAGCGATGGCTAGGATAGAAGGTCACGGAAGACCTGATGACGAGGACGAGGAGGATGACATGGATATCGATAGTCGGCAGAGTGCTCGCGTCTCACAAGGATTCGCTCAAAGCCGTGTATATGACGACGAAGATCAAGAGCTTCAAGCTGCTTTACGAGCGTCCCTAGAACAAATGCCCGCAGATTGGAATCCACCCTCGGATGCTCCTGCCCCTGCTCCGCCAAGTAATACAGCTCATCCAGATCCGCTGGAATCTAGAGCTGACGATGACGAATCGCTTGCTTCTGAAGACACTGCTCCGTTGGAGCCTGACGAACCTGAGACACCCGCCGAACCGGTGAATCTGGAGGATATGAGAAGGCGAAGATTGGCACGATTTGGTGGTTAGACTATCTACAATAAGTGACAAGAGATTGTAACATATTACGAAAACTATTGTGTTCAGAACAAAATTGATAGTGACTTGAAGCAACGCTCATTGCGTAATCAATACATGCTCTCGGTCTCCTGCCACCATGATCCTACGACGTACACATCGGGCTCATACGGCGTTCTTGCTTCTACTTCTGTCGTATTGCATGCCTCTGGCAGCGGCTGACGATTTCAAATGTCAATTCACATTAGGCCAACAGAATTTCGACCTTAGTTCTCTAAATACTGAACAAAAGGCTACTCGAACGCGTGAAACCCCTCCAACGACGATGATAGATACCCTTCATTTCAATATTTGCGAAGATTTGAAACCACAGGAAGATTTTCCCCCAACCGACCAAGTGCGTAGTCTCCCTCAAACCTCGTGTATTCTACACTTACATCAACTGGCTTCAGTGTCCCTCGGGAACCAGAGCTTGCCTTACTAAAGTCAATCATAAGTCAGATATGGAGGATCGGGTAGTTGCTGTTATTCCTGTAGCTAAAGCAGATTCCTCAGAGGCAAAGATCTCGGCATTATCTTGTACGTGAGTCCTCTCTGTTTCCCGTCTCAAACATAATTTTCTTATTGTGTCCAGCACCCCCTGGAGTGTCTATTCTTTTATATGGGAGCTCATATCCAGACGCGTCCGATGATTCCCAAAAGCAATCGTTCAAGGTCAACTTGATTTGCGGCGAGAAACCCAGTGATCCAAAGTTTGAAAATTATGATGGGTCAGTGGTTGAAGTGTCGTGGACGAACCCAGCCGCCTGCAGCTCGGAAGGTAGTGGAGATAACGGGGATAATAATAACGGCGGTGGCGAGCCTGAGGAGAAGGAAAATGTAGGAAGCGGTATTGGCTGGTTCTTCCTCGTGTAAGTTTGACTGCGGCGTTTGTCCAGGATGATATTGACTGTGGAATGCTTTCAGTCTTCTGTTAGCATTCGTGGCCTACTTTGGCCTGGGTGCATATCACAATTACACCACCTACGGTGCAACTGGAATGGATTTGATCCCGTGCGTATTTCTAGCGACATTGTGGATTTTGAAACTCATTTGATTACAGTCACCGCGACTTTTGGCAAGAGGTTCCATACATGTTGCGTGATGTCGTATCACACCTATGTTCTTCAGTGCGACCACGTCGCTCTTCGAGTCGAAGTGGTTACATCGCAGTCTAGTATTTACAGTACGGCCGATATGCTACACCCTAATTTCTGTTACGAATATATTCTGAGGAAAAATCATTCCACGATCTCGTGCCGTTTGCGTGCATTGAACTTCAGCTTGACTCCCAGCAGCAGATGGGGTCAGGTAAGAAAAAGTTTTACACCGTAACTGTTGGAAAAGATGTCGGAGTCTTCAGGTTATGGTAAGTGGTTTTCAAGTACATTCCTTCGTATCATAGTCGCTCAAAGATACTCTGGAAAGGACGCAAGTATCTGGCGTCGTTCTAGATCATCACTGCGAAAGCTTTGACAGCAAAGAAGAAGCTATCAGTGCATTCGATGAAGCCTATAATAATGGTTTGGTTAGAATTACAGATTCAGTTGTGGCTACCTACAAAAGCCCCAGATTGCATCCTCCAATAACATCCCCACCTTTGCCTCGTCGTTCTGCTCTCCCTGCTAATGCACCTCCTCCTCCCACTCATGTACCTCCCTCACCTGCTCCAACACCCCCGACTTCTCCGCGCTCTGTTCGCTCTCTGCAAGCTTCCGACTTTGACAATCAATCCTTTGGAGTTGTTCCAGGTTATCCAATATCTCCTTCTCCCTTGAATGTGACTATGAGGTCTCCGAAAAGGGAAAGGAATGGGTCTGGTCGGAGCACTAGGAATCGTGCAGATGAAGCCGGTCGGCCACAAGGTAAAAATATTGTCGCGAGTCCCGTTAAACGAGAGGAGCGGATAATAGCCAGTGCTCCTCCAATTCAGCCTGCAGTGCCACGCGGTGAACGACCCTTGAATAACGACAGCACCGAAAATAGTACTGAATCCGAACCCGAATGTGTATCTCTGACTCCACGTCGCACTCGTACCATGCCAAGTCTTCCAGGTACACCGCGACCAGTGGCTTCCGCTGTCACACGCACAAAATCTGCTCCGGCTTCTCAGATTTTTTCTCCCTCGTCATCTACTTCCTTTTCCCGTTATCGAGAATGTTCTCCTCGACAAAATCAACAAATTGCCATAGACCTTTCCGACGAGGATTCATACCCCGAAGCCCCAGAGACTGAAAGCGAGTCAGATTCTTCAGGTCCCGAAGATGTAACGCCCCCTGCCGCTATTGGGCTTCTCCTGAGTCCTTTGACTTCTCCGAGACTAACCAGTCCAGAGCTGATGAGGACTAGCGCGGTTGCTAACAACCGTGCTATGGGTACACCTGTCGCTGTTCAAAGGCCATTGACAATACAGAACACTCCTGTTGGCTCCAGTTCTCGAGTCATGGCTAGTCCCAGCTCGTCTTCTCGTCCCTTTTCCTCGAACCATGAGGCGGCAGCTTTGGGCATGTCGCAGCCAGCTCATGTCCCGTATACGGTGTATGATACGGAAAACGATCCCAGGTCTCCATTTCGGAAGGGTTCTTTTGTTCCAGGTGAACCAAAGTAAGTCGCAGGTTCACCTTATTCGAACGAACGACTGTTCAAACGCGGATAGTTGCCCGTCATTTGGTAGACCTTCACCTCATGGGTTTGGACTCCCTGGACAGTCGACATTATTCGCTATGAAATAAATATATACATAGTGTACTTTATGTATGCCGTCTCTCCAGTGTACTGTATTTGGTTAAACGGTTTGTGAATGGGAACGCCGGAAAACCCGGCATAGTGACTTGGTCTCCACCCCCCACCATGGATCTTTCTTCAGACTTGAGTCTAGAAGCCAGTGGCTCCCGTCTTTTATCGGAATCTCCAATCATTTCTTCCTCCCATGCAGACCTGTCAATATCTGAGCTTTCCCTTTCAGATAGAATCTCTTCCTCGTCCGATAAACCATTTAGTTTGCTCGCCCGACCTTCGACACCAGTCCAGACGCGCCGATCTACTGCCGATCACGATGAAGAGGAAAATCCGGACGACGAGGCAGGGGAAGTTACGCAAAAGCAGATTTATGCTGATACTGACGATGCAGAAGACCCTGAAAAACACGAACAAGTCGAGCGGATGAGGGTCAAACTACGTGAAGAAAAACTACAGAACGATCTTTTTGTTCTCAGAAAACTGAACGCAGCGTTTTCCTCATTTAACGAAGCATTAGAAGATGTAGGGTCCGCGAATGAGGCGAGTACTCTTAGGATTCTGTCTGTACTTCAGATATTGGATGTGAATGACCGTGTCATTTCAGCGAATATCTCGCCAACTAGTTCAGACAGAGGGTCTACTGAACAAATACATGGACATATTAACAAAATCAGAAGAATTTTCGCGCTTGATCTTTGACGAAGAATGGGAGGGCGCAGACCAGGTTCGAGATGATTTCCGCACCCATTTATGGTGATATCTGATATGTATATCCAGGACGATATGATACTGCAGCGTGAATTTGAGGAACGCGTTGAACGAGCACGGAAAGAAGCGGAAGAACGAGCCCTTGCTGAACAGCGAGAAAAAGAAAGGGTAGAAAAAGAAGCCAGGGAAAAACAGGCGCGTGAGGAACGGGAACGCTTAGAGAGAGAGAAGGCTGCTACTAGAGGTACGAGTTCGAGCGGTGTTCGAGGTGTTCGAGGAACGCGGGCATCGAATAGAGGTGTGAGAGGTGCTGCCCCTTCAACTAGAGGATGTGTGTTATACTTGATTCATCGGTGGTACTGCGACTACTGACCCATATTCTGCAGCTACAACCAGCTCACGCGGTCAACCATCAAGAGCAACAACAGCTAGTCGATCATCTGGCAGCGCTCGTGGAACTACCAGACGCGGTCGAGAGACTTGATTGCAATTTCGGTAGCATCCTTACGGACAAATAACGGTGCAAACCCAAAACAGTGGTCGCAGTTTGTCGAGGAGACTAACCCTCGCTGGAATGACAACAGCGTTTATACAAAATAAATATATGTAAGATCCTTGAAGAGACGTGACATGCTAGATGGAAATAGTATGTACTAGAATATAGTAAGAGTGTAGCACTAGAATATCAACAAAGGAAAATATGCATATGTGAAGCAAACGAGCAAGTGGAAAGTGAACAGTGATTGTCATATATACTTAAACAGAAACCAAGAACCCAAAAAGACATCAAATAAGAGATGTCATTGTATCTAAATAGTCCATATGATATATCGAAGTTGAGGAGTATACTCAAATGTATGTTACCTCTGTCGCTGTTTTCAGCCAAGTAACAACCTCGTTTTTATCTTCTCGTTCCGCTTTATCAAAAAATGCCCGGTCCAATTGAACATTTAGAAGTGACCGTCCCATCTTCTTTCTGGCACGAACCGCATCTGCCACTAACTCAATCTTTCCTTCGGAATCTCGCTCTATTACCAGCTCTTCCAAGTGAGGCCATACTGCAACTTGATACGAAGGTGACGAAGAAGGGAGACCATCCGAACCCACCTCTTGAGTCCTTGTACTACACAATAGACGACAGAATGCGCTAGAGTAGACATCTATAAGATGAAGGCTTGTCAACCGCGGGAAGGCTCTGACAAGACTCGAGTCGACATATATAATGTCTTTGACTCGGTCTAATACCAGACGGGTAAGTTTTGGGAACGATTTCGCGTAACAGCGAAAATACACCAGAGACCGGCACCATTCTGCTGTCCCGAAATCTTTGAGGGTAAGTTCTTCGAGAGCAGGCAAGGAGAACAGTTGCAAAAGGGGAATGACATTGTGGGTCGAGGAAGAATCATGGTAGATAAATCGCAGCTCGAGAGTACGTAGACAGGGTATCTTGATCAGCGGTCGCATCATGTTTCCATTGTTCCTATCCAACCGGGCGAAGGCGTGCGTGTCAAAATGGAGCTTGAGGTTGAGCAGACCAGGAGAATTAGCAAAAAGATTTTGGAAATCGGCATGACCTGGCCAGAGAATGAAACGGAGTTCAAGAGTTGTGAGCCCTCGCAATGGACTGGCACTCCAGCGAAGACCTACTCGATTGAGACGAACGGTGGAAAGACAGGGACTCGATTTTAGAAAGGCATGTGGAGTGGCAGTGGGCAAGTCGCCGTCATGGAATTTATGCGCAGTAATCTCTAGGCATTCGAGTATGGGAGCGTGGATATCCTTCAAGTATGACAAGACCAGAGGCAAGTTCTGCATGGTAGGAACGAATATGGAAAGGCTGCGCCATCGCTCACTTTCAGGTGCTAGTTGTGCGATTACTGTCTTGCTGGAGATGTGGGTGCAATCGATTGTAATATCGAGGGGAAGATTCAGTGACCTTTGAAGCGCATGTGAAATGCTTTTCAAAGGTTTTTGAAAGTCAGCAATAGTGGGCAAGCGGTCGAGATCGCCTCGGGAACGGGTGACCAGAATGGATGTCCATAGTGAAGGCGTATGTATCGCTATCTGACGCCATCGTTGACACACGCATAATACCGTATGAATGAGCGGAGGGGTTTTGAATGGGGGAATAGGTGTCAAGGGATATCGAAGGTCACAATGAGGAAGCAGAGAGCTATATGAGAAGATAAGCGTCAGGAGCTCGTTTGGAAGCTGGTTAATGAAGGCGATGGGTAAGTCGTGGGTATCAGTTGCTAGTGAGGATGTTTCGCTGGTTGTATCGCTGAGGCTCTGAATGCGAAGCTTAGGACAGTTTATTGGGAAGGTCAAGTATTCGTACTTACTTCAGCGTCTGAATCCTTGTCGTCATCCCAGTCATGGATTGACGGTCTTGTGCTTCCCAAGATATCCGCTGTCATGCTCCTGGTGAGCTCCCTCGCATTGACATTCCTACTATCTTCTACCTGGACTTGTATACGCCCGGCATTTTCAGTAAAAACCTCGTCCTCGCCATCGGATAATGGCATTATCAAAGGGCTTGAGCTGCTGGCGCCGGCATAGGAAGCCCTGCTAGACGAGGGACGCTGAGAAGCGCGAAGAGGAGAAGGTTTGTTATCCAGCTCGGAAAGTATGGTTTCTGTGTCGTCTGTGCGCTTCAAGTTTCTCCGACCTCGACGTCGTTTGAGAGTAAGACTATTTCCTAGACTGCGATTACATAGTGTGAGCTTTTGGTTTTTTTTGAGAGTACATTGAAGGAGGAACCGACTTGGAGCTAGGAGCAATGCTCATCGAAAATATAAAGAAGGAACTTCAGAATGAGCTGGAGCCGATATTGGGGAGCACTTGGACCGGTGTACAGGGATATCGTCGTCTGGTGGCGACCGTCAGAGAGCAAGACAAGCTTCAGCCATCAGTTGGGTCCGATTGGTCGGGCTCGCGATAAGCGGCCCGGCCAGTCAAGGTTTTTTTTTTTCTTTCTTTATTTTTCCGTCCCCGACCAGCGCGATGAAACGACAGCATTCAGACGAATCCGACGACGACAAATCTGATAATGACATTGACCATGACGTTGATATATTCTCTGCTCTCACGGCAAAGAAACCAAAAATCAATTCTGAATCCGATGACGAGGACGATTTCAGCTTTTTTCTGCAAGACTCTATTGCAAAACGCAATGTAAAGAGCGGCACAGAGCTTCTAAAGAAAACTAAGGGAAAGTCCAAACTGGCCAATGGTGAAGTTGGCGGTGGCAGCTTCCAGAGCATGGGTATGTATGTAGACGTTTTCAGACCATGAACTCAATCTAAATTTCAGGTCTTCATCCGTCTCTGCTCCGTTCGTTAAATCTGCAGGGATATCGTATACCTACTCCCATCCAGCGGCTAGCTATTCCCCCTTTGTTGTCCAACCCTCCTCGAGATCTTGTCGGTATGGCTCGCACAGGTTCCGGAAAGTCTCTTGCTTTCATGGTGCCCCTGGTACAGCGTCTAGGCGGTCGACATGCGACTACTTTTGGCGCTCGAGCCCTCATATTGATTCCCACGCGAGAACTTGCCATTCAGATCCTCAAAGTTGGTAAAGAGCTTGCGAGATTTTGGAACCATGGCAAAGGTGACCACGCTGGAGACTCCAAGGAAACCAATGATAGCAAAGGTCAAAGCCTTCGGTGGGGTCTTATTGTCGGTGGAGAAGGACTAGACGAGCAGTTCGAGATGATGTCCAACAATCCAGATGTGTACGCCATTTACTGTATCTTTCCAATGAGACCTACTTATGCCTTTCGCAGTATCATCGCAACGCCCGGCCGCCTGCTTCATTTGATTGTCGAAATGAATCTCGACATGAAATCCATCCAATATGTCGTCTTCGACGAAGCTGACCGTTTATTTGAGATGGGGTTCGAGACAGCCTTGACAGAGATTATTCACAGACTCCCCTCTTCACGACAAACTTTGCTCTTTTCCGCGACTTTACCTACCTCACTTGTTGAATTCGCCAAAGCTGGACTGCAAAACCCGAAGCTTGTGCGCCTCGATGCCGAAAGCAAAATAAGCTCTGACTTGAAGATGGCATTTTTCTCGGTCAAACAGGCTGAAAAAGAGGCATGTTTGATGTCTCTTCTTAGAGATGTCATCAAGGTGCCTTTAGCCGAGTCACAATCTCAAGAAGAGAAAGGTTCCGACAAGAAGGGGAAAGGCAAAGCGAAAAAGGCAGAAGATGCCATCATGCCTCATCAAACACTTGTTTTCGCTGCTACCAAACATCACGTCGAATATCTCACAAATCTTTTGACTGCTGCTGGTTATGCTGTCTCTCACATATATGGCTCTCTCGACCAAGCGGCTCGTTCATATCAAATGGACCAGTTCCGCCGTGGGCGAACAAGCATCCTCGTTGTCACGGACGTCGCTGCTCGAGGAATTGATATTCCTGTTCTCGAAAATGTTGTTAACTATGATTTCCCTCACGGCGCTAGAGTATTCGTTCATCGAGTCGGCAGAACCGCTCGGGCAGGTCGTCAGGGCTGGGCTTGGTCATTTGTCACTCATACTGAACTTCCTTATCTTTTGGACCTTCAGCTGTTCCTCGGTCGACCCTTAAAATGTGAGGTGACCGAGGGGGGTGATCAAGTATACACCGAATCTCTGATATTAGGTCCATTCGAGCGCGGGAGGATCGATGAAGACATGGAGTATCTCAAATCCCTCGACGACGCCAATCACTCCTTACCCTCACTGCGTACAGTAATGAAACGCGCTCAGACCATGTACGAGCGGAGTAAAGGAAAAGCCAGTCCTTCCAGCTACAAGCGGGCTAAGGAGATGATCAAAGATCCCAACTGGGTGTTAGCCGGTTCTGACACAGGTATCAACCCGGTCCTGCTCAGAGGCGCAGGTGAGCGCGAACGCCGCTCGCAGGAACAAGCCAAACAAGCCCTCCTGCGTGCTGTTAGTGCATTCAGACCTGCGGAGACCGTGTTCGAGATTGGCACGAAGGGAAAGGCTAGTACCGCTAACGCTGTTTTAATGAAGGAGCGTCGGAAAACGCTCAGCAAGACCGCCCAGAGAGCCCACGGGGCTACCTCTTCTGCCTTGATTGACAATGACGATTCGTTTCCCGAGGCTGTCGCGTCTTCCAGTAAAAATCTAGAAATGGCGAACGAGGACGATATTGCGGTAAGATTTCTCGCCGGTCATTATTTACGGGGTCTTATCAAAGCTTCTTAGACGGTATTCAATAAGTCGAGCAATTCGACCAGTTTCCGCGATGAGGAGTTCTACATGTCACACTATCAGAAGGATGCCGCGACTGAGAAGGGGTGAGTTTACTCGATGAGCAGCTCTCAAATCGAATCTTTACTCTTTCTTCAGTTACTCTCTTACCGACGGTGCTTCTTTCGTGGAACAAGCCCGCGGAGCGACGTTCGATCTGGCCGGAGACGAAGGCGGTGCCGACCGCAAGAAACGTCAACTCAACTGGGACAAAAAGAAGAAAAAATTTGTTAAAGGTGACGGAGTTGGTGCCGATAATGTAAAACTTGTCAAAACAGAGAGTGGCATGAAGCTTCCCGCGTCGTATCGCAGCGGTCGCTTCGACGAATGGAAGGCAAAAACTCATTCCAGCTTGCCAAGGGTGGGCGAGGCAGAGGAAGTAGGCACTCGGCCGCGACAGTTGGCTGGACCCGGCGGACGTCGCTTCAAGCATCATAAAATTACTGAATCCAAGCCTCTGGATAAATTTAGCAAGGACTACGAGAGGAAGTCAAGACAGATGAAGAAACGGACAGCAGAGGGTGATTCAGGCGATGCACCTGTGAAGGGAGGCAAAGCTCTAAAGAACGGAGGGAGACTTGGAGGGAAATCAATAGGAAGAATCAAATCGGAGCTCAAGAACGCTGAACAAATACGCAGAACGCGGAAAATGCAGGATAAACGAAAGGCGAAAAATGCGCGTCCGAGTCGCAAGGGAAAGCGATGACTGTTTCAACGGCGTTTTCTGTCCTTGCTTTGTATTGGTACATAGCCCAATCACTACGTTCCTGTTTTGTACTAATTTCTTAGAGTCGGTTGGGACTAAGTAGGTAGTGTGAACGAGTTACATCAGTACTTACTCTCGTTCTCCATATCACTGGACAATTCCATCCAGTTCTCATCGTCTGACTGTCCGCTCCCAGGACCATCCGTTAGGTCGCGAATCCAGGCTGCGTAAATGGGGCATGATGTCATCGGTTTTCTGAGTGGCTGGCCGCACCATCGCTTGCGGCAAAAGATACCCAACTGGCACCAAGTCACTGGTCCTTTATACGAAAACAGACACGTCAATCATACGTGGATAGCTTTAAATGCAGGCGCCCCAGCGCAGTCCAGTTCTTCTAGTCCCTAGTGTCTCATCTAAATCGTCCCTATAATGAATCTTACGACCTTCAACATCTTTACTTTTCTCTTCGTTTTGGTTTCCTTGGCCCAAGCCTATCCCATCTCATCCATGAAGAGAGATGTCTTCGTTCCTCAGATTTTGTCTCCGAAAGGAGGAGAATCGTGGGTAGTTGGACAGACTCAAAGCATTATTTGGTAGATATCTGTTGTTTCTATACGGGATCAATACCTAAGTAACGGGAAGGAATGTTTCATCTCCTCCAGCGCAGATAACGAATCCTGTCGGTCAGATTCTGCTCAGGAAGGGCGGGTCAACTCAGAACGGTAACATATTGGTTTAGTTGCTAATGTTGCATACAATCCTGACAGTCGTGCCTAGTGACTCTCGCCGGGAACTTCAGCATCCTAGCAGGAAACGTATCGTTTATCGTTCCGTGCGTCACCCCTGACGACGATTATAGCATAATTCGTAAGTGAAAGGTCTTTGCTCCAATTACATTGCAATATTTTGACGATAATAGTATTTGGAGATTCAGGAAATCTCAGCCCTGTTTTTTCCATTGTGCGCGACAATGCGATATAAAAACTGTGAATTTGTGACAAGAACAAGGACAACACGGTGACGGACCTTCTTATAGACACTAGTACTGTATCATAGATGTTGTATATTAGAACGGCGGAAGATTCTGGCGGACAGCATACCTATTGAAATTTGCTCTTTCTATTACGCAGCATCTGAGTACTCCCATTTCGCTCCACTGCCAACAACAACAGCAACATTGGTGCCTTCTAATAAATCCACACCAACACTCTTAAGCGCATCAACGCACCACTTGGGATAGCCGCGATCGCCAAAGTAACCAGCGAAAAAAGAACGAAGATAAGTCGGAAAAGTACCGTCTATGATCGCATCCCTTGCTCTACCCATCACTTGTGCCTGAAACACGATATTGTGGATGGTCAAAGCTGTAAATATTGAGGGATCAACGACAAATAGTTCAAGCTAAAAAAAGGGAACTGCAGACCATGAGCAGCAGCGGTCTCGTGGGTCACGACATGATGTAAGAATGCCCGTGAGGTGCCATCCTTGCAAGTCGGACATGGACAAGTGCTGTCAATAGGAATGAAATCTGTAGCATGCTTGCCCAGTCCTGTCCGAAGGCATTAGATGCAGCAAGGAAAATCTAATTTGACTCACTCAGATTAATTGGTCCTGAATGTGTAAGAGCAACCCCAAATCGGGCCGTTCTCGTTGGAAACACGCAGTCCGCCTTTGGAACGAGTCAAAGGCCTGTTATAGTATCCCGGGGAAATTTCTGTTTTACAACCTACCATGTCGATACCCAAAGCAACACAGACGAGAAGATCTGTAGGACAGTTAGTTCCTTGCAATACTGAGGCAATGCATAAAGGCCACCTTCAGCAAAACCTATTCCCATGGCATACCGCGGTCCTGAACAGAGTCGATATTAACATTATGCAGTGCAAATATCGATGCGTACTGACTATCCTCTGGCAGTTTATCTGCACATTGTTTAATGCTAAGGCGAGTTAAGGGCAAGCGAGTTAAGGGCAAGGATGATGCAGTCCGAATTGCATTCGAGACCTACATTTTCCAGAAAATCTCTTCGGGTGACAAGATGAGTCATTTGGCTCATTGAAATTGAAGAGCAAACACCTTTTTCCTCTCCCCCACTAAGACCTCCAATGGCGTAGCCAGCGACCCTATCTTGCCGCTCTAGCATACCGTTGAGACATCGATCACGAAGTGTGGGATCCAACCCTCCTTGAACTATGGCGAACAGATTCTGAGTTTCCTTCTTCTCCGAAGTATCATGATATTGAATGCAACGATCTAGCCTAGAAGAATGTATATTTGATCATCGCGGTTGAAGGACGGGGAAATTTATAGGACTGGCCATCTTACTGATCGTTCCATTGCTTCTTCCACCCGGGGACCCTGAAGAAGACTGGGGACTATTTTACAAGTCAAACGATGGTATGTTGAGCGACAACTATCGACTCGCCCACATCGTCCAGCTGCATAATTATGTCCGCACCAATTGAATGCTGTATCTTGATACTTTCTTCTGGCTAGTTCCAGTTAGCTAGCTGAGCTTCAGTCAGTTTGAAAAAATGAAACAACATACTGTTAGCATTGTTGGCTCGCCGTTAAAAGGACTGGAAAATAAAGCTCCTTCTTCGGTAATAGTGGTAAACTTGCTCAAAGAAACCAGTTGGAATCCACCACTATCCTAAGTTAAGAGAAATGGGTACGAACATCTTCAGATTTCGGCACACATACAGTCAGCATATTTCTTTTCCACCCCTCAAATTTGTGTGCTCCGCCCGCAGACTTCAATACTTGAACACCCGGACGTAGATTCAAATGATAGGTGTTGTTCAAAATGAGCGTTACCCCCAGAGATTCGACCTGTTCTGGCGTAAGGCCTTTAATCGCTGCTTGAGTTGCCACAGGCATAAAAGTAGGCAGCACAGTTTCGCCATCTAGAAATCATCGATCCAATTTGCAATTTCAGACAGAATCTCTGACCCACGCACGAGCCAGATGCATACGCGAAACGCGAGCTTTGGTTGTAGGACACCTGGCGATGACTTGAAATTTCATGATGAAAAGCTGAGTCCGGGCAGGATTGACGTGTAAGCGCCCGGCGGCAAAAACGGCGAGGCCTTCAACGCGCTGTCCATCCTGCTTTCCAAACCGTCACCATGAATGTAATTCCTTTGGCCATATTGGCTCTGTCTCTCACCCTTTCTTCCAATGCCTTTTACCTGCCCGGAGCAGCTCCGAGTAATTTCGCCAAAGGAGAGAACGTGGATCTTTTCGTCAATGCCCTGACTCCGATGCTCTCTGGGAAGGACGATGCGAAACTGGTACGATTATTTCTAACTTTGTTCTCTCAATTGATGCTGACTATGTACAAAGAAATCACTAATTAATTGTGAGTCCAAGGCATGTCAACACAAGTCTCGTCTAATCTTTCTCAACAGATGATTATTACAACCCAAAATTTCACTTCTGCGCACCAGAAGGAGGCCCAGTAAAACAATCTGAAAGTCTAGGTGGTATTCTATTCGGAGACAGAATCTTTAACTCCCCGTTCAATGTTCGTATCTTGTTCACTTTCGAGTCTTTCGACTGACGCGTGTCACAGTTCAAAATGCTGGAAAACAATCAGACATGCCAGACACTCTGCAGAGAGACTGTGGATCCAGATAGCGCGAAATTCATCAATGAAAGAATAAGAGAAGATTACGCTTTGAACTGGCTCATAGACGGACTTCCGGCTGCTGAGATGAAGATGGACCTCCGTACCCGCGAAATGTTTTACGACATTGGTTTCAACTTAGGAAATGACGATGAACCTTTTGAAGAAATGCCCGCTCTTAATAATCACTATGAGATTGTTTTGAGGTATGTAGTTCGGCCTGAACGCTCAAAGCACACTCTTATGAGATATGCCAGATACCACGAGTACAGTCTAGGAGTTTACCGTATCGTCGGAGGTGAGTTGTGCCAAGTCAGTTTGCGCCACTTCTGTCGCTAAACGGCCTTCCAGTTTTGGTTTGGCCCTACAGGTGAGTTGGTAGACCCCTATGAACAAACCGATCCTGATTGCCTCTTCAAGTATTGGCGGTGACCAAGAAGGCGCAGCGACCTGTGATACCGAGAACGTCAGTCCGCTAGTGTTGAGCGAAACTCAAACTCAGACCGTACGCTATTCTTATCGAGTTACTTGGAACGTTTCTTCAACGCCATGGGCAACTCGATGGGATAACTACCTCAAAATAGCAGATCCAAGAATCCACTGGTTCGTATCAATCTCTTCTAAACCAATAATTCGTATAATCTGTATATTCAGGTTCAGTCTCGTCAACTCTGTTGTAATCGTGGTTTTTTTACTAGTCATGGTTTCCATGATACTTTTGCGTAGCGTCTCGCGCGATATTTCCAGATACAATGCCATCGACATGAGTGTTAGTTATATGAAGCATTTACATCTACTGGACCGCTAACAGTTCAAAAACATTAGGAGGATGTGCAAGAAGACTGGGGATGGAAACTAGTTCATGGCGAAGTTTTCCGTTCACCTACGCATCCAATGCTCCTCGGTATACTTTCCGGTAACGGCGCACAACTTTGCTCGATGGTGGGAGTAACTTTAGGTACGTGCACGATGTGTTCCTGTTGTGCGGGGCTCTGAAAAAAATTCTGTACAGTGTTTGCATTGCTGGGATTTCTCTCTCCTTCAAACCGTGGCTCTCTAGCCACTGTCATGATGGTCTTTTTCTCGCTTTTCGGATGTGTGGGTGGATATGTTTCAAGCCGCATTTATTCCTCTCTCGGTGGGACAGACAAGCGAAAGAACGCCTTTATCACGGCAACGGGTTTACCCACGTATGCCATCATTTTTGTCGAAATGATCTATAGCTGACGGCGGAACAGCCTCGTCTTCATGATCGTGTTCTTGCTCAACTTTTTCCTTCTTCTTGCCAACTCCTCGGGGGCCGTCCCATTCGGTAAACACAGACTTTCAATTACTTCGAACTTCACGCTAATGAAAATTGATTCAGGTACTCTGCTTGTAATTGCACTCCTTTGGTTTGGCATTTCAGCTCCTTTATCTGCTGTTGGCTCTTACTTCGGCTCGAAACATGGAGTATGTATAGATCGTTTCAGTGAAATTGAGCATGACGCTGATTGTCTTCGCAGGCAGTTCATCATCCAGTGTATGTCTCATTCGATTATTGACGCATTTGGTACAGACGTTATATTTAGACGAGTAAACCCCATCCCCCGCCAGATCCCTCCGGGTCCAAAGTATCTTCGTCCGTGGGTATGGCCTTTAGTCCCAATGTCTCTGGAACTTTCTGAAAAAGTAGTCTCTAGTCAGCAGCCTTGCTGGGCGGAATACTTCCCTTCGGTAGGTGGAGTCCTTTCTGTTTTCCCCTCCTGATTGTGAGATTGGATAAATCATCTAGGTGCTGCATTTGTTGAACTTTACTTCGTCATGTCAAGTTTATTCGCATCTAAGGCTTACTACGCATTTGGATTTATTGCCCTTACCGGTGAACAGTAGTTTCACACTAACGTGATTCGTCTCAGAGGTATTGACTGACAGCTCGCTGTAGCCGGAATAATGGGAGTCACAGTTGCGACAGTCAGCATCTTATTCACGTACTTCATGTTATGTGCTGAAGAATACCGGTAAGCGATTGATCTTCGCGTTCACGCTTTCTTCGCCTTTCCAATATTAGGCTGTAGGTGGCACTGGCGCTCGTTTTTAGTGGGAGGAGGCAACGCTTTCTGGGTGCTCGCGTATGGTATATTCTATTGGGCATCTCGGCTGTCATTGGGCTCTTTCTCGAGCGTAGCTCTATATATGGTTGGTGATTTTCTCCATATATGTGCGAATTAGTTTTTAATATACCTAAATTCTAGGGATATCTAATTTTGCTGGCTCTTTTGGATTTTCTCGTCACCGGCACGATTGGATTCTTGGGTATGCGGGCCAGCCTGAGTTTTCTGTTATCACTGAATCTGACAATATTTATAGCATCGTACTGGGCAGTAAGAAAGTTGTACAGCGCAATCCGAATCGATTGAATATCAGGTATTTCGAGTGGGAACTCCAATTCAAAGATTTGAGAGATGTACAGAATGAACATTCCGATGCATGTTTCGCATTTCTTTGAGGTCATGCGGAGCTCGATGATGGGGTTGTACGCTTATCTGAGTTACTCTGAAATCTGGCTCGTGGCAGTCTTCAAAAGGCCGACAGAATAGACCAGACGGTAACCAAGGAGAGCATTGCAAGTGGGCCTTCGGAAGCCACTGATATCGTTTTTGAAATATGATACTATGTAGAAGACGACATTCGGACTGACCGACATTATGCCTTTTGTCATAGCAGGCTTCCGTACATTAATACTGAGGCATATAGATCAAGACTCAGGGAAAGAATCTTGGATAAGTGCCCAAGCGCGCGTTCTGAGTCATCGTCGCGTTGATTGTAACTCACGTGGCACCAGCATTTAACGGTCAATTTGAATTTAAATTTATTGAATTTTTTTTTTTTTTTTGAATCTGAGACGTTGAAGGTTCTTTTCGGCGTGTTGCACATCTGGTGCTAACACCTGATAGTGAAAGGTCATAATCCAAGCCTCGAAGGCCGCCGCTCTGGCTTGTTTCCAGGAGTTGTGGACCAAAGTTGAATCCAGAATAATCTTTCCGCGCTATGCTCGAGCTCCTTCACTGTACGTCGTAGACGCGGTCTCTTACACATCGTCTAAACAGTTACCATCCATAGAGGAGGTACAGATGAAACTCGCAGGCTTTCCACAAATAATTCCACAATTAAAGCGCTATTCTAATCGATTAGGGTGCAAGCAGAGTGTATATATGGATTACCTTTGGGACCACAACTTTCATAACGTAGTTGCAAGGAGTATCACTTTGTCTTTACCAGCTCTGAGCAGCACTGTTCGACTGTCCAGCAAGTGAGCCTTGCCCAAGGTGAACCAAATGTCGGGAACCACTTGGTCGTTGAAATAGAGTCCTTTTGATTGGATCAATAGTCGAGCGGCAGCTAGCAAGACTAGATAAAAAACAGCACCAACTAGTCAAGAATGGATAGGGTACTCACAAGTGGATGAGACAAGGCCATATTTTGAGGCCAGCTTCATAACAGGCACGGATACCAATTCGCTTTGTTCACACCATGTCATTCTAGGGTCATCCGTGAAGGCGTTGATGAGGGACTGCGCATCCAGCGTGTGAATCTTTGCATCTGGGCGCCTGAATACATTTTGAGTCATCACTTCGGCTTGCTTGACGCCCTGAACTATCGTTACGAAAAATTTAATATTGCAGGTGGAAAGTGGTGCTAGTGCCTACCTCCGTGAATCAGTTCCGTTATTTCAGCTGCTAGCCGTCGCTGGGCTGATCTTTTTTCCGGTTCCGACTAGTAGCTAGTATCAGTATCTAGAGCCGATATTAAAGAGACATTTTACCCTGTGAGCTTCCATGACGCTTCTGATTTCCGATACAGGAATGAACGTGAAGATGTTAAGATATTTTTCTACATCTGCGTCATCGACTTTGAGGAAATACTGGAACAGCGTCTGAGAAATGATTAACGATTATGAGAAGTTGGACGAACCTGGTAAAAATCAAAAACACTTGTTAGTTGAGAGTCTAGCCAGATCGCGTTCCCTGCGCTCTTGCCGAACTTTTCTCCCGAGGCGGTTGTAAGCAAAGGAGTTGTGATGCCAAAGGCCTTTTGATTTTTCGGATCTTTCGACAAATTGAGACGGTTGATGAACTCGAGTCCACCCACAATGTTTCCCCATTGGTCTGAACCCCCAATTTGTACGGTACAGCCAAAGGTGTTGTGAAGGTAATAGAAGTCATACGCTTGAAGCAGCTGATATGTAAATTCTGTAAAAGAGATGCCGGAAGTCGAGTCTAGGCGTATCTTAACGCTAAAGTTAAGAGTAAGTAGGGGTGTCGCGCACACGGGGCCGACGAATTATACCTTTCTTTGTTAAGCATGGTATTTACCCTAGCATGCACGCCAACGACGCGGAGAAATTCAAGCATTGTGAAATTTTTGTGCCATTCCAGGTTACTTTTGATCTCTGGGTCGGATATGGAAGGTGATGTCGAAAGGAGACGGCTTTTTGCGTATGAGAGTCCACGCCGGAAGAAAGTCCTTATGCTTTCACTTAGCATAGTGACATTTTTTTCTACCTGTGCAACATTTGCTGGTTCTCGTTCGGTTTTCCTACCTGAAGGATCTCCCACAAGACCGGTAGCGCCACCTATCTGAGAGTGTTTTAATTTTAATGATCAGTACAAATTCAGCGCGTCTTACTAGTGGAATAATTGTGTGACCTTGAAGTTGGAAGTGTAGTAAGCACATCAAAGGGACTAGATTTCCTATGTGCAAAGAAGATGCCGAGGGGTCTACACCGCAATAAATGACCTGCTGCGAACGCAACGCATTTTCTAGCTCTGTGGGACTGGATTTTGTAAGAGAAAAAGCAAGCTTTATTTCGCCGAGCAAAGGTATACCTAGTTACTTGATTTATCAATCCCCTATTGGACAAGTCAGTCAGTATATTACTGAAAGACCTCGACTGTGCATGGCGCACCGCCCGTCCAAGCTGACGGGGAAACCGAAGGAGCATAGGTCACATGATGATCAGGTAGACCTCTGCTTTAAATACAGAGTCAAACCAGCGTGGCAGAAAGTTGAAGTCCCTTTCCCCTTGCTTTCTTTTCTTTCTGCCCTTTTTCCTTCCTTAATTTATGTCCACTCAGTCTGTGCCTTTCTCTAACCAAGAACACACCATGAGCACCGGCTCACCATCCAAGGTTGCCGGCATCAACGGCCATGCCAATGGCCTCGACAACGGCAATGCCTACTCACCGCGCAGTGAGGACGAGGATATGCCCTTGGTAAAATAGAATTTCATGCGGCTGGGCAGTAGTTACTGATGAGCTATTCAGTCTCAGACTCTTCCTCCTTCTCGGCGACTGAAACGCAAGAAACCCAGCTATGCAGAGACTTCTAGTGAAGACGACACCCCGCTCGCGTCTTCCCCACCTAAACAGTCCTCATCTGCAGCGATAGCTATGCCTGGCGCGGTTGCTGCTACTACAGTTCCGTCGTCCCTGGCCTCCAAGTCAAAACGCTCAGGAGCGAAGAAAGAGGAGTCTGACGATGAGCAGGTCTTGAAGAAGTCTGAGAAAAAGCCTGCGCGAAAGAGAGCGAAAAAGGAGGATTTATCGTCTGAGGACGATGAACCTCTCGCTGCATCCAAGTCTTCTGCTCGTAAACGTAAAATAAAGGACGAAAGTAGCGCGGATGACTCTGACGACGACAAGCCTATGGTTACCAAGTCATCGGCGAAAAAAACTCCTTCTAAGAAGGTCAAGAAGGAGGAGGAGCCTGCTCCGAAGGTCAACGGTAAAGCGAAAACAAAGGATAACGATGACGCCGAGGAACAGGGTAAAGGCAAGAGTAAAAAGAAGAAGAAGAAAGAGGAGGACGAGGAGGAGGAGGTTTACAGATGGTGGGATGCAGATCCAAACGGCGATGATACCGTTAAGTGGACGACTCTTGAGCACAATGGTGTGATCTTTCCTCCCCCATACGAGCCAGTTCCTCCTCATATCAAGATGAAATACGACGGTATGGGTTGAATTCGGGTCTGCGTACAGTCTGCTGATTTGTGATACTAGGCAAAGAGGTTTCTCTTCCCCTCGAATCTGAAGAGGTCGCCGGGTTCTACGCTGCTCTGATTGAGTCAGATCATGCCAAGGATGCGATATTCAACAAAAACTTCTTCAACGATTGGAAAGTTGTGCTGAAGAAACATCCTCCTGTAAGCGGTTTTAAACATTTGTGGAAGACTTGTTTTCAATGTCTTTCTACAGCTGGATGGCACTAAGATTACAAGTTTTGAAAAGTGCGATTTCCGCCCCATGTTCGATTATTTCGAATCGGAGAAAGCTAGAAAGAAGGCCCTTTCAGCTGCCGAGAAGAAGGAGCTGAAGAAAGCCAAGGACGAGATGGAAGCCAAATACACTACTTGTCTACTCGATGGGCGGAAAGAGAAGGTCGGGAACTTCAGGGTTGAGCCCCCGGGCTTGTTCAGAGGTCGCGGCGAGCATCCAAAGAAGGGGTCCCTCAAGGTAGGTAACAATGACTATTATATAATACCTTTCTCAAGTTATTTTGTAGTATCGCGTACGACCGGAAGATATCACTCTCAATATTGGGAAGGAGGCTCCTATTCCCGTGCCCAACATGCCAGGCAAATGGAAGGCCATCCAACATGACAATACTGTTACGTGGCTAGCGACCTGGACCGAAAATATCAATCAGAGCCATAAGTATGTCTTCTTGGCTGCGGGTAGTTCACTCAAAGGTCAGAGTGACATGATGAAGTTCGAAAAAGCTCGTGAGCTCAAGGTGTTTAAACTTTTCTTCAATACGTAAGTCCTCGTTCTGATCAAATTTGTATCCAGAATCATGTTGATCGCATACGGGCCAACTATTCGGGCGATCTGCGATCGAAGGTTATGGCGGAACGGCAGCGAGCGACTGCTATGTATTTTATTGACAAACTAGCCCTTCGTGCTGGAAATGAGAAGGGCGAGGATGAAGCCGATACTGTCGGCTGTTGTTCGCTACGCTGTGAACATGTTACCCTCGAGCCTCCCAACTTTATCGTCTTCGATTTCCTTGGTAAAGACTCTATTCGATATTATAACCGAGTCTCTGTCGACGCTCAAGTTTTCAAAAACGTTCGAATCTTCAAGGATAACAAAGAAGACGACGATAGTTTATTCGACCGTGTGACGGTATGTTTCTCGTTTAGCTCAGATTGTTGGTCTTTTAACGTGGCCATATAGACTACCTCGTTAAACAAGCATCTCAACGCCGAGATGAAGGGTCTCACAGCTAAGGTATTCCGTACCTACAACGCATCAGCCACCTTCCAGCGCCTTTTAGACGAAAGCGACCTCAAGAATTCTACACTGCAAGAAAAGCTGAATGCTTACAACAAGGCGAATCGTCTTGTTGCAATTCTTTGTAACCATCAGCGTAGTGTACCCAAGACTCACGATCAGTCGATGGAGAAAATGCGTCAGAAGGTTTGCTTCCAACTTGTTCGGGTTTTCTGCCATTCCTGATGCCTGCGCCTTGACAGTACCGGGGACTCAAGTACGACCGTATGAAACTCCGCCACGGCTTATTCGGCATAGATTCGAAATATCGAAAAATGGACAAGTATAAAGACGATGAGTCGGATATAGACGAAGACTGGATTGAAGAGTACGAGGTGCAACTCAAGGAAAAGGAGATCGAAAAAGCGGAAAAAAAGTTTGCGAAAGAGAACGAGAAGTTGGTGGAGGATAACATCAAGCCGCAGGGCGAGTCCGTACTTCAGGAACGTATTAAACACATTGAAGAAGATTTCAAGAGGCTAGCTAAGGAGCGAGGGAAAACTACTGCAGCTGTAAAGGGCAACAAGACGTCCGAGAAGATCATGGAAAGTATCGACAAGTTGACGGATAAAATAAAGAGCTTCAAGCTACAAATGGTCGATCGAGACGAAGGCAAAGAAGTCGCTTTGGGAACAAGGTAAGTTGACTCAAGTTGATATCAGGCAGGGTCGCTGAGACGGGCATCTCTTTTTAGTAAAATCAACTACTTGGACCCTCGGTAAGTTGAAACCATTGTGTGTCCCGACTTTCGCGCTAACTCTGCACTCTAGTATCACTGCCTCTTGGTGTAAAATACACGATGTACCCATTGAGAAGTTATTCTCAAAAACACTCCAAGTGAAGTGTATGTCCTTCCTCTCTCATCTGTTAATTATAAAGTCTGAATTGATTGGCTAGTTCCCTGGGCTATGGATGTTGACACTGATTGGAAGTTCTAAGACGAGCACTGTAATTATTAGCATTCATCATCATTCATGGGAAAAGGACTGCGCTATCACAACTGTTCTTCTACTACAGCTCCACTTCACTTGTTTAGTTACTCTCCTTAGAAGCATATTACAATTGGACCTTAAATTTTGTATCGAATACTTTGCGTAGTACCTTGCGTTGAAAACTTGTTTTGACTTTCAAAGTGACGTGCTGGGCGCTTCTTGTGCGCGTAAGAGTTCGTTCCATCCCTCCATCATCATGAGTTCTCAGAGCCGCTTCGCCTCGAAATCAATGTTTGCTGCTCTCAATGTAGAGTCTAGCGGTGAAGAAAGTGAAGAGGAAATTTCGGAGCCCGAGTTCAAGTCTAGCACGACAACTGCTTCAAGGTATGCTTGTTTCTGGAATTCATATATTCATTTAATACCCTCGTTCTCTTTAGTGCCACAAATGAGCCACTCGCTTCTCCGCCAAAGCTGACGAAAACAGCCAAGAAGAAGGCCGCCAAGGCCGCGCATCAGGAGAAATTGAACCAGGCAGCGAAGAAACCCAATGCGAACGGTGTTCCTGCTGTCATACCTATCTCGTCCTGGGAGTCCATAGAGTCATATTCAAAGAATGATAACTCTTCCGCAACAGAAAATACGAAAGAGGCCTTGCCAGAACCTCTATCGAAGCCCGTCGAAGAGACTTCGGCAGCCTCAATCACCAAGGCTGCCGACTCTACCCTCGTACAGGCAGTTTCCCCGATGGAACCAGTCGAAGCATCCAGGTCCAAGTTCCCGTTGCCTGAACCCGAGCCTGAAACAATTCCAGTACCTCCCCCAGTACCTGCTTCCGTGTTGGAAGTTTCTCCTCCACAGCTGGTCGAAAATCCTCCTGTACAGCAGAATGTTACTCCCTCAGATCCAGAGCAACTCAAGAAGAGGCAAAATATACTGACGCGTACGCTCTGGACATTTATTATGATCGGGGGTTTCATCTGTGCGTTTCTTCATTATGTATCCCTCTGGATATCCATCTAAGGCTCATGTAGGTCTGCTACTCATGGGGCATGCGTACATGGTTTTGCTTGTGATGCTTTGTCAAACTCTCGTCTACCGCGAAGTCACAGCACTATTCACTCTCGCTCAATCTGATATAAGGGACGAAGCCAAGGGTAAGGACCCGTGGAGCAAGACGTTGAACTGGTACTTTTTTGCTGTCACAAATTACTTTTTGTACGGTGAAAGCATTATCTATTATTTCAAGGTCCGTTTTTTCTTGTCCAAACAACAGTCGAAATAAATATAATTTTTCTTCTAGCATGTGGTTTTTTCGGATGCCCAGCTTCTCCCATTTGCCACCAACCACAGATTAATCAGCTTCGCGCTTTATACCATTGGACTCATGGGCTTTGTACTCTCCTTGCAGAAAGGATATCTGAAACAGCAATTCGGTTTGTTTTGCTGGGTTCACATGAGCCTTTTACTCATAGTTGTCTCAAGGTAAATTACCAATTCTAACCTCGCCATGATGTATCTCACTCGAGCCATTCCCAAGTCATTTTATCGTAAATAACATTCTGGAAGGCTTGATCTGGTTCTGGGTCCCAGCTTCACTCGTCATTTGCAACGACGTATTTGCATACGTTTGGGGAATGTCCATTGGACGTACCCCGCTCATCGAGTTGTCTCCAAAAAAGACCGTAGAAGGCTTCGTCGGCGCTTTCGGCAGTACTGTCCTGTTTAGTTTGCTTTGGGGGTCGTATTTTGTGCGCTTTAACTACATGATATGCCCTGTTCACGATCTTGGTGTCAGCGCCTGGAGCAACGTGCAGTGTATCCCTAACCCGGTGTTTCTTTGGAAGGACTGGAACATCCCATCGCCAGTCGCTGCAGTCCTGTCTACTGCGGTACGTTCCCGAGCTCATCCTGTAGCCTCTGGACATTACTGACAGGCATTATTTGGATAGTTCCAAAAGCAGATCACTACTATGTCATACATGCCATATCACTTCCACCTTCTTTCAATGTCGTTCTTTGCATCTCTGGTCGCGCCTTTCGGAGGTTTCTTTGCATCTGGCTTCAAAAGAGCTTTCAAGATTAAGGATTTCGGACACAGCATCCCTGGACACGGCGGGATGACGGATCGTATGGATTGCCAGTACGTTTGTCTTTTCTGAAGGGTTCTTTTTGTTTTCAAGTGCTCACTGGCCTGGTAGGTTCCTCATGGGTGTCTTCATGTATGTCTACTACAGCAGCCTAATTCGCCAGCATAACGTCACAGTTGGTTCCGTCTTGCAAACGATTGTTAGCGGTCTTAGTGTTGAAGAACAGTTGGAGCTAATTAAAGATTTGAAAAAATATTTGGAAGGGATGAGCATCCAGGTTCCATGTTAACTACTCATTTAAAAAAGTACCTTGCAGTTCAGTCAGTAATTCTATGCTTGGACTCTCGAATATAATTTAAACTGCAGTCCAGCTACACAATCTCCCAAATTGCATGGCTTTTCGACCTATCGATGCATTGAAACCGCTCGTTCCCAATCCTTTAGCGTCCTTTCCGCCAACTTCCGTCACATAGTACAAAAAGATTTCACCTCCATCGTTCGGAATATAGACGTTAGCACTCCACCCTCCTGACTCTTCGTTGAAAGCCAGCGGGGTGCGGCTTTGGTCTGGCAAACTGATGAAAGAGACGTAATTATCACAGTCGGCCGTGGAAAGATGCTCGCAGAGCTTGAAGAGATAAAAAGTAACCCAACTTCCGCGTTGAATATATTTCGTCGAGGGCTGTAAGTATTGGGGAGAGAAATTGTTAGCATAGAAGGCACCATAGATCTGGGGACCTTCATCCTCAAGAATGTAGTCTTCCCAAGTTACGGCCCCCCCCTCGTCCTCCGATATAAGCTGATATGCAGAGTCTTCGGGATAATGTCGCTTCCCAAACTGCGCGTTGGTAAAAGTGAACCACGTAGGATTGAAGCCTTTCGTGTATCCTCCACTACTAACAGTTCCCGCACCCCAGCAGCTGTCAACGAGACGCCATTCCCCATCCATGAGAGCGCAGTTCCAAGCGTGATTGCCTTGATACCGCGGCACAGGGCCTCCTTGCTCCGTGGCAATGTATCCGAACCCTTTACCATGACCAACAACTTTCATCGATTGAAGACTGGCGCGTTCTGCCAGAGACGTGAAAAGTCCGGCATAGCCGTCGCATACAGCCAAGCCTGACCGCAACGTCGACTCAGGAGTAGAAGCCTGAACGTTTCCACAGAAAAACGCGTCGGCGTCGTAGGCGATATTATGATGAAGCCAAGTGAAAATTGCTCTGAATTTCTCTGTTTCGGATGACCAGGGGCAGGTCAAGTCGTAGGCAAGTTGGTCAAGAGAGGCTACTGTTTCTCGAGGGAACTGGGCAGCATGTTCATCGACAAAGGAAAAATCGTGGCATTTTATGCAAGCGGTAATCTCCTCGGATGCTTGGTATTCTGGTTCAAATTCTGGCTCCGGTGGAGGGGTCGGAAGTCTAGCTGGCCTTGGGGGTAAGCGTCTACCGGGAACAGAATGCGTAGGAGTCTCTGTAGCCTCGGCTTTAGCAGAAGGAATGGGGGGCGGTTTTCTGCTAATCGCGCGCACAAAATCTTCACCCCTAGCTTCGATATCCTCCCAAGTTGGGCGACGATTTTCCTTCGAAGCGGACGACGCAGGTAGAACAGCTCTCCTCCTAGGCGGAGGAGGCGGCGGAATTATCGCCTCCTCTTCGAACATTTCTTCCTGCTCATGCTCTTGTGAAAATTCATTTTCGGAAACCTTTGGCTCCGGTTTTCCAATAATTAACGGTCTACCGACCTGGCTAGATTGCAAACGGGCTATCCGAGCTGCAATTCCTTCTACTTCAGTTTCCGCCGTATCCTTTGGTTCAGAGCTGCTAGCAACTGTGCGTCTAGGCGGAGGCGGAGGAGCTCCAGTGCTTCGTCGAGCCGGTAGGGGCGGCCTCACGTACATGGATACGGTGTAACAGCAACAGGTTGATAGTCATGATGGGATTCATTCAGATCGTATAGTCACAAGCGCCGTTCACACCGCACTATGTTTCGAGCGTCAATACATCCCACAGGCCAATTTACATGCATGGTAGATATAATTGAAGGAAACTTAAGGAGCGTTACAATGGCATGTTCATATGGATGTAGAAGTAAAGGGACAGGATAGAAAGCATAGCTCGATAATTCCTTCGTATATGCATTTATGACCTGGGCTTTTCCTAAAAACAATAGATAAACGGATTAGCGGCAGATATGCAAAAGCAGTAACATAATGCACCAACCTTCTTCTCTTTCCAAAGCGCAAGCAGACCAACACCCGAGACCTTTACAACCTTGAATCGGACACCAGGAATATCACCCTTTGCTTTACCACGACGACCGAAACCAGAGATAAGAACTTCGTCGTTCTCGTCAACAAAGTTCAAGCAACCATCGTTCTATATTGGATCAAATCGATATTGTTGACGAAAGAGAGGGTTAATATACGCACGGGGACGAAAGCAGTGACCTTCTTTCCATTTTTGATTAATTGTACCCTGACACACTTTCGAATGGCAGAGTTGGGCTGCTTGGCCTCTACACCGACTTTTTCGAGCACGATACCCTTGGCATGAGAAGAACCTCCGGTAGGAGACGTCTTGTAAATATTGCCTAGAGCACGCTTTTTGTATGCTTTGTCCGCCTGGATGCAGATAACTGCTCAGACCAAAACTAATACTACTCGGTAGATAAGGCTCACCCAGCGGTTTTCCCTCCGGTCATTTCTTAATTTGCGAGCGGCTTGAAGTCCACGAGGTTTGTTAGCTGAGCAAAAAGAACAGTTAATTAAGAGTCAAGCTTGTAGCGACGAATACTAACAGCCCATTGTCGATGAGGGAGAGGAACAGAGGTTAACGACGGAATAACACGGGCAAACACTGATTCCGGCACGATTTGCCGAGCTGTATAGTTTTTTGTCATCATTGTCAGTCACATGTCACACTGCCAACCGGAGGGTCGCAATTAGCAGTATCAGAAGTTCATCCCACCAACGTGCACTTATATGCGTTGTAAAGGCCCTCGAAACTATTGGTTCCTGGTCTCTAGAACACACTAGACCGCATCGGATACGGGTAAACATACAGCTTATCGCCTTCTTTTCCCAGAGTGGAAAAAAAAACAGTTTACAGTTTCTGTCTCCTGCGGTAACTTCTGATTCTGATAAAACGAAAGCTATCTGAGAGATTAGATCAAAGTTTTCATTAGTCCAGTCAGATTTTAGAAGGATAAGTCTTTTTTTCAGGCTTGTTTCATTAACGACTCATGATCGGAGTCTCCCCAACTGAAACTGCATGTAAGTGCAGTCTTTTCTCGGGAAACCGTATTCCGCGAGCCTTTTCCCGTGCGCCGCGGTCATAGACCTCAGTCGATATAGTAGCGTCAGACCAAGATGAAGCTCGAAACTTTTGTGCTTCTTAATTTCTCATATCCGGGCAAAACAAACTCCTTTCCGCTAACTTCCTTGGCTAGGCTAAGGGCACCTACATTGTGTTTCTCGGACTGACTATATATTTCCTCGTAGTAAATTGCTCCGCTGGTAAAACTATTCAACGAATCGATGATCGGGGTCCCTACTTACCATCGTTCATATATTCTCGCAACAATGGTGTGGTTTAAGTTTTTCATGCTTACTTGACATCGAATCGAAATGTGGAAGGAGAGCTGACAGAACTTTCCACAGGCTGTAGTCTTGTCGGGCTTAATGTCCCTTTTGAATATTCAGCGCGAGAGATTTTGGGAAGACAACACTCAATTGTCGCTCTCTCATTCTTACTTCTACATGCACGGGTGCGGACGCCTAAAGTCTTCCACATACTTATTCGTGTGTATGAACGCTACAGCTCGCGGTGTCGGTATTCTATGCACATTAGGGAATATGAAGTGTTCGCGTTGCAACTCAGAGACTGGGTGGTCGCCCATACAATCATCATACGCAAAGCAGCAAGCTGAATCCGGATGAGCCGAAGTTTTCAATAAGCTGTGAGAACCGTCTGAGTCGGAAATTCATCTCCCTTCTGACTCCGTAAGAGGATTCGAATATAGACTTTTATCGAATGGAATATATCGGAAAGTTAGGTAGGTATGACGCAAAGCTTGTAACCTTAAATTATCCTGCCAGGAACTTTCAAGGCACTGTCTATACAATTCAGCCCGAAAGAGTGGTATGCATATATAGCTTCGAAAGTCCCTCCACTTCGGTCTCAATTGGTTGAGTCTTCGATTTGATGAGAACGTCGATCATGTCAATCCTGCGTATTACTATAGGTAGAACTAGGAGCAATGGAGAGCTCAGCTAGTGGCACGATGGCCGGAGTCAGATAGAACCTGACGTTATCGAGCAAACTGGCTACTGACACTGCCAAGTCAGAACCCTGGCGTATAGCTATGTTGAAAAGCCTCGCGATCTCGGTGTTGCTCCATAGTCTGTCTGAGAGGCTGAGCTGTAATTTGGCATTGTGGGACAACGGAATCGAGTGCCCTGAGATGATAGATCTGCAACAAGCCGGCGGTTCGGAAGAAAAGCCGGATCTAAAATATTTATCCATGGATTGTAATATAATGATCATCTCTTTTGAATTTCGTCTGCGACGACTCACTTTTGATCCTCCTCTCTTCACAAATATTCATTCTTTATGCAAAATTCACCTTCCAGCAACTCTGTAGAAATTTCTCAATCCACTTTCAATGTCGGATATAAAAATTCCTTTTCTCGATTCACTTCTTATCCTGTCTCGGGGCCCGACCAATCCCGCCGGACTCCTGTCGCCAAAAAACGGAATATAATGCGAAGTTGTGACAACTGTAGACGCCGCAAAGTTCGATGCGATGGTCCCAAGAAAATTGATCATATTTGCTCAAATTGCCTACACAATAAGAAGCCTTGCACCTATGTGTATGTACTCGACGTCCTTTCTTTGTAATTCTTCCTGATTACTTTTATCAGAGAGCCATCCAAACCCAGAGGACCGTCGAAATTGTATGTATATGCGCCTTCTGTCTATCCGCCCTTATAGCCAATTTATCCCAGATACATTACGGGGTTAGAAGACAAGTTGGAAAAGATGGAGACGCTATTAAACAGAGTATGGCTGATGAATACTCCTTTGGTCATCCTATTTGTAATTACGACCATGAAACTGACTTTCATTTATTCAAGTTGCGACCTGGTCAAGATTTCTCTGCTGAACTGGGGCCGCCAGTCTTCCGAGATTCATGGAAGGATCCTGAACAATCCAGCGAACCTGGTGACCCGCTACCACCTTCATCATTCTTGAAATCTGCTCCTTATTTAGATGGGATCATGTCGACGAGAATGTCCACTCACCTTCAAGCTAATCTCTCTGCCCAGCCCAAGTCACGCCCTGGGCTTCGCCATGGTCCTCAATCCAGTCAAATCGAATCTTCTGATGAGGATGATATGGACGATAATTCCTCTAGCATGCATCGGCTAAGCTTGCGTAAAGATCGTCCTCTACCTCACAGCTCTGTACCGTATGACCGGTTTCATGGTCCGAGCAGCTCTATAACCCTTGTGGATGCCACTCGAAAGTTGAAACAGGCTCATCTATCTGCTCGTACAGAAGGGGAGAGCCCTTCCAGTACATCGTCCGCTTTGCTGGGGCCAGAAGTCGCGAACTCGTTGCGTCGCCCAGAATTCTGGTGCGCTCCCAAGGTAAGTGGGAACGTGCCACTCTTTGTTTATCTCCATTTACCGATGCTACTCAGTGGGAACTAGTATATGAAGGCTTGCAAGTAGATTCGCCAGAACTGCTCGACTCCGTTCTCAAAGAATTTCCCGAAGCAAAACTGGCCGAAGAGCTTATCCAATACTACTTTCAACACGTAAATCCACTGCATTCTCTTCTCAACAAAAGCTTATTTTATCGACAATGGAATGACCGCTTGTATGAACGAGACATCTGGTTTTCTGCACTAGTGATGAGCATTTTCGCTGTTGCTAGCCGTTGGAGCAATGACTCTCGTGTACTACCCCGAGAGCACTCGAAACAAGGGTCGCGTGAACTGGACTTTTCCAAGGCAGGATGGCATTTTTTCAACATTGCTATCGGTAAGTCCGTGATGCTGCGGAATATTTGATGCTGACCGATCTAGCCATTCACCGTGCGCGTCGCAGTCTTTTGTACACCGCCTCTCTCTTTGAAGTTCAAACATTTAGTGTATGTTTGCAGTTTGGATAAAGCTCAGAGTTGAATCTGGAGACCGACTCTAACCTTCATCCGCTTCTTTTCTGAGATAACGAGTCGGAATCGGAGCCAACTCTGGGAGTTTATTGGTGCTTGCCACTGATTCGTTTTTCAGTTATTGTCCTTATTTTTACGTGGAACCGCGTACTATGCGGTTGGCTGGTTACTTTCCAGCGTCGGTTTGCGCAAGGCGATGGATGTGGGTGCCCAGCGAAAGACTGGTGAGTCGTGGTCACGTCACGGTAGTTGAAACATTTACGGTCTCGAAATAGTCTATAAGCGAATACCGAGTGCTGAGGATGAGTTATGGAAACGTGCTTTCTGGCTTCTGATCATCATGGATCGTACAGAAAGTGCCGAGCTGGGAAGACCGTGCACTATCGGAGAGGAAGAGTACGTTTGTTCTTGTTCAATCTTCCTTTACCCGGCTCATACAGCGTCTATGTATTAGTTTCGATCTGGACTTTCCGTTAGAAATTGACGACGAGTACTGGGAAAACGTCGACGATCCTACGATGGCTTTCAAACAGCCTGGTGGTTTACCATCTCAAGTGGCTGCATTTAATTTATGGATTCGCATCACCGGAATCATCGCGTTCGCATTAAGAACATTGGTAAGTGTGTGCATGGCTCGTGGACGACTTGTTTAACCATCAAACAGTATGCAATCGAACCCAAGAAGATATTCTTTGGGCGTCATGTCTTCCCAAATTCGGAAGCTATAGTTAAGCAACTTGATGTGGCGCTCGCCGAATGGGTCAACTCTGTTCCTGATCATCGTACGTTGTTATCTTTTTTTGAGAATGATATCTCTGCGCTGACAAAATTTACCGTAGTTCAGTGGCCGATTCAAGATGGCGACCCAATATTTTCAAACCAGTCTGCCTCACTGTGTCTGCACTATTACTTTGCCCAAATTCTGATATATCGCGCTTTCATTCCTTTCTCGGAACTTATGCCTCCTGGAATTCGGGGCCTGAGATCCCATCCTTCCGCAAAAGCTCCATCTATCTCACATTCAGCTCTGGCGATATGCGTTAATGCAGCCAGAGCCTGTGCTCAAGTTGTCGAAGAACAGATGCGAAGAGGGTTCTCCAATGTTACTTCGTTAATTGCGATCTCCAACAGCTGTGCTGCCATACTCATCATATACCTTTGGGATCTAAAAGCGAAGGAATTACTCGAACGATCTTCCACAGAGGACGTAAAACCACAGTACGCGCTTGCCATACAGAGGACAAAGGAAGAAATAGATATTTTCATCAAGGCCCTTGAATGGGCGGAGCCCCGCTACTCAAGTGTTACTCAAATACTGTAAGAATATCAGCTGACTCTTCCAATTCTGTCCTTTAAAGAATTTGCAGTACTTCCCTCCGAGAATCCTTCCCTAGCCCTCAACACAATTTCATAGAACGCGAACGATACTCTTCTGGAGCATATTCAGAGCCTAAATTTGAAGTCCCGCCTTCATCGCCTTGGCGATGGGATTCTTCCGGGGCGCCTTCCATGAATCCAGGTCTATCTTCATCTCAAGACCGGGACCTGGGCATTCAGGCTTCGCACTATCATTATCCCCCACACCGTACTAACACCTATCCAATCATTTCTGCTCAACCCGAACACCCTCATTATCGCTCGCTACTCCGCCGCGACTCCGATCCAATCCTCAAGCAGTCGACAGCGTTGTGGCCTGCACCTCATCATTCACCTTCCTTTCTCCCTCGTCGGCCTCCTTCACATAATTTGGTCACTGAGCGAGGATCCCTTCCTTTCATAAGCTCTATGCGAAGGATGTCATTTTCTTCTTCTTCCACCTCTTCCTCACGCCCTGCACCATCGATATATCCATCAGTCAGTCCTGCTCGTAACGATAATCGACCATATGATCATTACCGAGTAAGCGCTAATGGCAGTGATTTTCTTCCCACTTCCGACGCCAGATCTATACCGACACCGCCTGTGTATGACAAAATAGATTATACCAGGTAAGTGATTGCCTCCACACTGTTTGTCGTTTGGCTTACACGAGGATATTCCAGCAATACAGGGTGGAATAGTCCTCGAGTAGGCTATTCTACTGAGGCCAAAAGATCCAACCAATGGGCCTAATCCTTACGATATCTAGACTCGGAGCTCACGATCTTAATGTTATGTATTTGTATCCATAGCCTTCCTATATATCACCACTGTATCTTGCGACCACCATATACTTGTGCCGCCGGAACATCGAGAATCTTTGTATGTTGAAGGTTGAATCTTAAGGAGACTTAACAATGTACACGTGTATATTTCGCTCTTGCAGTCGTATGTGCTGAGCTTGGTATATGTACACTGTAGTATGCTTCTTTCCCCTTCCGCGGTAGTCTTCTTTACTTCCTGCCTAATTTTTAGAGTTCGCAGCGCTCCATGCTTAATCTTACTGTTTGGCAGCTTTTTGACTTTGTGTGTTGCCATATATACTCAGGCGAGATTATCTCAGGACCGCCCTGTTTTCGCTCCAGCTCTGAGTCTGCGTGCGTATAGGTACAGCTTTTTGTGCCCTCACTTGCAAATTTGTCCTACGTAGGTATGAATGCATTACAGAGCACTGGTCCCTTGGCAGTAAGTAGAAGTCTAGTAGTACAGGTTGTAGGAAATAACATGGCAAAACATATCAAACGACTGCAAATCAAGATTAGAACTGGCATAGAAGCAAGTAGAGCAGATACTCACGAAGAACTGCATTTATACAGCCATCGTTTTCGGGGTTGTTTGTGATTTGGGCATATTTTCCAAAGACAACTTTGCCTCCCGCAGTAACCATGCCAAGCTCAGAAACGTTGACTTCTATTACCGTCCCTTTGGTCATGACACCTAGCTGCGTGTACATAGGGGACTGCGGGTTCTTCTTGACACCAAGGATTTGCAATTGGAATGTTGCTTTTAAGTCAGCTAGTCGTTAGATAGGTATCAGCGGTATGTGCGAGTGCAAGTTAGACAAACGACTGACGGTGGGTGACATTGGCTTTCTTGTATCTCAAAGCCATGGGTCGTACAAACCGCTCCATCTTGACCGGCTTCCTGGTGAAACCCTCTCCAACAAACGTCGCTTTTGTAACCATCCGCTTCCACGACTTGCTCTTACTCTTCCCTGTTTTCATCACTTTGAACATTTCATCTTCGGCAATCCCTCGAACTTTTGGCAAAGGAACGGCGTATTTAGCAGCCTTGTCCTTCCGTTTCTGCTTGATTGCACTCGAGAGAGATTTGGCGTCTTTTTGACCCTCACGGTCAAGCAGATATGTTGGCAAAGCACCATCGGGAACAGTCGAAGAGTCAGACTGTTTGACGTTCCGCTCGTCATGGGCTTTGAGAGTCTTTTTCAGTTGAACTTTTTCGGCGTGTCGCTTAGCGTGAAGGAGTTTGGCTTTGATGCCGAATGCCTTTTGAGCAGTTGCAGAAGATTTGTGAGCCGCACGAGCTTCACGCTTTCGTCTGGAAAGATATAAGAAGCGGAATTTTGCTGGAAGAAAAAGCATACTTGAGTTCAAAGTAATCTAACCGACGACCATGTCTTTTGATGTGCTCCTCAATATATTCGTTCTAAGAGTCTCTAGTCAGCATGGGTCGGAAAAATCTTGATTTCAAAGTTACCTGGGGCTATAAAAAGAGAGGAATCAGTGCACTACCGGCAGCTTGAGATGCGTAGGACGTACCATGATGAGGGTAGGAAGAAAAAAAGGCGCCCAAAGTAGCGCTGGATCGCACGTGGAGAAATAGGCAAGCTGGTCAATGTCAGTGTCGTGTACACTATATTCCAGCCAGCCTTTACAATGTGGCAAGACAATTCTTACAGCTCCTCCTCCGCACAGAACGCGTATTATCCCCAGCAAAATCAATCTAACCCTCTCCAGTTTTATTCTCCTGGCGTAGCGGATCCCAATTTTTACCCAGGCTCTCGCCCAAGTCTGGACGGAAATATGGCGCAGGGTGTGCAAGGAAGTATGTCACAGGGAACCCCTGCGTATGGCGGGAATATTCAGTCTACTGGTGGGTGGTGGACGGCCTTCGGAACGGGCGGTTTTGAAGGGGAGCCTCCGCTGTTAGAGGGTATGGTCTTCACAATGCCTCTTTCATTCTCTACCTCTCTCAGATGTTGCATGCTAGAGCTCGGAATCAATTTTTCACATATACGCGCCAAAACGTTGACGGTGCTGAATCCATTCAGTCACATTGACGACCACATCATGGACGACGCAGACTTGGCTGGTCCGATTATCTTTGTTTTCTGTTTCGGAATATTCCTTCTCTTTGTGAGTCGACAGTCAGCTGCAATGTAGGCTAGAGTTTTGATCCTTGTCTAGTCTGGAAAACCAAATTTTGGATATATCTACGGAGTCGGTCTCTTCGGTTCGATTTCAATATATACCCTCCTGAATCTCATGGCCGAGAAGGCTATTGACGCCTATCGTGTCACGTCCGTCTTGGGATACTGTTTACTGCCGATGGTTGGCGTTGGTGGAATTAGTGTAGCCATGACTCTAGAGTGCGTCACAGCTCTTGTATCTGCTTCCTGACTAACCTTTGATTCAGCGGTTCGTTTGGCTATATTCTGTCGCTTCTGTCTATCATATGGTGTACGTACTCTGCTTCGGGAATATTCGTGGCGGTGTTGCGAATGTCTGACCAACGGCTGCTCGTTGCTTATCCCGTCGGGCTGTTATATGGATGTTTTGCTCTCATGAGTGTCTTCAGTGGGAAATAGTCTGCATGCGTACGTATACAAATTAGACGGTGTTATACAGTAACGATATTATCCTAAAGATTATTTTGTCCTTCAAGCAGCGGTAGTGGCTGCCAACAATTGGCGGCTGTATAATTTTAACAAAACCTCCATAATTTCTTCCAGGGGAGCCGTCGCATACTCGTGAACGTATTGCGGAAGTGAGTCTTCCAAACTAAACCCGGCTTTCTTCATGAAGAATGGATGCATCACATCTGGTGTCGCTTCCCCTAGTTGTCGCATTGTCAACCGTTCGATTTGTCGACGACCAGGTTGGTAAATGAGACCTTTAGCTTCAGCATCACTGGTAAGGGAGTTGGCAGCAGCGTCCGCAAAACTTTGTTGTTGCTTGGGAGTCGAAGCTTCTGGTGCATGGCTAAAAGTTGGAGTAAGAGCAGAAGCAGATTTCGGGGAAAGGGGAGAGAGTGGCTTAGGAGAAGGCTGAGAAGCAGTGGCAGATCGGGGAGGTTCGGTCAAAGGCAGAGGTTCAGGCGCCTTCTTTCGCGACGGGAGAGGGTTAGTCGCGAAGTTCCTCCAATCTGCAACCGTTTGGACTTGCTCCATCTCCCGTGTCAAATTTTTGCGCATCAACGTCAACCAAGCATACAAGGCAACGTTAAGCGTGATGTAAATATCCTCACTATGCTGAACACCTTTGAATCGGACAAACTTGCTGTCGAAGTTATAAGCAAGCTTCTTCCGTGGACCTTCGCTGAATTCCTCGCTGGTCATGCGCATGACCATGGACGGTAAGCCAACAATATCTGCGCCACTGGCAATCTTCAACAAGTCTTCTAGCCATTGTCTTCCATCGGATATCTCGGCGCTTGGAGGCATAACAGCAGGCCCCAGTTGCGTAAACCTAGAAATCTTCATAGACGAGAAAGAAAGGCGAATATCCCTTTTGCTAGACATGCTGGCTGACTCGACGAGACGATTGAGCCGTCCGCGAACGTCCTGACCAACGAACTGCGCAATTTCTGGATCACCCATTGCTCGAGGGAAAACCACAAGACGCAGAGAATCCAGCCGTAAACTCATGTGCTGACGAATCGTATACGATAAGGTGGCATCGGCCTCCTTGAAACGGCTTCGAGCTGAATTTATCATCGCCTCAGCGACCGCTGATAGAGGGTTTTCCGGTTTAGGCGCTTGAGATATTCTGAATGTGTTCGATTCTCTACTCGCACCCTCCTTCTGAGCCTCGAGGTTTGCTTTGAACTTGTTCGCATACGCCAAAAGCTTCGGAATTGTTCCAACGGTAGCAACTGCCACAACCTCGGGACTTTTCACAGTAAACGACAGCAGCAAAGGGCGATCTGTCTGATTGGATTTAGGGATGGACCAATCATCCAAAATCTCAATTTCCAGCGGTTCGGCCCTAAAGCAACGTTGATTAAAGTGGGGGATGCAGGAACAATGGAGATACTAACCGATAATGCAGAAGTTTCTGATAATCTGACTCGAGCATGACAATTAATGGGCCACTCGTCATCCGAAGTTCCAGCATACGATCTCGAGTTCCGTTGCCTGTGGATGGGTTTGTGACCCAGCGAATGGTTTGGAAAACACAGTTAGACACGTCGGCATGGCCGGCGACGTTGCCTTTAGCGGTAATCGCCAAGTGGCCTATCCGCAGAGAGAGTTCATTGGACAATTGCGTGAATTTGCTGCGAAAGGCGGAATTCTCTAGGCGCAGATCTACGGTACTGATAGACTGGCCGAGGTCAATATCCAGTTTGATTTGCCTAATACGAATAAGAATCGCAGTGGAGAACTGTGCTTTCGTAGCACTGGCGGGCGCTGTAGGACTAGGCTTAAGAGGGACATCTTCGATAACAGCACCATGGTGAAACACCGGTATTCGATCAAGCCAAACAGCTTTGAAGCAGAGGATGTCCTGTAGCCGAGAAAAACGGACACCTCCTAGGAACTCAGTGTCCAGTACGAGGGAGATAGAGGTGAGTATCGGCCCATTCTCGATATTTCGCTTCCCGAACGTGACAGAAAACGCTAAATTACGAGCGTCTAGTTTGAGACAATCCTCGCTCAAAAATCCGTGTTTCAATCCGACGGTCAAACCGCCGACAGTCCCGGTGAATGTGACGCCTCGTACTCCAGGGAGGATGTTGATCATGAATCCCCCACTGTCCCAGTGTAATGCAGCAACAACATTCACATCAGGTAAGCAGGTGAACTCGAGCTTTGATTGATCAATGCGGAGACTGAAGCTGATGCGAACTGCAGAGGGAGGCGGAGGACCCACCACTTCTGCGTTGGATTGGATGGTAGATTCTACCGCCGGTAATGTTGGACCAGCGCGACCGGCGGAAGTACGAAGTCTCGCTTCGACAAGGGTGACAACCTCAGTGATAAAGGGAAGTAACCTGGGTCTGAGGGTATTCTGGCTCGAATGCACTGTACTTTTGAATATCAAGATAGGTGACTCGGTTCTGCCTGGCTGCTTAGCAGGAGGCGCAGTGCGATATTCTGCCCATACAGAAACTTGGGGTAAATTAAAGACTTCTGCTCCAGTATCACCTATAGATTGTTCTGGGCGATCCCAGGTCCCACTGTAGTTTCTGGTGCGAGAGGATTGAGACATGTGGGTGCTGTACATACAAACTTTGCCACTCAAGAAAGTCAAAGAGGCAAATATATCCGGAGCAGTCGCAGAATATGATTTTTGCCTGCTCGGTAACGGAGCTGTGTCTGGACTCCCGCGAGGCAGGTTTGCAGATAGTTTTTGAACGTGCTCTTTGCCGCGGCGGTAGACATCGGAAAGCGAAAAAACGTAGTCTGGGATAGTCGAATCTAGATCAAGGATGAATCCACTGACCATACCAGTCATATATATCTCATTCGAAGCTGGAGATCTTGAAGATCGAAGTTGAGCTTGCATTGTAGGATATAACAACCGATTCCGGGTATCGTGATTTTCACCAGAAAAGTCCGCTGGAACGGATTGCCTGAAGCTAAAAGGGTTGAGTTAACATCTGCAATGGAGATGGAAATAAACGACTTGTACTGGGGCACAAATTGGAAAGATAGTTTTTCCATGCTTGCTTCGCCAGTTTCGCCGTGTTGTGTCCCAAATTTGACGGATTTTATGGAGAACAAGAACGCCCGAACTGCAGAAGAATCGCGACTACCTGCTGGTGGCAATTCCATATCATGGTCGTGAGCGAGAGGAAAAGCGACACCTATGCTGCTTAATGAGAATTTGATAATCCAACGATTTAGCCAGGACATCCGCCGTGAGGGTACAGGCTCTTCAGTTTTGAGCTCAAAGGTCTGGATGAGTCGCTGCGTCTTCTGCTTGAAGGCTGCTAGTTCCTGGGCACGATGTTCCCGTCGATCAGCCATTTCGACCTAAAGAACATTCGTCGGATTGATAACCAAATCAGTGAAGATAAAGGATCACCTGAAGATCATCGATGAAGTCACCCATTTCTGCAATTGAGCTGGGCTGCATCACGGCATGAATCTTTGTAACAGCAACCTCTAAGGCATCACCCTCGGAACCCTGACTTTTGGACAGAATTTTGAAATCGACGATCACAAATGCACTTCGTTGATGCCTATTGAACCCAAGAGATTGACGGACTAAGCTCGAGCGCGGAGCAAGAGAAAGGGCAAGGTCTGACACAGTGACAGACCATGTTTTCTCTGGTACCCCGTCAAATTCAGCACCTATACCAGGACATTCAAGATAGAGAATGGATGATCGCCCTTCGAAACCAATCCGAAAGCCCTCTATTTTCACGAAAATAGAAATATCTTTATTGGGAGATGGCGAAGGAGATGGCAAGGTATGTCGCGAATCTTTCCCTGTTTTGGAACGTGTCTGTTGAATCACAGCAAGTAAATCGTTGAAATCTTGACCAAATTTCTGTTGGACTGCTAAGAGTGCATCCCAGTAAGAAGGTTTCACTTTTAAATCCATCCTCCGAACGACCGATATTATTCGAACCGAGGTCTGGTTGAGGTGGCCGGAAAGAAGAAATCGCGGAAACTCAAGCTTTACTCGGGTTTCGGACGAGGAGTCTGGAGAATCTACGGAGATGGCAAAAATTTGCGATGCTAGTTCCACACCAAAATCATGAGAGGTTTGAAGCGACTTCGTAGAGCCAAAATGAAGAACTGTGTCATTTACTTCCCAAGAGAGCCAAGTATTATGCATGACGCGAAGGTATATGCCGGCGCATACAAGTTGGCCATTGATCTGGAGAACCAAAGACTTGGGCAGTGCCGAATGAGACTGAGGGATAGGAGGATGAGAGATCTTGCCCGGCGGTTTATCAATTTCTGACATGAGAGCATGTAAAGTAGTTTCGATTCCAGGGAGAAAGTCTGCCCTCCACTGTTCGAGGAAGCGATATAGTCGCAATGCACTACGCGGAACAGTGAGACGCAAGGCGCCGAGAGAGAAGGCTAGTTTGATGTTCTGCTCAAACGTGTCGCTGCATACCACAGCGCTAAACATGGAGTCGCCAATTGTCAGGGAGGCGAGGTCGCCATGCTCATTATCAGCTTCCAGAATTTCGTGAGTTGCACGAGCCTTCACAAAAACTTCTGAGAGTATAAGGGATTGATTTGTCAACAGCTTTTTCGAATGCTGGTATATAAGCGAAGTCGCCGAATAACGTATTCCCGACAGCCCGAATTCGAAAGTCAACATCTCCGCGATGGCCCGGAGCCGGAGACATTTTAAAAGCAAAACGCCGTGAACATGCACAATATTGAATGGACTGAAACGGGCTCTCTTTTCCTTTTTGACAGAAGATGGTGCCGCGAAAAGTTTCCGAGTCCGCAGAACTTCTTGAATAAAAGTCATGAGATAGGAGTAGACTGTTATCTGGACATCTCCAAAGGCAACAGAAATGGAAATGTTTTGAACGCGGTCCAAAGACTGAGATCGTAACGAAGTTTGGGACATTCCTTGTCTACGAAGCTCGGTACTGTAATCCAGAAGTTCTTGGTGTCGTAGACGCATGCCGGCCACGATATCGCTGAAGGTTATCTGACAGGGCGGTCTATCCTCTGAGACATTTATCCGCAGATCAACGAGGTCAAGCCGGACAGATATGTAGGAAAAAGGATATTTGGTGTCATCCAGTTTCCACGTAGACATAGCAGCGATGTCCGGAAGGAGTGGCCTAAGAGGCTCCAATCTCGACAGATTATAAACGTCTGGATCCAAAAGTAAAAGCCGGTCTCTCAAAAGAGGAGTGAGTTCGTCTATTCCAATACTTTGAGTTAGATCCTTGTCCCACTCCGAATTACTCTCTCGTAAATGCCAGAGGCAATTGCGTAGATGAAATAGAAATCGAAATGTAGGATCTGCGCGTAATTGCTGGGGTAGACCAATCTGTACCAGGAATGAGGGCTGTATGGTTGATAAAGGGTCAATGACGACGTCATCGCCGGAAGAACGAAGGATATCGTAGATGGTAGACCGAACAATATTGGAAGAGTAAGTCTTTGTTTGGTTGTAAAGTTGAGAGAGTCGAGGTATGGTATCCTTCACTGTCTCTATCACGAATACCGTCAAACCCGAAAACAATTGCGAAATTTCTGTGGAGATCTTCGCGCAGGATAGTTCATACGTATCTCTGAACAATTCGGCTTTCAGATATTCAGCAGAAAAAGTAAGAGCCGATCGTTTCGTTGCGGCGCGACCGAGTGTAGTCAAATCCACTTGCATTCTGCCAATTCGGGCCGAAAAAGAACGGTCTTCGGCACCCAGATCCCCGAAGATTTGTATGGTAGAAACATTGGACGTCAGGCATGCAAATCTTCCCGATGGCTCTGCTCTCTTGACCGCGGCTCCAGCAGGGCCATCGAGACAATGCAAACTGTGAACAGAGACAGATTCCAGCTTGATATCCAAGATCGTGCACTTGGGAGCGATGCGCTTCGAAGGGTTTGGGAACTCGCTGATATAAGATGATATCCATCTATCGGTCAAGTACTCTGGACTGAAACGCTGTAGAAATTAATTAGAAATGCACAAAATCCCTCCCGAGCTGCTTACTTTAAATGTATCATCTAATTGTAGCCTCTCGAGGACGGCAAATACCAGAGGTGTGAATTTGATCTCGAGGCCGCTAGATTGAGATAATCGATACACCACTGTAGTCTTGGAATTGTCGGGCGACGAAGCGAGAGGTTTGGACGAATGGTCTGGTTCCGCTTTGTTGGGATGGTTTTTGGTAAATGTGAAGTGACCACTCTAAATAACAAACACGACACGGAGATGATGAACTTTCGACCACAATCATGTACGATCAGATTACATATCACTTACACGTATTGGAAGAAAAGGGCTTTCCTCCCAAAGCGAAGGAGATTCACCGTGATGTAGAACAAAATGCCTGACATAACGGAGGTATGGTCGAAGATCAGAGTCATTTTCGGAATCTTCAAAAAATGGTATGAGAATGATCATAACAAGTACTTCAAACACCAACCAGAATCTGGCCATTCACTGTCAGAACGGTCCGTTAAATCTTCATTGTCAGATTCGTCTCCCGTACTTAGGCTGTCTTCTTCGTCCGGGATCCTGGAACTGCTTCAGCAGCAGAATACCGGCTAAGAGAACTCGGAAAAAGGAATCAATGAAGTGTTACATACATTGGACGAACGCTGCGTATTGCATCTGCAAAACCTGGCAGGTTCTCGCTTTCCGATTCCGAAGACTGGTTTATCTCGTGGGTCAGAAAAACACTGTTTGGACGATAATGGCCGTATTTATGCCGCGAGTAGATTTTATGATGCAAAAGCGTAGGCTGCGGCATATATATGCCCTTCATATGCGTACGAGCTCCTTGAACACAATGAGTACGTTTGCGTTTAGAGTCAAAGCCGAACACACACCTGCTGCTGGCCGAGTAGATTTTAACATTTCGATGAACCGCTCCACTCTTCCGGTGGGCTGATCCTGCTCTCGAATAAAATCCGCTTGCGCTGCGCGCATTTCTTGCCAGCCAGAAGGCGACGTATACATATCAAGAAAGGCATCCGTGACAATCTCGGCAGCTTCCAGCCATGTATTGGACTCGTTGTAATCTAGTAAAGCTTTCAATTCGAGGTGCGGAAGTCGGATACTGGTCAATTTCTTGTGATGTTGGCCACCAAGATCATTGAAATCGAGCTTCAAGCCTTGAGGGGTGAAGAGTGAAATAGCTGCAGGGCCAGCCTTCCAGAGTAAGTTTATTGATCCAAAAAAAACCTTGACAAACGTGACTAGTCATGTGAGAAATTACGCAAACATATATTTGGGTAGATGTACCATCTGGATACACTCCAATCTGGTAGTCATCGGCAGGCGCGTTGAGCGAATCTGTAAAATTGATACCAAAAGTCCGTCCAGCCGCCTGTAGCACCGCTGCTTGGGAAGCCGAAAGGGAGGCTTTGACGCTGCCTACATAAATTTCCCACAGACAGAGATAAGTGATGGTACGAGGAACTGGGCCAAATAATCTGTTGGCGACAATATCTATGCCTAAGATTTTGTCGGTCAGTATGAATGAAAAGTTATGATGTAGTCGAAAGAGTTACCATCGATTACAAGTACATCTCGCGACTTTCTGCTCTTAAAATCGGGACAGATCAGACTTTCGGGAAAATGCTCCTCGGAGCAGCCGCGAATCGTTCCAATGTTCAGGGTCATTTCTCAATTGCAGGGTCAGCATCAAACAGCGTATCAACTTGAGCCCTGAGCATGCTTACCCATATACAGGTCGTGCAGACGGAACTGAAGATTGAGTTCCGGTACAGTCAGAACTAAGCAATGTCCGATGCTCTGCCTTGGTCCATCTGGTAAATCTATGCCAATCTCATACCCCGGAAGGCCTGCTGGAAGGACCATGAGCCCGTCTGATAATATGACGCCCAATTCGACTTGCATCATGTTAGACTAGAGAGTAGTCGGGTGGATTTATGAGCGAAAGTGAGAGTTAGGTATACATACCATTCCTGGCCGATACCTTTCAATGACGGGATCACCGAGCGGGACACCCCTCTTGCGCCTCTCTAAGTATTCATACAAGGTGGAAAAATGTGTGAAGGACCCAAGGTAATTATCGCGTAAGATCATAAAGTATCGAATAGCCCATCCCAGACTTTTGAAGATTATGCCACGGACCTATCAAAGCGATTAATGGCTGCAGGAAAAGGAATAATTTGATACAAACTTTCATTGTCAGAGTAAGCTGCTCTATATGGTCTTCGTGAACTTCGGAAAAATACACATAGGTGCCTTCAAGACAAAACGACTCGATCCTGGCCAGGGTATGGCCACTTTTCAGTGTATGTAGTGCATTGGTATTCCACCGAGGGAGGGAAAGTCTCAGTGTTACATTCGGGAAGTCAATAAAGAGAGGAAGTGTCACAGATTCCGGTCGATAAACATTCGAGGGTATGGTCGTTGTGAATCTCAATCGTTCGCCTGAAAGAGTGAAAAGTGCTACAAGAGGATGAATTTCTGAGTTTTATGCTGCAGAAATGTCGGTGAGCATACCATTTTCCTCCTCGATTAAGGGCTTGTCAATGATATTGTGGTCGTTCGAGTAAAGGTTGAGCTCATAATGGTGCATATCCAGTTCAAAGCAGTAAATCATTGGAATAAATCGCTGATAATCGTGAGGGGGGCCTGAGGCCCAATCTTTCCCCAGATCGGTAAGCATATTGATGTGATCGCGGATAAGATACAGAATAGGTCGTCGGAGAGTCACACCAATATTCCAAGCCCGCTGGCCGTTCCATTTCAGCAGTGAGGGTAGTTCGCAATGGACCTATCAACATCGATTTAGTAGCTGATCGGCCAATGACGATTTTCCGTACTCGACATGATTCTGCAGAGACCAGTCTGATGTCGTTCAGACTCGAAGTGACTGCTATAGTATCGAGATGGACCTCCAGAATAGGTTCATAACCTCTCGCACTGGCGACCATGGGCATCAAATAATTGATGGATGACCGATCTCCGGCGGTAAGGTGTAATAGTGCCGGCTCGCGCTTTCTCGGTCGTTCAACATTTTCGGTGAGTCCGTCCCATTGCCAATTCTAGAAAAGACTCGACTGAGAATCATCAAGTACAGGAAGAAGAAGAAATACCTTTGAACTCTCTCGGATAGGAATGTGAAGATCAGTCTCGCCGCGCAGCTCAATGAACACACGCATCGCGGTCCAAACCCGCTGATCACCTGGGTGCAAACGAGCAGTCTCTTGGACATCACTGTGAATCGGAGGAAAAAACGCTCGCTGTAATTCCACTCTAAAAAACCATCATTCGAAATTAACGCCTTAAACGAAGAGGCATGTCCAGCATAAGTAACGAACCGTTGCCTGTCTGCCCAGGGGCCATATTTCAAGATCCCGCCATGAATTGCGATATCCACTCCCCATTCAGGCCCAATATCGCCATTGCCAATATCGAATGAATCCAGGGTCGGCGTCTCTTGGGCTGCGGTTTGAGGTACAGCGCCAGCGACGTCCGTGTAATAGCACAATTCCAGCAATGGGGTTTCAAGAATCTTGCGTTCAATTGCATATTCGATTTTGGAAAAATCGACCCCTATAGGAGTATCCTCGTCCAAACTTTTCTTTGGTCTCCTCCTCTGCCAAAGAGATGCTTGACGCGAGTTTGGATATGACGATAGATACTTTAAAACGGGCGCGTATAGTTTGAGACTATCCCAAATTTTGACGAATGTGTAATAAGATGCACGCGTAGAGGGCGTTTTGAGCTCATAACTAGAGAAATTTGAAATTTGAGCAAGACAGGAGATACATGGCGTAGTAAGAACATACCTATTAATCTGATCTTTGATTACTTCCCCTGTAGACGCCATAGGTCCGCGATAATGGTCATTCTCCACATATTGAATCAAAGCTTGGCTAAACCTGAGAGTTAACATTTGCTTGTAGAGGTCGTATTTCGACCTCGACTGGGCTTGATTTCAAGAACGAATCTAATGTTATTAAGACAGAGACGCACTGGCACGATTCCGAAAGTTCCTTCCATACGCTTGAACTCGGCGACGAGGAGATTAGGAGTCGAAGGATTTCCGCAGATGATAGCACCTTTAGAGACTTGGATACCCAAGGGCAGTAAATCCTTGGGGTCGAGATTCGGAAGTTGTTCTCGAATCCATGAGACAAGATTTGTTAAAAAAGCAGGAGCGCGAGACCGGAACGAACTAGCAACCAGAGAGGCAACAGGCGTATTTAAACCTGCAATCACTGAGTACCAGACTCGCGACTTGCATAAGAGGCTCACCAGAAGACTTTGGCAATGAAGCGCGTCTTTCAGAGTTCGCAAAGGGCTGAGGTGTCATCTGTGCCAAAATATTATCATAGGCCGCGGTTCTGTTATACAAGAACCATTCAAAGCCTTGGAAAGATATTTGGATACGGCAAGACGAGTCTCTAGAAGGGTGCCCATCTGCCTTCAGGTCAGTTTTGCTCGTAAAACAGCGGTTCAAGAATGCACCTTCGGCTCCCAGAGACAGTCCAATTTCTTCTTCTGTTGTCGGTCGGCGTATCCAATACCTCCAGGCCATTTGCGCTTTCACGATCTTGGCAGTCTGATTACTTGAATGGTAGCGTACATCCTTGAGTAGAATACGGCCACTGAGGATTGAGAAATGAATGGAGCCTGGTGCAGGTTTGAGAAATACGACGAGGCGAATGAGGACCAAAGTCACCTATTTCAAGCCATACGCTATGAGCTCCATCATTCCAGTAGACCAGACGAAGTACTAGGCTAAGGATCCAAGAAATAAAGCGATTAAAGTAGAAAAAGTAAATGAAGGCGGCGACTGCAATGCATACGCAGGCAATGAGCAGTACAACGTTCAGCATATCATTGAACACTCCTGAGAAAGCTTAGCGCCGGAAATCCAGCAAGCGCCAGTCGCAACCTTTGATCATGACGTCCATCCCGCCCATTGAGGCTAGCAAAAGGCCTCTAAAAAGATTGGCCTTTCATGCGACGACTACATGCGCTGAGCATGCCTCTGTATACGGGAAATGTATCCTTGCAACCTACACGGACGTTCACAAGGATATCTGCAAGGACGAGTTCGCGAAATTTGGCCAATGTCTGCGTCAGGCAGTAAGTCGTCAGTTCCTCATCTTGCTTCTTTTTTCACTCATTTTTACCAGATGAAACGAAAGTGGTGATTCCATGAGTATGTATTTGTCTAGTGTACACTTTACGACTAACTAAATAGTGTATATCAGTCCAAATTTTCGGTGCCCATTCCTCCAGGAATCGTCCTGTTTTCCTGGCCGGTATCTCTTGAAGTATTGTTCCTGTCTGTTTCCCGGCGTCGTCTGCCCGCCCTACGCATGATTAGCGACATCGGTACAGGCCATGATGTCGTATTGGGAAAGGGTATAAGTGTGTCCTGTTGTGAACCGGAATTACGCGACATGGCTGGCGTATTTCGCAGTCGGGCCAAGATAAATGATAGCCGTATATCGACGATATATTGGGGCTCGTTATTAGGGGATTCAAACGCTTTTTGGCCGGCAAAGGAAGATGTCGAGGTCGGAAACGGTGGTATCGGAGACGATGGTGTCGGTAAGAGGTAATCTGTAGAGTCAGAGGCACTACTTTCGGGTGTATGCATTTCGAACGAGATGACGGTGAGCAATAGCTGGAAGAAGATGATGGAGAAATCGACAAAGAGGAGCTGAAATTTGGAGGGTGTGTATGCTGAGTCCGAAATATAAGCCAATATTTAAATGTCAGGCCTAGTAAACGCACCGAGTCCAATGAAGTCGAGTATAACTGCCCTGCCTTCTGTCGGCCCTGTGAGATGATTCCAGACGCTGAAGCTGTTGCTGAAGAGGGGGAAGAAGAAGAATCCTCCGAGTGACAATCTGGGAGAAAACTCTCTAGTCGTCGTACACAGAAGCTGGGCTGAGAGTCTGAAGAACATATTGAATAGTGATGGTGAAAGGTAGAAGGACAAGCAGAATAATTGGTACAAGAGTGCATCGAGCTGGACCAAATTTTGAGTGAACAAAGTTATATTAAAGAAATGAGAAACATACGGCTTGTATGATATGCTTTCTCTGAGCATGATAGCGTTTGGGCATCACATAAATTGTTATTGAGCACAATTACTATGGCTTAAGCCAAAACGCCTCTGGGTCGTACGAGGATATGCACGGTCACCGGAGTCCAGACGGTAAATGTCACAGGTAAGAAGACGCTCGACGGGCGCTTACATGGCGACCTTGGTTTTGTTCCATCACTTAGGCACTGTCCACCGCAGCATTCGACGGGTGCCATCCAGCTTTCAATGATCAAAATGACTCGTGTGTTGCATACAGCTTACATCCAGCTGCAACGAACTCGTGTAGCTTGGCCCTATGAAAAACTCAAATTGCATATCTCATTTTCATGGGTTTTTCGGCTGGTGTATCTTGCAGAGCCTTTGTAACTTGGCATCCAAAATTGAGCTCATTGAGCTTGCCTCGGACGATGCCCGATTAGGATCAAATGGATCCGTCAACTTTATTGTTGTGTATCCCTTTTTAGCGCCTGGCAGTGCACGCGAACTTTTATTATTACGATAAATCTCACCTCTCTTCCGTATCCTCATCTTCTCCAGCTTACGCTCAAGATGCCCAAAATTTATCTCAAGGATGCCATTTTTCATAGCAAGACTTTTTGTTGCTGTTTGCCTGTGTGTTCACATCGTCCATCCATTCAATATATTCATTCATTCTCACCTTTCTGCTAGGTTCGTTTTGGTCTAATATCCATGTCGGTACGATACCTTTGGCATATCCCTTTCTATTGAGAGCTTGCTGAGAGAAGTTAAGCTTCTCGGTATATTGTTTGGGGGGTTGTTTTCGGTTTTGCTTTGGTTCGAAGTATCTGGTGCGTTCGGCATGGTATCGAGCTCTAAAATAATCGCATTCATGTATCTCTAGACACATCTGCTCAAATGGACCCTCACGAGCGAACGGCATTTATACTGGCTGGCTTGGTAGAAACCCTACTGTTCATTGCATCCACTCTAGGGTGAGCGTCAACACTCGTCCCAAACTTATCGAGATTAATTATTTTCCTTGCGCTCGGCCCGCAGATTTGTCGGCGCAATTGTTCGCAAACAACTTTTCATTCAAATATACGCCTACTTCATCTATGTCCATTTTCTCGTCAACCTCGCTGTCGCTGGCTTCTTTCTCTATGTCATTTCGCACTTCTCTTCGACGGCTATAAATAAAGCTTGCCTAGATACGATCAAGAATTCTGGTGCACAGAGTCAGTGCAGTACTTTTCTATCCGACTTTCGAACCGTATATATCGTCGTTGCTCTGCTTGTACTGTTGATTGAACTTTGTAAGTAAACCTCGCTTCCCGTAGCGCACGACTGACCTGTTAACGTCCTTTGCTGTGCTGCGGTTATTTCCGCAGACGGCGCGCTTATTGTCGCGCGTTATGTCCATCAAATCAAGACAGAAAAATCAACTGCTCGATCATCGCGCATGATATTGTTGGACAGAGCCGGTAGAGGTCGGAGCTCAATGATGCCTGGCTTTGACGGTACAGCGCGGTACTCTAAACTTTCTGCAGACCAAGAGGATGACGTGTCTCTCATTCCTAAGAATGAGACGATGCCTGCCTATCCAGCTGGCGAATTCAACCCTTACGAGAATTCAGAGCATCCTCCGATTTTTCCGTCTCATGCTCACAACAGTGGACCTTCTTCTGCGTACGACAAAGCTTCTGAAATCGAAGATGGGTATGGTGGTGGGTCTTGGACTCATGAGCAGATTTCTCAAGATGAGAAGGCAATGTTGGAACGAGCTTCTGTTGTACATGATCGTGTTGATGGTGCTGCTGTTTCGTATGGACATGAACACGCTCGGTCCGATGTCAATTCGGCAGTGGGACCTCTAGATGATGATCCCCTCCCTCGATATGCGCCTCCCGAACTCACATCAGAGCTTCGCTGACTGCTAGCGTTTTTTTTTTCTTCGCTTAAATTAGAATCCTATGCGGACTTACCTGACCGGAACATTGTGTAGTATACGTTGTAATCTTGAGTCACATCCGTCCTTCGCATTAATGTAGCATTTTGGACTCGGGTCGGGCGGGTCGGGCTCAACGAAATTAATCACCTCGTCTAGCGTCGTTATCAATTAGATTACACGGTTGACACGTCTGCATGTGTTTGCTCTTTTATAAGACGATCCACCTTTATCCGAGTGGTCCGAGAGGGCACAGGTGTTGGTCGACGATTTTCATGGTATATTTTTCAGTTTCTCTCGAACAAAGCTTATTTTCAGGTCGGCCTTCTCTCCTCTTGCTCTCTTCTAAACACTGCACCGGCTCTTAGTCTGACTGATAAAAATCAAAACTGATAAATTAAGGAGTCCGAACTTAATCAATCAAACACTCGAACTGCAGATTCTAGTTGGCGTCAGTCCTCTCTGAACGGAACAGTTCGGATTCGTTAAGAAAGCTGGCTTTTAGCAGATCTTCGCAGTCTAAATAGGAATGCGAACTTTTCCAAGAAAAGAAAAAAAGAAAACTCATAAGTAGACACGAAACACGCTATGGTATCGATGGACACGTCGCGTATGCCGCCGGCAATACAGCGGGTGCATTTTAAAATTCGACCCCTGGTGCGCCAGTAAAAATGATACGCAATTCCCCATCGGTGTTTTCTCATAATTAATAGTCAAGGTTTGATTTGCTGGTTTCCGTTCCTCTTCCTCAGACCACGATTACTTAAAACTCCAGAGTAATAGCTCAACCCGGCGCATAGGAGTATCCTATCAGGATACTGGCGTCGAGTCCACACTCAATGCCCAGTAGGCTCATCAGAGATCTAGAGGCGGCTTCCGGTGAGACTTTGAGCTTTCTGTAACCTTTATATGCTACACATCTAGCTCGACATTCTAGGCGCTGCTCTGTTTTTCCTTGCCTGGTGAGTTTAGAGCTCGTACCTAGCTCGTTATGCGCTGAACTCAATGCTAGGGACATTTTAATCACTTTGGACGATGAGGTTGAACTTATCTGGAGGTGGGCGACACTTCTTATCACCGCGGGCAGTCCTCGTGAATTGTGACTACATAGTAAACCATGGAACTCATGGATCAAGTGGGCTTTTCTAGTAGCTCGATACTTCTCCTTGGTTCTATCGCTGTAAGCTCCTATAATTTGTCAGGGGCGCAGTAATGATAATTTCTTCAGCGCTGGCCGATTTGTGGAGCTCATGGTCACCTATACCAGGACATTCCATTCCGAGGGTTTAAGAATATGGTTCGGACTGCAAGGGCTCCTGGCGTTTTCTATAATTGCCAGTGCTGAAATGGTTATGATGGCTAGAGGTACGTATGTAGGCTGCATCGTCGCCATTTCTTATTAGGATTTCAGTATACGCTCTATATAATAAAAACAAATGGGTTGGATATGGATTCATCGGCCTACTTCTGGCAGAACTGGTCATTGCGGTCTGTTTGTTTCCCTTTTTGTTCATTGCATGTTAGTTCAATAAGCATTAGGTATTGGGAATTGTCCTCAGATTTCCCTCCTCTTCCTTCGACCCTGAAAATATTCCAACCAACACTCCAGGATCATTTGAATGGTTCAGGTATTCTTTTTTCTTTCCACTGTTTTTCTCTTTGTCTCATACATAAGTCAGCATTGCTACCATAATCTCGCAGACAGTGGTACTGGTGTTATCTGTATCTCGATATAGATACATGTTCAAAAACGGACGTTGGGAAGGAACACGTATCGTAAGACTGATAATGAGAGACGGAACATTGGCATTCGCGTTTTTTTTCGGTATCTACGACTATTCACTTTGATTCTGCTTGCTGATATCGTGCTCTCCAAGTGTTTTTATTACTCGCGGCGCTCTACAATATACTTTTCATAAAATTTGCTGCTTGCGAATTTGCGTAAGGCTTTGCTCTGTAACACATCTTGACTATCTCACATACGTTCAAATGCTCAGATGGACTATCAGCGCCGTATCTATCACTGTGCGTGCTCTAACTCTCCTTATGATGTCTGCAATGACAATCCTTGTGCAGGAATGCCGCCTCATACTGAATCTAGAGAAACTTCCCTTAATGGCTACGACAACCTTTTCAAGCGAGTACCCCGAACTTACGACGATTATCTCCACAGAATCCAGACCTGAGGCCCCATAGTGAGTGCAAAATCATAATTTATCTTCTTCTCTACCTGTTAACATTGGTAATTGGAAGCCATATGACGGTGTTCAACGCGAGCCATCGGCCTTCGGAATCCCAACACGAGTAGGACGGAAATGATTTTCATGAACAAACTCTCAATTATGTACTGCAAAGAAGACGTTTTTACTTTACTACGATTCATTCTAACTTGGTCCGCCGTTGCTATAGACTCGGACCTGACATGGATGCTCTGTATAATTAGGAACCACATTGTATCTTTAACCTATTTACGACCGAAAAACTCTCGAATTAAATACCGATGCTGATGTTCCAAGAACACTTAAACGTTCGCTAACGTAGACGGAGTAGCGACAAGTGAATAACTATCTATGTCGAGCTTGAATAGTACGCAGCTGGAATTTTAGCGTGGCGTGCATACAAATATCAGTTGAGTATCAGTCTCCCAATTTGGCAGAGCTGTCAGTTAGCGCTTGTTAGCGCCGGGACTGACTGTGACAGAAGAGATAAGATAAGGCACGTGTTTCTGTTCATCCTCTTTCTTTCTCTTTTCTGCAAGTCCCGATGGCGGACCGAGAAGACGCAATGGACATTGATCTTGACGCTCGCTTATCTTCCACTCACAGACTACAAAGGTCGACCTCTGTACCTTTCCAACCACCAAAGGATTTGACCGTTGGCTATGTCTACTCAGCGGAAATGACTTCTCACTTCCATCCCCAAGGCCATCAAGAAACTCCTGAACGTATTACAACTATATGGCAAGCTATCGTTCGTGAAAAGTACAATACCAAAATGCAATGGCTTCCCATACGGCCTGTCACAAAAGCTGAAGCTCTTCTAGTTCATAGTCAAAGCACCTGGGACTTGATTGAGGCGTTTCAATGTAGGTCGCGGATTTATGCGAGATATTTTAGAAAGGAGCGCGCTCCTTCGAGTGAATCGTGTCCTGATACAACAGCATGTTGCTAATACGCCATCTAGATTTGTCCGAGCAACAGATTGCCGATTCTGCGGCATATTACGAACAGCTATCGCTCTACGTGATGGCGGGTACGACTAGGGCTGCCCGTCTTAGCTGCGGAGGTGTTATTGAAGCATGTCTTGCTGTGGCTCGCGGCCGGTTGAGAAAAGTATTCGCTATATGTCGACCTCCTGGTCATCATGCGGAACCTGATCAATCTATGGGTTTCTGCTTCTTCAATAACGTCGCGGTAGCTGTCAGAGTTGTGCAACAACTAAGTCCAATTAAGCGAATATTGATCTTGGACTGGTAAGTCGTGATGCTCTTGCTTTGTCGTCAGTTTAATGCTCAAGGGCATGATACTAGGGATGTACATCATGGTGCGTTGAATTTCCCAGACTGTTTTTCGTGTTATCGCATGCTAACAGTTTTTACTATAGGCAATGGAACCCAGAGAGCATTCAATGACGATCCTTCCGTTCTATACATCTCAATTCATAGATACGAAGGCGGGACTTTCTACCCATGCGGTGACTTCGGTGGCATGGCTTCTTGCGGTGAAGGCGAAGGACTAGGATAGTGAGTTGCCCTTCATTTGCCATGAATCGACCTCGAATTATATGTGCCAAGCTCGGTCAACATACCATGGCCAGAGAAGGGGATGGGCGATGCAGATTACATCCACGCTTTTCAGAGAATTGTTATGCCGATTGCTATGGAATTCTCCCCTGAACTAGTCATAAGTACGTGTAAGGTTGTAAACCAGTTAACTGTAAGTGCTAACTGCATACTAGTATCGGCTGGTTTTGATGCAGCGTTTGGAGATGAACTAGGAGAGTGTAATGTGTCTCCCGCGGGTTACGCTCATATGACACACATGCTGTCTGGTCTTGCAGGAGGACGCCTCGTTGTTGCTCTAGAGGTCTGCATATATGCATTGCATATTGAACAAGATGTCGATTTTTTCTACTTAGGGAGGTTACAATTTGGATGCAACAATGAAGTCAGCATTAGCCGTTACGAAAGTCATTTTAGGCGAGGCTCCCGACCCATTACCTCCAATGCATGCCTCCGAAACAGCAACAGAAACAGTTTACTTAGTAGCCAAGGAACAGAGCAAATTTTGGAAAAGCATTGACACGAAAAGCTGCGAACCTAGAGATGGTACTTTAATCGCTGTGTAACTTTTGGTCTCCTTTCTCTCACACACTTTACAGAGGTCGAGTCAATCAGTTTCTCAATACCAGGTAGGGCTAACATTGAACAATTTGATGTTGCAGGTTTTCATTTTGTTTCAGAGATTTTGCAGGCTCATCGCGCTCATTACTTATGCAATAATTTCAAAATGATGCAAGTTCCCTTACTGGGTAATCTTGAGAGCCCATTTAAAGGCCAAGTTCTGTGCACGTAAGTTACATGTTCCGTCTAATACCTATCTGTGAACCAATTGATTGCTTGTCCAGGCAAGACCTGTTTGATAATAAAACGCTTGTAGTTCTTGCTCATGAATTGTAAGTCTCGAAGCTTCGAGAACTCCGCCGACGTTAAACCAATATCAACAGCGGCAACTTACGTTTGGAGCTCGAGTCCGCGATGACTTGCGACCTGAATTTGGAGCGCTCCTATCTGGTAATTCTGACTCTGGATGCTTTCAAATGTTGTCGCTGAACTTTCCACAGCTTGATTTTACCAAGGAGCTGATGAGGTGGATCAACGCTGAGGGTTACGCACTCATTGATGTCAACCTGTACCCTAAGCCGTTCTCTTCCGTTCAACAGCCCAAGGTAGCTAATATTTCCAATCACACGCCTTCTCATATTTTAAGATGAATTTCCAGCGTTTCGCAAGCAAGAAGATCTCCGGAAGATACGACGAAGCCTTAGCCCTATTGACCTACTTGTGGGATAATTATATCCAGTGAGGACTTAATCCAGCTTAAAATTACTGATTTTGCTCAGTAGAGTACCCTAGTCTCTCTCAAGCGCAGAAAATCATCTTCATAGGACATGGGCCTGCGTGTCAACCGCTTATCGATCTTATCGATGCGAGATGTAAGGACTCTCAGTTATGGATCGATTAAGCACGAGCTAACTCTGCCTAGTCAACTCGATAACAAAAAACGTGAAAGGTGTTATTCAAATTGTGGGGTATTCTAAGGTTCCAGTTACCCCCAAAAAATCAGACGAGCTTCGGGCTTGGTACGCAAAGGTAAGCATTTTCGGACAGTCTTTTTAGCGGGTAATTGAAGTGAGAAATCAAGCGTTCCTGTGTGCTATTACCTGCGAGCCACCATATCCTTCGTCCGGAAGGCAAATACAGTCAGAAGAAACATGGTATACTGCTACCTGTCGGTATGTTATAAATTCCAATACCGTCTCCACTCACTCACCTATAATTGCAGAGGAATTGCAGCCAGTAAAAGTAGTCATGAAAGGACTCCCGGCAATCCAAGCCTTTATCAAGTCCCAAGTTGAATAACCCTTTCTGACATGTACATTTATGTAAGTATAGAGTATATTTACGCTAATCGTACAACATGGCCAGAGCTGGGGCCGTAAATTGCCGGTAGTGGCTATGCTACAAAGAGACTCGGGATTAAATCGGCAGAGAGTTCCTCCCAAATGCCGAAGCTTCATCGCTGTGCCGAAAACTCAGAGAATGTCATCCCCAATTGCGCACTCTTTCCCTCTTCAATGTTTACTAGTAGAGATTCGCTATCTGTTCATCCTTCCCGACTCGCACCGGGCACACACGTAGTGTGATGGCACTTTTATACATCAATAACAGCAGTGTATATACGAGTACAGTAATTAGGTTTGGGCTATGTACAGTACAGTTGCAATGTCTGAGGATCTTTTAAGCTCGAGGGCCTACATTCCCTCTGCTAAAGTAATGATCAATATTGTTGGACTTATTCGATCTGGTACCAGCTTTAAGCTGATAGTGAAGCCGCATTGTGAGGTGATGGAGAGCAGCCTTGGTCCGTGAGCGTTCAATGTCAGTTCCGTGGTCAGCTAAAAATCATCAGATAAACCAAAGTCAAGTGAGAATAGCGGAAGACGCACTAATTTTTCGGTGCAAAAATGTCATACAATTTTCTAAATATTGAAAAGGCGTCTCAGGTTTCTCTTTGCTGGGACTTTTCTGAGAACATTGCCCGGCCTTGAGCTCAGCAATAGCGGCAATCTCACGGGGCAAGTAATCCGAAATGTCTGTCAGAGCTACCGCGAGAATTTGAACGAAATATCCCATTTCAACGTAATCTGTGTCCTTGTTGACTTGAAAAGCTTGACAAGACGTTGGTTTTCCTTGGACAAGGATAGCAGAAAGATCGTCTACTGCAGGCGTGTGACAGTATTCGCCCTAAAAGAGCGAAAGAGTCAGCGATAGCCAATGAATGGAAATAGGCACACTGGACCTCGGCCACTTCCGTTCTATCCAAAAGCACGGAGCGAGCTACCCATCGTGCTATTCGGGTGCCGCGGCCAGTGCCACCAGCCAGTAGAGTTACGACATGAGAGATATTCACAGTGTCGAGGTTTGAGATGTAAGCTAAAACCTCCGTGCAAATTGAAGGTTCCTGTGGCAATGCTCGCTAAAAAGTATTATACAATCAAAGAACAAACGCACAATATCTGCAACCACGTTCGGGTCAGCAATTGATTGAAAAATGGCGTCTAGTCCAAGCGTGATTTCGTCCTGGAGAGAGACGGATGTTGATGGATCGAGAGAGATGGCGAGTAAAACAGGTACGATTCCAGGTACTTCTGTTGGATTCAGAAGACGACGTCTGTCAAAATGCTACGTTAGGGTAAAGCTTTCAGTAAAGATCGGGAGCTAGGTATACCGAGCAGAAGATTCTATCATTTTGATCATCCGGAAAACCAGTGTATTTCGCCTCTCATCATCCAAATTCGGGTTCTCCGCGGGAAGCAAGTTTAGATACTCAGCTGTGGCTCCCAATCCGGAAACTGCATTGAGAATACTCTGAAGACTAATGCCAGGCGTACGACCAGTAGAGGATACAGTCCAGATGTTGATAAGTGCCTTGAAAGCTGCAGATCCCAGCTGTTCACATTTTGGAGTCAGGGCTGAACAATTGGTCAGTTACAAGCAGAGGAATTGATAAACAACTACTCGCCTAGATAGCTCAAGTAATCGACTACTCCGGCGTGATTTTCATAGTTCAGCGTATTTAACAAGCCTAGGTTTAAGATGGCAATCGATCGTTTCTCATCTGAGAATGATTTAGTTGTACGACTTCAGCAGGGCTCGTAAATCCTACCGGCTAATTCAAAGGCCTTGTGCAACATAGACAGAATGGGTTGATTCGCATAGTTCCCGAAATCCAGAGCAGGTTTTGCGCTCGTAACTGCATCATCATTCCCAGCATTTCTCTTCCAGAACGGAACACCGACTCGACTCTGTAAACGTTCGTCCGCTTCGCGATTCTCTCGGTCGTCATCGAGAATACCTTTGATCTGCGCACCCTGATCGCCAAAAAGACGTTCTCGGTCACGGTCGTCTAGGTCAACCTTTATTTCGTCTGCTTCTTTCCCGGAGTTTGCTTGTTGATATTCGCTCGGTCCACTGAGACCGTCGTCTCCATCTTCGTCGTCCATTTCCAGAAGCATCCTGTCCTTCGCGAGGGCAATCTCAGCTGCCTTGATATAATCCATGGTACTACGTCCACTACGCTCCTCGTCGCGCTTTTCTTTGAGTAGTGCAAGGAAAGGATTGTCCTTCTTGTTTGCAGATTTTCTCCTTTCGGACTGAAGAGCAATAGGAGAGACACGATTGGCTTTGGACGAGGAGGCCTGGGCATCAGCACTCCTAGTGTTGTATCGCGTACTTGCACCAGGCGGAGGCCGAGCAGCTTCTCCCCTAAGAATTTCGTTCAATAAATGCGAACATATATAGATAGATCGACAGCTTACACGGTCTTTGCTTTGCCCTTGACTTCAGCTTCTAGAGGTTGCAGATCGTCATCGCTGTCGCTGTCGCTGAGATCTTCTCTGAACTCGAGTGATTTGGCTGCTTCAGTTGGATTCGCCTTAACCTGTGCCATTGCTTTAGCTTTAATATCAGCTATCAACTGCTTGGTCCTTGCTGTCACATCCGCTGAAGAAGGCGCGTTTACAGGCTGATGAACAGAAGTAGGAGGCGTTAGACGTTGATATGGAGATGGGGTAGTTCTTTCTGGGATCATGGCAGAGTCGTTAGTGGGTGAATTAGGCATCGGAGCCTCATCAACGTCCATGTCCATGCTTTCCGGGGGTTCAGACAGTGGCGATGAGGTCTGCTCGCGCCATTCGGCCACAGCTTGTCTCGAAGCTTCAACATCATAGGGAACACGGGGCGCACAGCTGATCTCTTCTTCACCAGACACGCTGCCTGGAACTTCAGAAAGGGAAGGAGACGAAAAACGAATTTTCTTGCGGGAATCATTCTTGGCCACCGAACCTGATTTATTTGTGGGTGAAAGGGGAGTAGGGGGAATAGCACTAGCTGGGGGAACCGAGCCAGATCTGGTTACGACAAGCACAGCATTACTAGTATCTAGCATGGTTTCCACGCTAAACTTGGACTTTCTTTTGCCAGAAGGTTTGGCTGGTGAGGGAGGCTGGGAAAGTTCACGAGTGCTGATTTCTGGAGTACGCGACCGCATTCGAGTTCGACGCTCTGGCGCGAGGGTCTGCTGCGAATGTGAAAGTAAAGACATAGATTCCACATTTTGTTTTGTTTTATCGGAAGCGCCAGTGCTTTTGTTTCGGTTCGATCGAGTGGTTGGTTTACGCGAAAAATAGTCGGTAATGGCCTTACTGCCTTCTGTAGCTGGGGCTTTGGAAGTTTTGGCCATATATCATGAATGTACAGGTTCAGAGACGCGTCGTTCAAAATAGGCGAGTGATTGAATGTGTAAGCGCGTCACTTCACACGCTTCTGAATTCAACAACTTTATTCTAGACACGTGCTGTATCTGCTATGACATCTTAAAAAAGTTCTATTGATCCTCGGCGAGGAGACAAAACGCCAACAACTTTTCCTTCGAACGACGAAGAATCTGGCCCGCTTGATTCTCTCGCCACAAGGTCGGCATCCTCAGGTTTCACTTCAACTCCGAGCAATTTTTCTACATTTACTGACCCCAAAGCAAGAGCTTCGTCCTTTGTAAGTGTCCCATTTGCGTCGAGTGAAGCCCAAGCAACATCGAAAGGCAAGCTTCGCGCTTGCCAGATTTCTGCAATCATGAGACCGACAGTGACACGGTGGGATACCATCTCTTGCAGTGCACTCGGTGAAAGGGGAGGACCGGGCGCGCTAAAAAGAAGAAAGATTGCGTAAAGACAAAGATACCGAGCAAAATCTCTACTTACATTCTACGCCTATCCCAGTTGGTAGGGAACGGTCGGGGGAACAAAAGGACGCCGACCCCGGCTTTACCCAGGTGCTCCGCGAGAAGATGAGCTTCGTTTGCACCGGCTATGGTAAGTTTGATCTGGGTGGCCTTCGCGTCTTCCACTTCGGCCTTTAAGCTCAACAAAGTGGCAATAACCTATGGCCAGAGTCAGAATATTACAGTTGTCCTTATATCAAAACAACTCACATCGGCACTATGAGTCTCTACAACTAGGGGTAGTGATCCCTACAGGTATGCGTCAGTTATTACAGGAAAGATGTTATTGGAAGACCGCATGCAAACCTTGGCAACTTGCTCAAACCAAAAACCAGCGGGCCCTTCTGGAGGGGATAGAAGCAATTGGCGTAAAGTTCCGATTTGGGTGCTAACGCTTGCTTTATCGGCAAAGCCAATTGCAGTATGAAGTGCCGTAACCTCCTGTATGACAGCCCCAGCCTCTAGTTTGTGTGAAGCGCCAGTTGAGAAAGCAGTCCCAAGCCCGAAGAAGAAACCATCGTGACTTGGAGCTGTTACGCCTATCGTTACACCTGCCCGATGAGCATACAGCGCGTCTCTCGTATTGAACAATAAGCCATCCACAGCCCTAGAGACCGGATTTCCCCCGAGAATTTTTGGAACATTTTGCGAAAGCGGCCCAAACGCAAAGCCGTCAACCGTCGAGGGTTCTTGATTGATATGTTCTAACCCAAGAGGCGCACCGTACGAGGTCAATGCAGGCTCGATTGAGCCTCCCTTCAAATCCACAAACAGAGGCTCCTCTTCGGCTTCCCAGACGGCGTTGGTTAGGCAGGTAGATTGTTCTCCAATACAGACCAACTGCCCGTTGCGTGCGACGACGACTCCAGCATCGATAGTCCGGCGAGAAAATAATGACTCAACCGTGCCTGAGCCACGGACGAACACCTCGGTCACATTAGTGAAGACAACATGCTTACTTCCTTTGACCGGATTCAGAGGGGGAAGACCGTCATATTGGACAGCAAGTCGCGCTTCCTCGTCGAAATTCGGAACCTTGGGGACCTTTTGGAACGCGGGAGGCTTTTCGGATACGTAGGGAGACTCCAGTTGGGCGATGCCATCGATGAACACTTGAACCGGAGTAGCACCGAGCGAAAGAGGATGGCTGTCCCATATGACCAGATCTACACTCAAGTTAGTGGTGGAATGTGACAAACATGGCCCAAACCCTACCAGCATCCCAGCCTGCCCGGATGAACCGTTAGTGGCTTTCCAAAAGTTGACATTTGTACGAGGGCTCACCCTGTCTGATATATCCAATTCTGTGACCCATCCCTGGAGAAAGTTACACATTTTGCTTCTGGAAAAGACATGCCTTAATACACACCCATTATTTCCGCTGAATTACTGTGAAATGATTGAGTTAATGAGACCATGAGATCGACACTTTCAGTCACCTCGTAACTGCCCCCAAAGCAAGATTATCGGGCAGACCGTAGAAATGAGCCACTTGAGCTTCAAATAGAAGATGTCTACTATCAAGCACGGGGTGATCGCTCTGCGAAGGAATAAGTCTCTCTGGTGCTATTCGTGGCGCCATAACGGACCTTCATCAACACCGTAAGGCCATGTTCGGCCAGAATCTTCGGGGCAAATTCTGATCCGCGATATGCTTCCCTCTTGTAACGGGCATTTGTTGCGAAAAGCGCAACTGCGGGAGGTTTATCTATAATACTACGTATTAACGCAACAGTGGATTAGAGAGTAGCGTCACGAACCATATGCTTTTTTTAGAAGATCTGGGACTAGGTAAGTCTCATGGGCGTGGTGAAACGCTGCGATAGGAATTCTGAACTCGTTCGAGAGCTGGTAGAGATTAGAGATGGAATGATAAAAGCCGCGAGAAAAAGCTTACTCGGACCAGTCCATCCAAGTCAACAGCTTCGTAACAGTGAATGTTTACCTTTGAGACGGTGGCTGGCGTCAGTTCAAGTCGGCTTGAATGCGAGAGACGTACATACTTTAACTTTTCCTCGCAAAACGTCAACCAAGGCTTCCCATTGCAAGTCTTCCGGAAACTGCTCGTCTTTGAGACCTTTGAAGTCACCAGCTTCCACTTTGCTGCAGAATTCATCTTGCTGCTTCTTGATCCGGGTGGCTTTATCATAGCTGAAGGAGATTCAGTAAAGTTGGCCTAGTACGAAACCAATTAACCTACGCTTGACGGAAGGCCCAAATTGTGTCCATTCGAGTATCCGAGTAAACACGACCTAAACACTGTCAAGTCTGATCGCGAGTATAGATGTATTTCGTACTTGGGTTTTCACCTAGAGAGCAGGAATGGGTCGAATTTCAGTCCAGTATAAAAAGAAAACACGTACCGCACGCATGCCTCCAAAGAGATTGTAATGAATACGGGAATTGAACAAAGTTTTTACTTTTACTCACTTCATGTGTCTCCATCGCGGGGGAAGCGACGCGTCCAGAGGTCCTGAACCGTTGATATGGTATGGTGGTTCTAGTAACATGGAAGAGGGTGAACGTTCTGCTGTTTTGCGCAACTTGATGACAAAGGCTTGGCCTGAATAGAATGCTCGCTGAACAAGCATTCGATACATTGTTGAAACGGCACGTACCACCGATTGCGTCCGCGGATCCTGGTAACACAAGCGATGTACTGACGCCGCCGGATATAGAAAGGCGATAGGAATCGTCATGGGTGTTCAAGCCATCTAAGGAACGCATCCAAGGAAGAATGGTTCCTTTAAGTCTACATGGAATGGATTGGAATTGAAATTCAGTGTATAAGGCTCAGCTCACGAATTATCGTCTTCGGAGCCTTCTAGAGCGGGGCTGGCTGATATATGCTTCTTTCAGAAGAGTCGGACAAGAGACGAAGTAGCTAGAAACATACAAGCGTCGCCAAGATGTGAGTGAATATCGACGAGCGACGGTGAGACCCAACGACCGCGAGCATCAATGACGGTCAAATGATCTCCATAGGAAGAAGTACCGAATTTGCCAACTCGTACTATAAGGCCGTTGTCCAGCAAGATATCCCCATCAATTACTTGTGTCCCGTTTTGAAGACCGGTCCAGATCCTGGCATTCTTGATCAGCGTAGGCTTTGTCCCGGGCTCGAAACGGTCAGATTGACCTCGACTATGAAAATGAGGAGGGGGTCCTGGTGTCTGTTTCAACGCATGACAGCGTTTGAGGAGTTGGGGTGCATTACTGGGTGGTGAATGATGAGGATGAAAGTGTAAGTACACGAGTGGGAGTAAAGGGAATAAGGGGACCAAGAGGTAAAGGCATAGCAATGGGAAATTGAACGCTCTTGTTCTCGCGGAGACGACGTTGGATTTGTCCATCACCGCTGAAGGTAGAGTAGTACTACTAGGCGCCCATTGAAGGGTAGAAATAGGCGCCCAAAGGTAGAAATAAGCGCTGGGAGTACTAATTGTACTGCTAGTGTACTGCTCAAATACTAGTACTTGTACTAGTCACTATAAAGTCGTGTATAATCTATCTATCTATCTATAGAAACTTGTCGAGTATTGTAAGTACAATCCATTGAACCCCAGTATAATATTAGTCAAATCAGTTTAGAATTCCCGGGCCGCTGCTTCCTCTCCAGCTTCAACCTTTCCTTCGACTTCCATGGATGAAGCTACATCGACATTGCCTGCCTCTTTACCCTCTTCTTCTAATCAACCTCTGCCAGAACCATCTCATGCACATCATGCCAGTCCCGTCGTAGCCTTCATCATTGGCCTTTCAATAATCCTGCTCGCCTCAATTCTCAATGCTGCTGGTCTCAATCTCACCAAACTCGATCATGTACCTCAGCTATCTCTTACAGTAATCAATACTCATTCCGTATCTATAGGTTCGAACCAGCGCTATACCAAAAGCTTCGCGACGGAGAGACTGGTTACGACCTTTATGGCTTTTAGGAATGATTCTCTATATGTGCGTCGCTGCGAACTGTCTATTCACTTAGACCTTACATTCCTTCCAGATTATCTCAATTAATTGGAAGTACTCTAGCTCTCGATTACATGCGTGCAGGTACCGTCCCACCCAACACGTTGGTCGCATGTAACGGCTATTAACCTGTTTTTTTTTTACACAGAATACGTAGCCCCCCTTGGCTCAACCTCGCTCGTCTTCAACTTTCTATTCGCGCGATTTCTCGTCGGAACTCCAGTGACAAGCACCGATATCTATGTCAGTCCACTATGCTTCCGTAGGACGCGTCTAACAAGTTATGAGTAGGGAACCATAGTTGTTGTCCTCGGCGTCATCGGAATAGTCGCCTTTGGATCAATCAACAGCGGACTTGCTTCGGAGACTGACGTCAACCATCTAACGTACCTATGGAGAAGAGGAGGCTGGCTGGCGTTCTTCTTTTTAATGTCCTCTGTTCTCATCCTGGTATTCTTCTGCACTGCAAAGCTCGACGCCATCCTCACTGCTCGGTCTGAAATCACTGCCCCGCCTCCATCTGCTGCGCGCGCAACCAATACTTCGTCGACCAGGAGAGGTGAAGACAGCGCAGTTGCTGCGGCTGCTCGTAGAGCTCAAATGGCCTGGATTTTTGCGTCCATGAAACTTGGAGATTGGATAGAGCAATGGAATGCGCCGAAAGACGACAAAACGTTGGCTTGGACCCTAGGTATGCATTGTTGATCAAATCATGGTCCTCTTTAATGTCATATTACAGGAATTTCATGGGCCGCTGTGGGTGGAGCACTGGCCGGTGGTACTTTGGTGTTTGCCAAAGCAACGTGAGTGATAGCCTACTTATGTTTCACGGGTAACATAAAAATTCCATCAGTGTAAAGCTACTTTCCGGCTCACTGTCTAATGAAAATCCTGGAAATCAATTTGGACATGCTGCCCCAATTTTCACCATTATTCTCCTCGCATCCACTGCTGTACTCCAGATAATATGTCTGAACCGGGGTCTGAAGGTTTACGATTCGACTCTGGTTGTTCCCGTTTTCTACGGTGTATACACTGCCACAGGGTATGTCGTTTCACTACTCAACAGCGCCTTTCAGCTCTCAAGTTTTCCTCCTTACAGATTCCTAGACTCGTTGATTTTCAACGACGAAGTGGATGCTTATCAGTCTTGGACTCTGTTCCTCATCTGTGTCTCTATGCTAATTCTTATTTCCGGAGTCGTCCTTTTGACGCACAAGAAACCGGAACCTGGAGCCCCCGTCAAATCCGCAACCTTGGCATCTGGTCCAGTGCCGTTGTCCAGGCTACGACGCCGAGGTTCCCGAAAAGCGTCTGCATCAAAGACTGACTTGGAAGCTGGCGATCCTGACGATGATGCCAGTTTGCACAGCGGCGAAGATCAGACATTGTGGGCTGTCGGGGATGCAAGTGATGACGAAGGAGAAGATGAGGATATTGATCATCACCAACATCCTTTACGTGCACATCGGTCAGGATCCGCTGCACGGAGTAACACAAGACTTGCCACCCACGGAGAAGAGGGTAGGGGCCTTATAGAGGACGGCCCAGAAGATGATATTGAGTCTCCGCGTGAAAGGACGACTGCACACCCCTTTAGAGATTCTGAAGACCTTACGCCAACCCGATGAATGTTATAGATCTGAACAGTCATGCTATGATATACATGTTAAAACCACCTATTGTACATACAACTAGCTTATAATCTAATATCTATTCGTGCGTCATTCAGAGATCTAGCTCAATGTCCCATACAGGACTTGGATCTCGAGGAGGTCTGTAAGACGGAGAGGTAGGTCGGCCATCGCCGTCTTGAATAGTATCACTTTTTTCTTTACTTTTTTGAGAGGAAGCCATAAAGGCTAGAGTATTTGTAGCATGATTTCGAAAGGGTTTCTCGAAAGCATTCTTGAGATTCTTGACCTTGACTTGGCCAAATCCAGGTAAATTAGCAAGCTGCTCAGGCTGGGCTTTTGCAATATTGGCGATACTCTGTTAACGGCCCATTCAGATGACGTTTGTCGGACATACTAATCTATACCCACCCCAAAGGAATTTCTCAGAGTCTCGACGTCTGTCTTGTTGACTTTACTGACGCTAGTCAGAGAAGTGCGTAGCATGGAAGTGTAGTCCTTGTCCACTCGCTCCTTGATCATGTTCGGGGGTTTGTACTCGAATTGTTTGAGAGTACTAAGATAATGCCCAGCCTCTTCGAACCTAGAGGATCATTAACAACCCTGAACGCGCCGGCAAGAAAAAAGGGCTCACGAAAAAGCGACAATGACCGTGATGCTGTTAGTCAAACAGACCTAGAAAATTAACGGACAGAGAGGACACGGAGTGAGAAACAGAGCTCACTTTGGTGAGCTCGCGAATGGGATCCTTATGTTCTGACTGAATCCGAATTCAGCCCTGGAAAGACGAAGCACCGGTCGATCGCGGTACTCACAATATCAGACAGTATTAGCAAAATCCGCAGAGTATAGCTGGTTCCCAGTTTCTCAATTCGTGTATGAATGTATTCTGGATGAAGCCGGTGATATTTGAGGCTGGGGTCATAAATCAGCACAAAAGAAACACTACCCTCGGTGTAAGATGGATACATTCCTCAGGAAAAGCACGCCAGTTGTACGACCGACTTGATAGTCAGCCACAATATCACCAAATTCTTTTCCGACGTTGCGGACACATTCAAGGACAGGGTTTCCTCGCTAAGAAACAAAAAAATTATCTGCGACCGCGGATGAATAGACTAGCAATGGCATACTTGCAAGGGGTTCAAAATTATATTGTTCCCCGAACCAGGAATTACTACGGGAGGTGCTGGACGCGATGAGGAGGAAGACATGACACGCCGGGCCGCGGTCGCGCCCCTGCTGGGCAGTTCCTGATAAATGATTGAATTCCATCAGTGCTCGCGACTGTTCACGATGAGCTCAACATAAATTTCCAAAGCTTTTTTGATGTGAACCAATGTCTTCCAAAAGACGTGTATCCTACATCATTCCTCCACCGACAGACTCTGTCCCTAGACTGCAACTGCCTTCTTTCGGTGCTTCTCGTCTCGGTTCTTCCGGTCCTCTCTTGATTCCAACCAATGATTCACCCGATGATGAATCCCACAAATGGAGTCGCCATCCCCGCCATCGACTAGGAGTTTCGTCTCTCGCCCTCGATGTATCTACCGAGCTGTCCGGGCATTCAGCTCCCGAAGGTATTCTGTATTCTGGAGGAAGAGACGGACTGGTGATTTCCTGGGACCTTCAGCTACCAATGAAGAAGAGAAACGTACAGGATGGGAAAGGAAAGTTGGCAGGCAAATGGGAGGTTATGACTGGCTGGGCGGACGATGTAATGGATGAAGATGAGGAAGATGTTGTGGCGAGCGACGGAGATATCCTAGGAACTGTGGTCGGAACTGCGGGCAGGAGAAAACGAGCCATGAAACTAGGAAACGCGATGCCATACGAACTCCAATGGGAGATTGATATGGATGAATTCGAGCCTGGACAGCCCAGTCACTTTCGCCAGTGTGCTCAGCTTCATACTGACTGGGTAAATGACATTCTCCTTTGCAATCATAACCAGACTGGTGCGTTTTCTTCTTTTTTTTGGGATTGATGGTAACATAGGTACATCCTAGTGGTCTCTGCCTCGTCAGACGGAACCCTCAAAGCCTGGAATCCTCATGCCCAAACACCTTCGGAACCTTCAGTGATAGGCACGCACAGTGACTACGTCCGCTGTCTTTCGTACTGGTCAGTAAAATTTACTAGCTTGATCAAGCTAGAGTCGTTCTGAGCGCATCACCAGCCGTGAACAAAACTGGATTGCCTCAGGATCATTCGACAGAACAATCAAACTATGGGATCTCGCTCAATCTTCCAACTCGGATCCGCTCGTTACCCTCCAACCAGCGGATGCTTCAGTTGCGAAATCTTCCGTTTATGCACTTGCTGCTGATCCCTTCGGTCATGCAATCGCATCTGGGTCGCCTGAACGCGTCGTTCGAATGTGGGACCCACGTTCTGGAAAGAGAACAGGTAGGATATACTCCTTGAAGTCTCATGTGTTTTTTTGTCTGATTGGGTCCAGGTAAACTTGTAGGGCACACGGACAACATCCGCGCTATACTCATCTCAGAAGATTCCCGTTATGTGCGTCTCTTACAACTCAGAATTTCGTCCATCCATCTCTGACTATCCTTAAGCTTCTTACCGGATCAGCGGATGCCTCGATTAAACTCTGGTCGCTCGCCTCGCAAAGGTGTCTCCACACATTTACGCATCACACCGAATCAGTGTGGTCTCTCTTCTCCTCTCATCCCTCTCTTGAGGTTTTCTATTCAGGTGATCGCTCTGGTCTTGTTTGCAGAACAGATGTGGAGGACTGTACTGATGTGTCTGAGGGCGAATGCGTAGTGTTGTGTCAGGATACGCATGATTCAGCTATAGCCGATGGTGTCAACAAGATCGTCGCCCTCGATGACAACCTTATATGGACGGCCTCTGGTAGTTCAATGATTAGGCGATGGCGAGTACCGCAACGACGTGCAACTCGTGCATTAGATTTCGAGATCGAAAGACCATCGCAACCGGAATCGCCGACAAGTCCCGCATCCTCCATCAGACATGGTCATGGAGGAAGTTCTTCCGTCGCTCGTTCTTCTCGTGCCGAAGGCGACAAAGGAGCCTTATTTGGCATTCCTTTTGATTCTCTCGTGAAGCTGACTTCACCCAATAACCCTTTCGGATTTTACACATCCTCCAGAGACCGCGATCCTGAAATCGCGACTTTGTATTCTGCCGCTTCAATCATGTCCGTTCCAAAGACAAATCCTCGATCCCCTACACAGCCGGTCTTCTCTCAATCACGCCGTCATAGGCAGAGTTTCCGCACACACTCACGGATGGACGAAGCGGCTATGGAACTACCCAGTGCTCGAGCACGATTTGAAGAACGTGAGATAGCTGCTGACGCAGTCCCTCTGCATCATGAAGCGGACGAAGTAATTCGTGGCGATAATGGGCTTGTAAGATCCATCATCCTCAACGACAGAATTCACGCCTTGACGGTGGATACGTCGGGAGAGGTTGCCGTCTGGGACATTGTGCGGTGTATCTGCAAGGGACGCTTCACGAAGGAAGATGTAGCTGCGGCCAGCATGCGTGCGCCGAGCTCGACTGGGAGCGGGGGAGTAGATGGCCCCAGTGAAAGGGAGCGAAGCCCCAGAGAAGCACTGGAGATTGTGCGCGAAAGAATCGAACGCGAGGCGGTCGTCCTACCTTGGTCAACGGCAGATACCAAGAGCGGTGTCTTAACAATTCATGTAACGGAACGGTGCTTTGATGCAGAAGTCTATGCTGACGAAGTTGGGTTTGTGCATGACAAGTATGTCAATGATGAGTCCAAACGTGCGTATTCTTATTCTGTCGACTGTTTGAGATTATTAAACTAACGGGACGCAGTCAACATTGGCAAATGGGTTCTCAGGAATCTGTTTTTGGGTTTCATCCGCGAAGAACAGCGTCTTCAGCGAAAAAGGGAGAGAAGCAATAGCCACGACGGTAATGAGGCCCGCGACAATTCACACGAGCCATCACCTTCTAAACGGTCTTCAAGATCCAGTTCAACCGTTATATCCTCGTCCAAAATGATATCAGCAGTTGCTCCAACAATCTTAGGATCTACTCGCTCTTCCCCTTCCCCTTTACTAACTCCGATGATTCCATTAAATGTACCCAGAGAGAACGCGATACCGCTACCAGCGATTCCCCAGTCCCCTCTCGTTAATAGCAACGATGTAACCCCCATGCCGCGACGGCTCAGATCTGGAACATTGGACAGTTTCAATCAAACGTCTGCCGGTTCATCAAGCCACGGAGGCGATTATTTTTCCGTACCCGCTCGCCAGCCTTCAATAACATCGTCGACTCCCGATGAGTTTATACAGACGCCTATGACACCATCAGGGGGCTTGATGGGCCGTCTCAAGACTTTTGGAAGAAATAAGAAAGTTGCCGCGGACACAGTCAATACGCCAAGTGCAGGCATTGAGTCCACTGCTGTAGAAAACCCTACACCCTCTGAGGTTAATTCTCTTTTACTTTTGCTAGAAACATCGTGTCTTGACGATTTCAATAGGATATTGCTATGCCGCAAACCAAGACGCCATTACAGGAATTGCTGTCTTCGCCGTTGTCACCACCTCCATCGAATGAAGCACCATTGCATAACCTACCGCCCCATATCACGTTGATGATATTGGAAGAGACACCTCCCAGTTTCACCACGCTCTTCCGCGGAACGGTTAACTCTGCTGGTTATGATACCGCAACTCTGGAAGAAGTCATGCCAATGTGGCTTCTAGAGTATCTTCTCCACAACAAAGCCCCATCGCCTCCCCTGGTGAAAGTCAGCTTTATCCTACTTCCCTGGCCTAACAAAGACCCGGACGGCACACAGCTGCCCGAACTACTGAATATGTGAGTACACAGTTGTTGTTCAAATGTAGAGTTCTTGAATGACTTGCACATCAGTCAACAATCTAAGCTGACTGCAAGTCGCTGGCTTCGGGTCAGGAAATTGGTTTACCATGTAAGAAGGAGTTCATTCATTTCATTCATTTTACTCATATAACATACTGTAGGTCCAAGATAAGTTGGAAAAGTTATTGCCTGATTCTGCGGTGACATCATCGAGGGCATCAATAGACAGCCAACATTCACGCCCTTCTGCTGAAGATCTCTATGAGATACTTTGCAACGACACTCTTCTACCCCTGGACATGTCTCTCGCCACTGTCCGTCATTATATCTGGAGGCAACCAAGCGAATTGACTTTGTATTATCGACTCAAATCGTCTGGCCCCAGTTGATGCTTTTTATTTTTACCTCCTTACTGTGTATAGACCATCTGGGATAATTTATCTCTGCATGTTGTACTTGTTGTTCTCACCTTCGTACCGCGACTAGTAATTCTTTCAGCAGCAATCACAAAGGTCGAATGCATGGGCAGCTTTTCGATATTGTACAACAAATTCGAAAATTGGATATACACAGATGGAAAATTTTTGCAAATCATCTTCGGATTCCCCGAGAAGCTGTAGGTGCGACGCCACGACCACGACGGGCTAGACAAGTTTGAATTAGTGAAAGCTTTCGATGTCTAAAATACGACGTACCATTGGCTGAAGAACAAAAAAAGAATGAAAAAGAACAAAAAAGAAAGATCAACAATTGTTGAAATTTTTTTAAAAAAAAAGAGCACACACCTCGCATAATGGTTGCTCGTCCACGCGCTGTCCCAATACCCCGTCCTCTCATGGCATTTGGCCCCACTCGTTTGAACCTACGAGTCTCATCTGAGTAAAGCGGACCAAATTGAACAGAAAAAAAATGGAACACACATCGGAGCATTCTGCAACATATCTGGGACTATAAAAAACCGAATCATACTGCCCCGAATATACACCTGGTCCAGCTGCGAAACACGTCCATCACGACCTGTTACTGTGATATCCCTCAAGGAGATATTCAGATTGTCTTCGGCTAAAGCAAATCAGTGAAGCGCTACGAACAAGTTACGGATGCAGAGCAAAGCTCGACATCATACCTTCTGCAAGTTTTCCTCGATATAGTTGGCCGGTTTTTAGCTCTACAGTTATGATATGTCCCAAAGATTCATGCAGCAGTTTGACGGGAACACCGAGTCCAGCGTTGGCCATGACCGTTTTCAAGGAGCTTGATAACCCTAACCTAACTAAGTTTGCAATCTGGCGCTTGTCAGGCGCTTAGAGTCATATCGAGACCTCGAAATTGAACTTCGAACGTTAAACATTCATCATTATCATAAAGTGGACATTAGAGATTGGTATAGATGACAGATGCAATATAAATTAAGCTAAGCTTGAGTTCGTTACTTCACAGTCCAGAATGCGTTGCGGGGTATCGCTTGTCAATGAATTTAGTGTTCGCCTAATTCGTTCAAGAACGCCATCCAGGTTTTCTTGTCGATGATTCCTTCATCTGAAGCCCAATCAAACATTGGACTACATGTAGGTGGAACGGTTATCACGTACAGTATCCATCCGGGTCCGTTACAATAACGTATCGTGCACCTAGCTTGACAAAGAACTGTTGGACAAGTTCAAGGGGAGAATTCAGATTGATTGTGAGTGGGGCCTTTGAAGAGGACGTAAATATGGGAGTGTAATGGGATGTCAAAACATCAAGTCATACCTGGTCCATATAGATGGAAAAGTCGAAGATGTCAAAACTGGAACGATTCCTATCGTCGAGTAGAGACGAAAAAGACGATGATGCCAGAGGATGATGAGAGTACGTAGTTTGAAAGGTGATGATCTCATCTGGGTGATCTGCCACGACGTCTGCATTCCAAAGAATTAAGCTGAAATACGTAAAATGTAACGGTTCAACATACACAGAGCATGTTCAAGCTCTCGAGCCCCGATAACACCGACTAATCTGGTCAGGTCCGCGTTGTGCTCATCTACTCTCAAAATGGGGAACCCTGCATCGTCATTTCCATTGCTTTGAAGAAGAACTTGAAGTTTATCACGAAGACTTTTGACCGTATTGTCCTGATCGAGCCTGATCACGTCAGCATCCCTCTCAATCTAAAGACAGGAATGAACAAAGAATGGAATGGTGTGCACAACTTTACGTACAATGTCTGCTATTTGACGATCTCCCCACATGAAAGATTTCTTGCTGTCAAGGTAAGGAAGGTGAGCCACATCGATGACCAATTCGTAAATTCCTCTCTCTTCAAGCGCATCAGCGGTCGTTTTTGCACAGAGAACCGCAATCATAATCGGGATGGTGTAAGATAATGTATCAGTGAGCCTACACAACATTTAGATAACAACAGCGTCAATTTTCAAGAGCACGCACTCGAACATGATGACAGCCAAGGAGACAGTGGTACGAGTAACACCGGCCAGCGTAGCAGCTGCGCCAACCTATTACAAGAGTTTAGGAGACACGATATAATCGATTAATTCACCCACCATTGCATAAAGTCCGGGGACGATGCCTGTTCAAAACACGTTAACCTGTTCAATGACAAGTAACGATTGTAAACACACATTTGTCTGCGGTACAGGCTCGGAACAATCCCGTATGCGGGTTTTGGAAACGAAGATATTGCAGCAGGATACCGATCACCCTTCCGACCAGGGCACCGGCAGCAAGCGAGGGGATGAAAATTCCAGCAGGTAAACGAACCCCAAAAGTCACCACTGTCAGAGCACCTAGCACAACGGTGAAAAGTCATTCATACTACTGGCGGGCCGTTGACTTACCTCTGACAACGAGCGCAAGTACCAATGCACCTATTACTGGTGTGACTTGTGCCCAAGAACCAGGGTCCGATAAACAGAGCCCCCACTCGTCTTCAACACCCTGATGACATTCGGAGAACAACGCGGAGACCAGCTCAGTTCCGCCCATGCGCGTGTAAGGGTTAAGAAAGCAGAACGCTGAAGTAGCAAGAGTGACCTAATACCCCGTCAAATATCCCGGTTTCCAAGGCAAAAATTGCGACGAACAAGTAACACCTCAATAACCGGATGATCTTTGAGCCAGGTCTTATTTCGGACATCACGGCTCCATCGGAAGTTGAGCTTGCAGAAATATGCCCCGTAAACACCACCGAAAACGCCCAGAATGACGAATGGTAAGAGCTCGAACCCATACCAATCCTAGGTGCACTCATGAACAGAATATTAGATGATCAATGAAGATGACATACCTTATCGTAGGTAACTAGAAATAAAGATTCAGTGCCACAAGAAACGCAGACGAAAAGTTAACGTACCTTGAAACAACACAAGTTTACCCGTGCCAAAAGGATTCAGAAGTTTCAGCGTAATTGCAGCAATCATTGCGCAAAAGAAACTAAAAACTGCATTGAGGGATGCGCGAGTGCAATCAATTAAGATGCCTTACCTTCTCCACATAACCTTTGCGGGGAAAAAATAGCTCACCTCTTCCAAGCTGAAAAGTGTGCCACCTATCGGTGCTCCGAAAGCTACTGCTACACCCGCTGCACAAGCCGCGCTGCAAGCATGTGAGTACGAGTAGTCTAAGCGATGTACGCATATATACCTCAGTATTTCGCGACGCTTGGCTGAACAACGTGAACGACAAGTCTGAAGCATATTGTAATACTGTTCCTACCTTCATTCGTTTCATATTTGTTGGAAACTCTGCTAACGATGTTGCCTATGCAGCATGCGATGTGAACAAACTATCCGGATATGATGAATGAAGGTTAAAAGGAGAAGATTCGATTGGAAACTGACCGGTCCTTCTTTCCCAAGCTGAAGACCCGAAGCGACGGAGAGAGCTAAGCCCACGGATTTCGCAATGAGAACTCGACCTCCGAGATACCTTCACAGACTAGGCATCAAAAACCTTTCATATTCGAATCATAAGGTTAATTTACCCATGAATAACGAAGCCTGGAGAAGACAAGAATGAGCAACGGGCAGCGCAGAAAGAAAAATACCGCACCAGAGAGGATGGCTTTCAATTCTGGAATTCCACTACCAGAAGCCTGTCGGACACAAGATCAAGGGTCAACCGTGGCTCGTTCCCAGTATCCAGGGACCCTACATAGTAGATCATTTTGCGAGGGGCGGCCCCCGTTTCATCTTGGAAGTTTGGGCCTAGAACACCCGACTCTTTACGAGTAACAAACGAAGTAGATTTGGTCAGAAAAAGTGTGAGCCAGCACGAAGTGACGGCCAGCAAAAGCTGTAGAGAAGTCAAAGTATGAGCAACAATGATTCAAGATGTGACCTAAACACGCACCGCAACGAAGGTATAGGCTACAAACTGAACAGGATCTTCCCGAGTGTTTCCTTGCCTCCAAACCAAAAGGTCAGACCAACGCCTCCAGGCGTCACACTCAATCCCCGCTGTGGTGGTTGGAAAGAGCATCACCATTTCTGGTTGCGGGCAGCACAACCGTTTCGCCTTGTACCATTCTTGGGTACAATACCCGTCTTTGAGATCAAAAAGCAACTGTTCACTTTTTACAACACCGAAAGCGACGAGAGCGGTGAGTAGGCCGACAACGGTCACGATAATCCATCCCAACAAACTATTGGAGAAATTGGGTCAGACGACGGAAGAGACTTAAAAAGGTTCTCACCGATCAAAGATCAGGCGAATATGTGCTCTCAGAGACTTCCGTTTGCGTGTACGAAGGCGGGAAAACCGCAATGATTCTTTTATGGCATCTAGACAGATTCGAACATTTAGCTGCAGCTTCCTTTGACTCTGAATAGTATCTTTCACCGTGCATCCAATCGATTGAGGAATAAGAGGAATACCAAACCCGGACCCCGTTCTTTTTGGCATCCATGCTCATTCCAGTTTCTGAATCATCTTTGGATTCAAAGGTTGCATCGTAAGCGGATATCGGCCTTTGATTAATATGTGAAAAGGAAAGGCTAGATAAATTGCGCAAAGAAGCAGGGGGAAATAATGGGCTAGAGGGCCGAGAGGTGCTGGGGCTGTCTGATGGAAGATTGGGAAGTTCTGGCGGCACTTTCTTGTTAGAAACGAGAAAAGATGGTCTTCTGAACGTAGACCGAGACATGGTGCCATAGACAGAATCAGACTGGGAGCGTGCACCCTTGGAATTGATTTCGTTTAGAAGGGGCCTTTCTTCGGGAATATCAGACTGAGGTAAAGACCCGAGACGCTGTAGTCTCGCTCTCCTGATAAATGTCGGACTTGGAGCCGTATTGGGACCTACATCCGAGTTGGTCATGGTAAGAGGTTGAGAGCAGTTGAAAGGCAGTCCCGCCTTTCCGGCGGAGGTTGAACGCTTAATTTAAAGTTTGGGATCAAAAAAGGGGTACTTGAAAACTATTGCCACTGTACATTCAAGCTATATACAACTGCGAATTAAGAAATAAACAGTAATCCTACTGGTCTGCTGGAACTGGACTGACTTCCGTCGATGATAAGGTAGGCGTAGGCGGAGCAGAGACCACTACAGGAGTTGACGGGGTCGTTATTGGAGCACTAGCGCTCGGCCGAGACATGAGCGAGTTTAAAATTACTGCCAATCCACTCATCTGTGAAGACTGCAGCATAGAAACATTGATCTCTAAATTCAAAATTGTCCCGTTGGATGTGGACCCTCGAAGGATGGCAGGAGGAGGAGGCTGGCCTTCAATAAGAGATTCCGCTGGTACAGGAATAATACCAAGATTATTCAAAGAAGGAATGGAAGTTATGGGTAGTTGGACCGGAATCGCGTTGACTCGGGCTGGTGCAGCAGTAGTTTGGTACGCCGCTGCCGTTGCAGGAGTTCCGGATGCAGATGTGATGGCAGAAGAGGAAGTATAACTCGTAGGAATACTAGATTGTGGCACGCTGAATGACGGAGCATACGCATAGGGATACGGGTGATAGTATGCGCTGGGTTTATTGGTCGTCGTCGATGGCGAATAATATGATTGTTTAGCAGAAGTCGAGGGTTGAGCAGAAGCAGTACTGGACGAAGCTTGTTTCTGGCGCTCCAATCCATCATACTCACTTCTAGCTGCGCGGAGTTGGGCGTTCAATGTCGCGACGTCTGCACGATCCGCATCCAAGACACTTTGCATAAGAGATATAAGTTCTGGGTTGAATTCAGATCCCTGCGAGTGACATATGAATACCAAGAATATCGTAGAAAAGTTCGTAGGACGGACATGGCCACTTTTGATTCTAGCTTTCCGGAACCGTTCTTGCAACTTCCTTCGACGCCGGTGACATTCCAAAGCAAATTGCGTTTCTGGCAGAAATTTCAGCACAATAAGATAAACAAAACCTTTGGAGAAAAAAAAGAAAACAACCTTTTATATCCTCCATACCTACGGCCTTCTTCTTTCCTTTCCTGTCACCAAGTGGAGGGGTCAAATCTGCCTTGGGTTGCAGGAAGATATGATAAGGGAGCAATCTGTTTATTGCATCTATTGTATCCAAAAAAGGGGTTTCGATATCTGGGCTTAAAACTGCTGCATGATCTGTCGCAATCCGCGAAGCAACTCTACACAGATGATTCATTTACATTTCCTGAGCACGATACCATTCCGGACCCACCGAGCGGAAGTTTCTGCGATGATCTCTTGATCTTCTAAGCTTCTATCTTTTCTTTTCAGCGATTTATTGACGATGCTCGAGCTGGCTAGTTCATTAGCATTGATGTTCCAATGAGTTGGGGGTCGCCAGGTCAATGGTTCCGCAGCAAAAGCCGATATCGGCGATTGAGAACGAGCAGGGACAGAGTATGAAGAGAAATCCGCCTGGTTGGAATTTGTCGGCGTGGAGACAGCAGAAGAAGAAGGAGAAAAGTTGGCGGACATGTAGTACAGCAGGTTGGTTCAAAGCCCCTGCCGAGCTTCCGGTGATGCTTACTCAATTGTTTGATGGGACAAACAATCGCCTCTTGTACATCTCCATCCGAATTCTCTCAACGTCCTCCTCAAGTCCTCCTTGAGAAAAAAACCCAATTCACTCAGTTAGATATTATGTAGTTATCAACTGCAGCTTTAAGGAACACGCAGCTCGCAATGATTGTCAATTCTTCGACCCATGAAGCAATTATGTTCCCCTCGAATCGGAACATTCACAAGGAGCCTCATCACCTTCTCAACCTATGAATGATGTTCCAGACACCAGCGAGAATGATGTCGAGCCTCCGCGTCAACATCAGTCCAAAGCTCCAGATACAAATACCTGTGAGTATAAGTGCTTACTAGGCAGGAGATTGGTTGCCACAACTGAGCGCAAGATCCCAACCTGCGGTCTACAGAGAAAGGAAGAGCAGATAATATATGATAACAATAGCTTTTAAATATGCAGACCATCTGCCAAAACGATTCTGCTTAACATATTGTAAGAGGGCGGTAGATCAAAGATGGACACCGCCGACTACTAAACCTTCGACCGCATTTCTGAATAATGTCCTGCGCTTCTATCCAATACTATTCAGCGTGAATATCACCGTTTCTTAGATTGATTAATGATTGGATAGAGTCGAGGATCTTGACGCAAATGGGACCAGTCCTATTTCACCTCACCATCTTCCCTACCGATGTTGTTTAGCGTTCGAAAAGCGTCAACTCCAAGAAACAGCCAATGGAAATACAAGGAAAGAGGAGGGTATTAGGGCAGATCTTATCCATTCGCTGCGTCACTGCGGGGAACTGATACTGTTCCGGTGGCTCAGTTCGCTACCTCTCTACTTACGTTGGCTAAAAATATCCGCTTGAGGAATTAGCCGATAGATATGCAAGGAATACTAGACAAAAAACTGTTGTTGACTTGGTCCAGGTTCACCACTTCAAGCATGAATAATTAGGCTGATAGGGATACAAGGAAAGGGGAGTTGGTTATTGTTGTTGGTCTTTGGCGGCATCATTGTGACTAACTGATGTATACCTAATGGTCCCGATTCACCATTTTCTCTACTTATGTTGCAAATCGGTTGCTTAGCATTTGAAAATCATTATAATGACTCCAAGGAAAGGCCGATAGAGATGTAAGGAGATAGGACAGAAAATTATTGTCGGTCATTCGCGGCATCATCATTGTGGCGAAACGATATGTCCCTAATGGACCCGACTCCCGGTTCTACCTCACTGTGGTAATGCACGTAGTCCTGTGTAGTCAATAGGTAGACTAATGGTTCTGGGATATAGATTCAAAGACCTGAATTCTCGCCCAAAGTTTTACTGTAGGAGGTTGGTGGGAGCAGAAGTTGCTAAGTACCTGTACCGGTGATTACATTTTTCACCAGGAACAACAGGTACTTGTTGAGGGACTAGAATGGCTTTTCTTGGTCCCTTTCCACCACCGCTAACTTGGTTTATCGACTGAGCTATTCTTAAAACTCGCATTTGATTAAATCCCGTGCGTATGTCTTGCGGCAGCTCTCGGGTGGCTCGGTATATGGGTGAACCTCAACAATTGTGGATCGACTATAGTGTGATTGTTCTCCGGACTTTTGCGACAGTAATTACTCGGCGTTTTCTCAGCTCGGATGGGCAGTGCAGTCAAGTGCAACAAGTATTCTGATTGAGAGGTTTGTACAAACTTCCTTTTCAACTCTTTAAATGGAAATGTCCAATGAATGCTACCATTGGGTACAAGGTCAAAAACAAGGAAAGATTGGGATATATGTGTCGCCTACAAGAGAATAAGCACAGAATATCATGGTCTTCGAATATCTGGTTGCCCCGTTCGAATAGACTTTTTCTCCAAGGCGTCGAACAACTTCGAAGTTCGGTTCAGAAATTCCACTGCATGTCAGTCGAGGAAAATGTTTCCCAGATCTATCTGCACTAAAAATTTGTTCCACAATAGCGGTAAGAGATAGACGGAGGGTGAAAATACCTGTCACAGACCTTGGTCTGAAAAAACTTTCCGATGGAATAACTATCTTATGGACGCTCGCTTCGGCCACCCAAATTACGAAAGGACTCGTCGCGCAATTGTTCGACTGCAGGAAATCACCAAGGGCCGTACAGAAATTGATCAAGCATTTAGAATGACAGTGGAATCTCCGAAGTCGGTTGCTTGGAACACGTTCCAATCTTCTCTCTACAGCTTTTAGAATTAATCGGGAAGACCTTATATTTTTGAATACCCTCCGTGTAATTTATGCCCACAAGAAGCACCATCTTCGACTTGCCGGAAAGATAAGTCTCTTCGAGAATCTTGAGCATCTACGGATCGCTTTACTGATGGCCATTTTCAAAGCGATCCACTGCCCAACAGGTGCCTCTTTTCAATTTTTTTTTTCCTTTGCCCACCTATCACAATGAATGGCGACTTGAGAACGCCAAGCCCAGTCGCGTAACACTTTGATCTCCGGTGTTTACATAACACAAAAATGAAGTCACAAATGGAGAGTAGGACTGTAGGCGACTAGTGAAGCTAGTAAAGTGCTCAGGGCCAAACAGAACCTATACATCCGATACAGTCGACCTCGAGCAAATTCGGCTCTACAGTATTATTGAGGCAACGAACGCTTGCCAAGATTTGAGGTGATACCAAGAGGCGTCAACATCCGGTAGAATTACCGGATTTACAAGATGCGATCATTTGGATGCGAATTTCCATACCAAAATGCAACAGTCAAAATTTAGGGACATCAGATAGCTGACGAATTTAGAAGACGTCAATCCCATTGTTCGCAGGACGAGTTACTTTACAGTATGATTGAGCGGCAACAAGGAGAGACGAAGATTGGAGCACTCTGGAGCAAGTGTTGGACGATTTTAGAGTCCTGAATGCTGAATTCAAAATACCGAATACGAGTAGCGACGTTGAATAACTGGAAAGCTTTCTTTTAGGGAGAACCACGGTCCGAGGAAGGTAACCAAGCGCTCGCAAAGTCGGCCCGAGAATTAACACGTGCCTGCCAAGTTGCCTGGGCGCCTTGTTCGCGACGTGTAAACCTGGCCACAAACCACCAGCCCTATAGTATTAAGGGCCACTCCAGCAACGAAACAACCTGATACGTTGAGAAGAAGACAATATTTTCACGAGTTGTACTGATTTGTGATATCGGCGATGCTATCTCTCCGCGTTCTGAGTGCTATTGCACTGCTAATATTAACCAGACTATTTTACATCAGATTTTGTGCCAAAAATCACAAAACAAAGGAGAAATCGACGAGTTCTCGTAAACTCGCAGTTTTCCTAGGCTCAGGCAAGTCGGTGAGTTGTCTTATGGATGTATCAAGGTTGAATGACCGGTTATAGGAGGACATACAACCGAGATGCTCGCACTTATTTCCTCTTTGGATTTTGAAAAATATTTCCCCAGAACGTATATTGTCAGTGAAGGCGACACACTCAGTGAACAAAAGGCTGTCATGCTCGAACGTAAAAAAGCAGGCGACTCAAAATTTTCATTAAAGGTTACCCTCTCCTTGCAACGATGATTCTTGAGATTTAACCGATCTCAAAAAGGATGCATACTCAATTCTGATAATTCCTCGGGCCCGAAAAGTCCACCAACCGTTGCTCACAACTCCTCCAACCGCCCTTTTTTCTCTCTTACAATGCATCTATCATGTAACAATCAAACCTATTGTATATCAGCAAAATGCGCACCCTCATTTCGCTGATGTGCTGGTCTTAAATGGTCCAGGTACCTGTCTGATCCTCTGTCTTGCGGTGTCTTTCAATAAGGTTAGTTCTGTGTTCGGCTGCGAGTATAAGCAGCTGATTAATTCGACCGAAGTTCCTTGGCTTATCAGCACCAACGATGTTCTATATCGAATCGTTTGCCCGGGTAAATACTCTATCATTGTCTGGAAAATTACTACGTTTCCTTGTCGATAGGTAAGGTATTCTTTTGCCTGTCGCATCAGTTCAATATCTTGATTCTTCGTAGATTTATTGTACAGTGGCCCCAACTCATGAAAAAGAGTGCGAAAGCGGAGTGCCACGGTTGGCTGATTTAAGCAGGCTCTTCTAATTTGTGGATATAGCAACAGTACAATCAAATATCATTCATCTATAGACTTTACATATACAGTGACAAGCTCCAACTCGAATCTATGTGCTTCCAGATATCTGGGGAATAGTTACAAATACATAACTATGGGTATCGCCGATGAAGACTCAAATAACAAAAGAAAGACAGAAAAAAAGAAGCCGTCGGTTTAAATTTTGGCTGGCTTCCAAGACATGAATGAGTCGCTTCCGGCGTCGGTGATGGCTCCGGACAACCATTGATCCAGACCATTGGATGCAGGATCTGAAGAGGCAAAGAATGTCGTCGGAAATGGCGAAGGGAGACCTGCGGACGGGCTATATGTTCGTTGAACCCCATACGATGCTAAATTAAGCTGGGGAGAGTCCACAGAGGATAGTGTGTTTCTGTCAGGGATGAACTCTAAGTTGCGCGTCGTAAAATCCCAAATAGAAACAACGCACGTAGTGATAGCATCCAGCTCTGCGAGTCTTTGGTTAAGAAGACAGTATCCTCCTGCTTGATGAAGAGGAGACTGTGCCAACAGCCCGGCAGCTCTACGTAGCCGCAGAGAAAGCTCGAGCATAGCATGATAGGTTGTGGCATCCAGCACACAATTACAGGACTGTGCATTGCAGTAGGGAGACTTGACCGAATGCTGAATCGCGTTTACGTTGTCCTCATAGCCCGTAAATTGTGAAGGATCAAAAATGGATCCAAGATCCATGTTATATGCGAGCCCCGAGGAGTCATCATTGACCCTCGCATGTGACGATGCACTATCATTAGGTGTCGGAGGAGATGGTGAGTTCAGTGGGGATACCCCTACTTGTGGCGGGTAGTTTCCCGTTGTTTGAGAAGGTGACATGCCACGTAGAGAAGGCGGCGTTGAGTTTGGCGATGGTGGGCGTGCTTCTAAATCGTCATGCTCACTTCCCGTTGAAGAAACCCATCGTGGGTGAGGTTTATTTTTCAGCTAGAAATATGTCAGTAAACACGGCTCATAGGGTGATCAAGATATGTTTCGCTTACTTCCCGGATCACACCTTCAAGCTCCGCTACTCGTTTGAGTAGTCTTGAGCTTTCGTCTTGTGTATCAGATCGCTGATTAGGATCATCGACTTCGTATACACAGAGCCCAGTCTGAGAAGACAAATAAAAAAAGGAAAAAATGCTGTTAGAAAAATCACAAGAGAATCATCTATAATCAACCCTACCAGTCCTAACTGTGTGCAGCGAGCACAAGCAGGTCTTTTTCTGTCACACTGAATCCAATTGTTAGTACAAGTATCTAATTATTATGAATATTGGTCTTACCATGCGCTTCGATGTGTGGCAATTGAGACAGGACTGTGTAGTCCTGTTGCGACGTCTGCAGGAAGTCAGTGTCGACTCAGCAGAATGTCAATAATGATCCTACCTCTTGCGATGATCTCCGTCAGCCGCAGGCTGAAGCTTGCTCTTTTCAGAGGGAGACTTCTTACGTTTGGAAGTAATAGCTTCTGAAGACATTGCGTGGAGAGGGAACACTTGAGACTCGAAAGATAGAGTCGAGTATTTGTATCAAACCTGGATTCTTGGCATTCCTTAAGCCTGAACCTACTTTCCCAAAATGAAAGGAAGGTAACAATGCTATTGAAAAAAACGACGCTTCCGATTTAGAAAGAACACTATCCGAGGGATAGGCTTCGAGGATAACCAGATTCTTGGAATTTCGCACCATCACATTCAAAGTGACAAGAGGCTTTCTCAATCTCAATCCATTGAGTAATAGAAGGGACGGGTCAAAAATTTCGTACTTACGAGTGAAATGGTGACTATTATATAGCCTATACATATCGGCCTGTCCGTCGTATACGGAGCTCGAGGTGCCGCGTACGAGATGCACAATCGTACCCGCACCGAATTGTGGAAGGATAGACCAAAATTGAAGGTGTTAGAACTTTTCGCACTTTACATTCCGTACCTGACTCGAGAAAGGTCTGAGTGCTGGTAAATTTCTGATTGTTACCGGAATCTCGGCGGAATGTTGGTCTCACCTAAGATAGGTCGGCCAGGATCACACCCCAGGACATTAAACCGGTGAACACCCCGATCACTGTCTGTGCTGAGTTGCATCCGCGATGAGCCATGTATATGGCAGCATTTTCTCAGATCAACGTTTGCATTGATTTTTTTCAATGCAGAGACCGCTGATTTCGAGGGAGCCAAGATCCCTCGAGTAATTCAAAATTATTTTGCAATTTCTGATTAAGATTCCATCTGCCAGATGGGCTTTGAATAGATAGGTAACTCGCCAAATGCAGAAAAATTGGTACAAGGGAGCTGAGGACCTTTTCGGAACCACAGGACAAGGCAGGGCATTGCATACACATACATAAGCTCATACCGCCTTCGGGACGAGGATGCCAGGGCACAGTCCAAGTGGGGTACGATCATAGAGCATGTTCAAGTGGGTCATGGCACATACTTTGGCGACCCTCTCCACGTTTAAATTATTTAGTGTAAAACCTGTTCGGCAACGGTTACGCCAGAGCCGAGAATAGCGAGTAGCGAGTCAATGCGTCACGACATACATACTCCGTTTAAATCAAGTTGAACTGAACGAAAAAAACGGAAGACGGTTTGTCTTCATACTGTAAAACCTTGTAAGCATCCCGTCTTCATATCAAGTATATATTCCGAGCCAATTTCCGAGACCTTTGAATGAAGGCCTATGTAATGTCTCGATGCTTCATAGTACTTACTTTTAAGGATAATAAAGCTGTACACTGCTGTAATCTGAGTCGATAACCCGAAAATTTAATGATCTGATTTCCAGCTGACACAGCGCCTGTCTCAACACAAGCGAAGAGAGCACTGTCATTGAAGTACTGTTACGGCGCAAAATGTTATCCTTCAAACACTAGTGTACTAGGTTGCAGAAGCTACACTGCCCAACACTCCAAGAAGTGTTATCCACCAGGCCCGATACAAACTGAAAATACCTTCTTCGTCGATCATTCGCTTTGCACAATCAGTTAACCCAAGGTAGGGATCATTTTCGCTACGTAGACTATGAAGCAGTCAGTTTACGTGACACTCATAAACTTGAATAAGGATACACGAACCCAATAACGTCTTCTTCATTTCCAGCGAATTCGGCCTCATCGGCATCACCTTCAATCTCTTGAGACACCGAATTGTATTCCGCGGACGAGTGATTTCGTTGGATGGCCAAACGGATAGCCATAACCTCAAGAGGGGAGAGAACGATCGTGGCGGCTATTACGACGACGACATAGATACCTAGCTTCACGAATGAGACATTCTCGAAGTATCCTGACTCTAGCGGGGGAACAAGAAGACGGCGGATGGGACCCAAAAAAAGCACTACAATTAATATATGCAGAACCTCGGCTGCTAATAGCCCAGGAGTGAAATAGAGAATCCACGGCTTTCGGCGCTCAGTAGGTGTTAGAATAGCACGAAGCGACTTGGCTGGGTTGACGGAGGATAGCTTGAGCGGTGTAGTAATCGAACTAGAGCGACTGATTGAGAACCAAGTTTCTGAGGGACAAAATACGTACCGGTAAGTAATGATAGAGGTTGGAAGAGAGACAAGCATCATGAGTGTACTATAGAACAGAGTCCCAAGGATGGAAGTATTTGGAGCCACATATTTGCCATGCGAAGGGCTGCAAGGGTAACAAACATTAGTCCATGAGAGTATAAGACGGGACAATACCGAATCGCTTACCTCGGCGTATCCATGAAGATCAGAATAACAGTAGTGACAAATAACGTACTGAGAAGGGTCGGCACTGGTAAAATAATCAGTACATAGTGCGCGGTACCGAAAGACTAAGGCTTACTGAGTCCCTTGTAGAGACCCGGCCATCCCTCTATTTGATAAACACGCTTGAACATGGCAAAATACGACTAGTAATATCAAGTCAACTGTAAGGTGAGATGGTCCAAGAACACACACCGTGATTACAGGGCCTAATGAAAGAGTTCCAAATTTCAGAGTCTGCTCGGTTGAGGAGAAAGAGAACTAGCCTGTGTGAGGTTGGGCATTTCCATCTGTGTCTAACTGAAGTCCCTTGGGATTGTAGTTGGCCCTAGAGAGTTGAGCTTGAGCAAAAGCTCTGGAAACTTTTGGGCACGACGAACTGACCTGAATCTGACTAGGACACCGGTCAAAGGGACAAAAATTGCAAAAGATACTACTAGGGTCGCGGCAAGGACAAATATTTCAGTAAGGCCTAGCATGGTTGGTTGAAAACAGACAGACTCGTCACTGACTGCGGCGACACTGCGAGGGGGCAATGCTAGCGCTTATCTCGGCCCGGAGACTCCGGTTCTATATAAGCCTGGCAGTTGACCTGTCTCTCCTTGTTCCGGACTTCCATGTTCCCGAAGCTAACAACTTCAAAATTACTGAACCAGCGTTTAGAACTTCACCAGTTTTTCACCCAATAGTTGAAAGCTTGTATGATGTTCACGTGCGCCTTCAATTACCTTTCAAACGTACATTACTTTCCTTTGAAAGCAGAAGTGCTGATTTGTCCCTGTAACCTTTCTTTTTACATCTGAGAAAATTTTCATTTTTTTTCTGCTGCAGGAGCAGTTCTATTCTTTATCCGATTGGCTTGAAAATGAGAACCAGAAACGCAAGACTTACCAATGTCATATTGTGCGATAATTCTTCTTTGGGATGTTAGGGCCAACGACCGCAGTATCATTCAACTGCATTACTTTTACTGGAACTTGTCAATGGAGGTTCGATGAAGCGCGGTGATTTTCACGTCCGCGAGAGTATTTTCTCTTTCATTCACCTCAGGCTCGCGCTTTGTATCGCGGATGTGCTACGGGCGTAATTCCTACCCATTTACGTTCCATTCCTTGGTTATGGATTATACAAGCTTTAAGTGTAGGGTGAGTTTCTACTGTCTTCTTGTCTTCATGTTATTCATGTGTCGGGGCCGTAGGGTTTCCAATGAAGCTATCTGTTGATTGTTTTATAGCTGTTGTTGGCGACTTTGGTTTCTTGTAGCCTCTGATAATGATCTCTATGAGCGCCGTCCCATCTTATCCCTCGCTGTTTTCTTCTTTGTCATTCGTTGTTCACTATCGAGTTAGCCTTTGGTCCCGCGAATTATATGTTCAGCGGATATCCCGTACCATCGACGGCCAAAAAAATGTCAAGGATAATGGATTGAAGCTTTGTAGAACGTCTCGATACTTTGTTGAGGTTATTGTCGGTCGTTGTTGTAATACTTTTGTTAGATGAATAGATTGCATTTTCTTTTCCACAACAAGTGACTGCCCGACCTATAAGTCTTGAGGTTATACTCCCAGTCTGACCATCTTGTCCGTGCCTCATCTTTCGAGCTCGTAACCCTGGGCTCACTTCTTTCCGAACGTTATTATTTCCGCTGAATATCCAAGCAAGGATGTCAGCTACTGCAGAAAGGGACAAGGTACGCAGGTCAACAGCTTTAAAATTTTCGGCGTCGTCTGAATAAATCGCGACCTTGGCCAATTTTGCTCACAGAGAGCCGAGACTCTGAACAATCTTCGACTTCAACGACAACAAGCAAAGCTCAACCAGTCCTCACTACACGCTTCATCGTCTTCGTCGTTGTCGTCGTCGTCATCTTACCCGGCACCGCCAACGCAGTCTAGGGACGGTGGGATATCTTCCCGCTATTTTTCCCCCAAAACCCCCCCTTCAATAGGCAATGTTCTCGTTCCTAGCTCAAGTCCTTTCACTTCCCCAGTCAATAATAGTTCTTATCTGCAGTATTCGCAGCACGGCCGGCCTGACGTGGCATTCGCTAATGGGAGAGCGCCTTGGAGCATTTCTCAATTAGGACCAAGTTATGCACTCGGTCATGACCCGTTAACAGCTAGCAGTGGTTTTACACAAACCAGTACCCAAAGCTCCTACTCTTCTCGCCACATTAGCCCCGGAGCCAGTGACGATGGACCGCCCAGAAAACGTGTCAATCGTGGAGATACCCCGACTACTTTCACTATCTTGCAGTCTCCTGGGTCGCCAGAAATTCAACTACCTGGTCAAAGGCGGCGTGCTTTACCAGATGCGGGCTCAAACTCTTCAGACGAATCAGCGTCGGAGCTCTCGTCGCGAAGCCGCTTTGTTCGAGCGCCCGCGAACGGCTTCGCGGAACCTCCGCCTCCCACTGCGCCCGCCGATCCGTTTACGGATCCAAAGTTCATACGCTTCAAATTGACAATGCCTACAACCCCCTTGGACCGCATAAAAGCTGCATGGTTACACGCAAAACAGGATGTACGCACAGCTACCAGACTGGCTTCAGATGATTCATGGGTTCCTAATCCTCCGCCATCACATCCTTTATCCTCTTCACCTCCTTCGGCTTCAACTGCTGAAGTTCACGGGAAGGTGGATGGCCTCGAAGAAGCTCACAAAGCCAAGCTCGCCCTTCTGAAAGAGAAATCCAAAAAGTCTTCTATATATGCCAACCGACCAACGAAACCAACTTCTCAGGCCCCTGCTACCCCAGTCAAGCAATCTATCATTGATCTTACTGCAGAATCATCTCCAGCCATCTCGCAACCTGTCCGTCGGAAACGTAATAAGAACCTAATCGTCGACTCTGAATCCGAGCCAGAGACGGTCGACAATGAAAACGAACGCGATAGCAAACGCCCCAGACAAAACTCCCACCATGAACTTCGCGTGTTGAACTTTTTCAATACACAGAGTGCTGAAGCACTTCAGGAATTAACAGGTGTGTATATCTGTGCGATGAATGGAAGGTAGTCATTTATCGTTTTCGCTTTAGGCTGTACGTCTGTCCAGGCTCAGGCGATCGTCGACCTTCGCCAGTTTATGTCTGTAGACGAAATGAATACGAAACTAGGTCAAGGCAAAAAGAAGGCTGGTCCCGCTGGCCTTAGCCCTCGGTTGATTGAAGACAGCGTAGAGATCTTCAAAGGTTACTCCGCTGTTGATGAAATCCTTGAAGAATGCGAGGAAATTGGCGCTAATCTTCGCTCCACCATTGCCTCCTGGTCCACTTCCTCACCGAAAGGCAAGGGAAAAGAAATCGAAGTCCCTTCGGAAATAACGGAAGACGGTGCTCTCAACCTCAATTCCATGGCTGCCCTCAAGGAACGTAAGCCGATGGGCTACCTTTCCGAGCAGCCTAAATCACTTTCAGGCGGTGTAAAGTTGAAGGATTATCAACTTTTGGGACTCAACTGGCTCCAGCTTCTGTACCGGAGTAATTTCAGTTGTATTCTCGCCGATGAAATGGGTAAGTAAATCAAGTCCTGTGGAAGTCTCGTGTCTGATGTTCTCCAGGCCTTGGGAAAACTGTTCAGGTTATCAGTTTCTTAGCACTTCTTCGGGAAAGAGGGAATAAAGGACCACACCTCATCGTCGTACCGTGCGTTCGTTCATTATCATATGATTGATTTTTTTTTTGCTCAAGTTGTCATCTCAAGTTCGTCTACTTTGGAAAATTGGTGTCGAGAGTTCGAGAAGTTCGCGAATTTGCTGAAAATCCAAGTTTATTACGGAGCCAAGAATGAGCGAATGGAGTTACGACAGACTCTTCTGGACACTAGGAGGGCTAAAGCAGGCAATGATGTCAATGGCTGGGAGGTCCTCATCACTACGTACAATCTGGCCCAGGGAGACAGTGATCGAAAATTTTTTAGACGTATCGACTGGGATGTGAGATCGCGTCCTTTTTTCGCTATGTAGGGACTAACCAGGCTTAGTGCTGTGTCTTCGATGAAGGCCACGTCTTAAAAAACTTCCAATCTCAACGCTACTCTTCCCTTTTGAGGGTTCAGTCAAAATGGCGCCTTCTACTAACTGGAACTCCCCTACAAAATAATCTTCAAGAGCTAGTGGTAAGTTTCTTCCGCAATTTCATGGTTCCTATTTTAATGTCATCTCTAGTCTTTGATGAATTTCATTCTTCCTGACCAGTTTGGGGACGCCCTCGACGATCTTCGACAAATTTTCAAGGTCAAAGGAGATTCTAAAGCCAGTCTACTCGCGCAAGAACGTGTTTCTCGAGCCAAGAAGATGATGACACCTTTTGTGCTGCGTCGGCGCAAAGATCAGGTACGAATCCGTGCTCCGTTCATCGTCGCATCTGCGGCTAAACCGGGTTGTATATTTCCAGGTATTGCAAGATCTACCGAAGAAGACCGAGCGAATTGAGTGGTGTGAAATCACTCCGCTCCAAAAGTCAATCTATACCGATGCCTTGCAACGATCGCGGAAGACGGTCCTGGAATCCGAGCCTTCAGTAGACTCGGCAACCACCTCGGACACCAACGGTCGTGGGAAAACTGCGAAGAAGAGTCAACCTCCCGCGACCAAAGCCAAAGAAAAGCAATACCTCGAGAACAGCGCCAATGTTCTGATGGATCTTCGCAAGGCAGCTCTTCACCCGATGCTCTTTCGTTCTCGCTTCACCGACGGTATCTTGAACTCTATCACCAAACAGCTTCTCAAGGAGCCCGACTTTAAGAAACGTGGCGCATTATTTGACATAGTGAAAGGTCTGTTCTGTTCCCTTATTCGGAGACGTAGGATGTGACACACTGAAAATTGTTTTTAGAGGATATGTCTGTCATGACAGACGCTGAATTGCAACACTTTTGTGGCACGTATAAGGTGATTTGTTACTTTCAGCTTCCCAATTCATTTTCATTTAAATTGTTTTATTAGTCTATTCGCAAATTTGAACAACCGGCGGAATGCTTTTTGGACTCGGGAAAGATTCAGACACTTCTGAATTTACTAACCGAGTACCAAAAAGAGGATCGAAAGGTGTTGATATTTTCACAGGTATAATGTTACTCCCAATTTGAATGGCATTGTCTGATTGACAGTTAGTTCACTCAAGTTCTTGACATTTTGGAGGTTATTCTGAAGGACAGAGGTATCCGTTACCTTGTATTGACGGGTTCCACTCCCGTCGATGTCCGTCAGTCACTTGTGGATGAGTTCACCGAAGATGAGTCTATCCCGGTCTTCCTATTATCCACGAAAGCCGGCGGTATGTTACGCATTTATGTGTTCGGTTTGAATAAATGAATTTGATGGTTTGATTGTACAGGGATGGGAATCAACCTAACGGCTGCTTCAGTCGTGATAATGTAGGTGTTGTCAATCCACTGTCAGCTCTGACTGAAGCTCTCAATCCTCCAGGTTCGACCAGGACTTCAATCCACATAATGACCGTCAAGCCCAAGATCGTGCATACAGAATTGGGCAGAAGCGGGACGTTGACGTGGTCAAGCTAATATCCAGAGGGACAATTGAAGAGGACATGTTGAAGCTTAGTGAAATGAAGCTGGCTCTGGACGAGGCTGTGGCAGGAGACGACGAGAAAGGCGAGAGTGCTCCCGAGCGAGAAATGAAGTCCTCTCTCATGAGCACATTGAGAAAACAGTTTGAGAAGCAGGAGGTGGAAGACCCGGAAGCATTCTCTACACTACCGTCTAGTTCATAGAGCGAAACATTCAGACAGTCGGACAAAGATTTAGAGTAGTTTTCTTGTGTACAACTCTTTACATTGATGTTAATCTACAACCGTATCAAGGAAAGAAAGACGACCCTCTAACCATACGATCAACACTAGTCCGAAAATACTCATTATCAATTCCGTACTCCTTCGAGTCCATGGTGACAAGAGGATTTCTGACGACATATTCGAGGAAAGGCCCTACGTATATCTGACGAAGAACAAGACGTAGAGATTCGATGCTGGGGTCACTCAGCATTACAAACTTGTATCCAGAGAGCGTTTCGAACAGATGGAGCTTGTAGGCAGAGGTCCGGTAATTTACAAATTGCTCGTCTCTATCTCGATGGTGAACAACGTTCGTCAAAAACAAGTGTTTGTGCCTTACCTTCCAGACAGCTTCTTGATCATGTTGCGAAGAGAAAGCACAACCCCATAAACAAGCTTCACTTCCTCGTCAAAGGCCAAGCCTGTACTTGAAACTGCAACTGGGGACGGGGGGGGCTGGAGCAATGGCGAAGCGGTAGACTGGGGGTTCATCTCGTTGACCGCGACAACAACGCCAGAGGATGATGATAAGGTATTCCTGGGGTTTGTGTATGGTGAAGATGTAGATACATTGGCTTCTGTTGCAAGAGCAAGGACTGTCTGCGAAACTGCTGGAAGAATTCCTCCTTCAACTGCTAGTTTTGGGCGACGAGTACGGTGCCAATCATGATAGTAAACGCATGTGCAGTGCCTGAGTTGGGGTGTGTTATTAAGAGCGATGAAAAGCCGAATTATTTGGCTACATGCCTATCGTAGATGTACAGGCTGTAAATGGTCATGGATGAGTTGGAGAATACTGCACGTGGTCAGGTCAAAGCTGGATCTATGATACTTTCAAACTCTGCATAGTCGTTTGACCCGGACGTCGGGTTTCGATAAAATCAATATCAAGTACACTATCAACTATACTACACGCTTCCTATTGCCTGTAGTACATAGGCATAGTGTTTTAATCCCTGTCGAACTAAACTTTGGAGTCCTCGAATCCCCGTTTCTCGTCAACATACAATGGGACATTCCCCACTACACTCATTCTCGGAAGTCCAGGCTCCCCCTTGTAAGGGTAGTAATAGTTTGCAGCGGCATCAGTAGGGCCGTTGATGTACGGAGGAAGGTACGCATCCGGATGGAACGAGGTTGGCTTCATGCTCGCGGGAAGGCTAATGGTCAGAATCTAGAAGAAATCCAAATCAGTCGCCCAATAGGCAAAAGAAAAGCGAAGACTACAAACAATACTATCCCTGAATACACCGGGAGTCTTCACTTTCCAAGTAGATGCAGCGTTCTGACCGTAGTTCATTCTATCTGCTCCAGCCCACCGGGTTACCAATCTATTCACTTGTTTGCGACCCTGGATACATATGCCCGTCAACAAGTGCTCTGAGAAATATCGTGGTTGTCAACGCACTATAAATTTCCAGATTATAATCGGCGTGAAAAAGAGCAAAACGACGCCTATGAACAACGCAAATGTAATCATCTGGGGAGATGTGGTTGGAAAACTGCCAATAGTCTGAGGCTTGAAAACTTACTCGACTCTAAAGAAAGATAAGCGGTCAATTCAATGGGTGAACCTCTGAGACGTACCTCGGCTAAACGACTGAAGTCGATGGTACCATCCGAGTTGCGTACATTCATGTGGTCGTAAATGACATTGTAGAGGACGGCAGGAAGAATGAGAGAAGCCAAAATTCCAGTAACAACCCAGATTCTCTCGAACCACGGCTTTGAATAGCGAGCAGCACATGTTGAGACAGCACTCAAACGCGACGACCAGACTGCCGGAGTAATCTGAAGGATCAATTAGGCATATTGACGAACGATAGATAAAGACTTTGCGAACCTGGCCTTGCAACTCAAATGGTACAGGAGGATTTGGTTGCTGGGCGGACAGATACTACAGAACATCATTGGACAACTCGATAGTTCGAGTGGTGAGTGGCGCACCAAAACAATGTCATTCGAAGTTCTCCTTGGAGAAAAGTAGGCAGTGGAATATCCGTCCATTATTGTATATTTGAGGTAACCGGTAACCGCTAGCGGTACAGTTTAGAGAAAAGGATGGGAAATGTAGTCAAGTCTTAGCCAGCAGAGTCGAGCCTGTCGAGATAAAGAGGAACCACCAGGGAGATGAACACAAAGGAAAGGAAAGAAGATTGGTGTACAATGAAAAGAAACTGGGCATCACGTTGATGAGCCATTCTGAAAATATAATAGTGGTTATGTAGCAACAGTCAATTCAGTTGCTAAGTGGCATTTGATGAATACAGATCTTTTTTTTGAGTTCGTTTACATGGAGACTTCAGACATGCTACCTATTGGCAGCCGATACAAAGGCAGACGAAAATACTCTCTGGTTTTCCCCCACCGATTCAAGTATTTATCACGACTAACATTCACGTCTTTCCACTTGACATCGATACCGACATCCGCCAGGTGAAGTTCTGCAACATGCATGTACACATCATAGAACAAACCATCTGGACACAGTGGATTGACTTTCAGTGCCACAGATGGAGAAGCAGTGGTTATGGATACTTACTCGTTGCACCTAGCCCATTGAAAAAACTGAATCGGGATTCTGGGCCCGCAAGCAAGTCTGGAAGATGGTCAAAGAAATTCCGAAGAGCATTATAATCTTCAGAAAACGTATCAGTGTAAACAATGTCGAAGCCACTTCCCACCGCAAGCAGTTCCTGAATGGAGTCCTGCCACTTGCATTCAAGAATCTTGACACCTGGTTTCTGATACCATCCCTGCTCTTTCATACGCTGAAGAACGTCCGGATGAGGCTCTACGATGTAGTGGGCGACTGGACGGCCCGGAAGGGATTGAAATAATGAGTCGATCTACGGAGCCGGAACTGTGAGCCATAGAAGGAAACGAGATAAAAATCATCTACCATGCCCAAACCAAATCCGATATTCAAGACCTTGAGACTTTCCGCACAGGGATGGCTTTCGTATAAGCTTTTCACAGTTTCCTCCATGATCTCTCGTTCCCAGCCCATCATTACACCGATCTCGTCGTCGCCTGCCTGGACTAAGCATATCTCCTGATCATTCTCATCCTTGACAAACTTTAGTTTCGAAGCGAGAAAAGCATCCGTAGAGGCCGCCGCTGTTGAATCTTGGGAGCTAATCACAAGAGTGTTGGAATGAGGAGGCTCGGACTGGCCACGGGAGGAAAGCAAAGCGAGTAGCATTTCTGCAAACACATATTCACGCTAGAGTTCAGAGCTACTTGGAAAAGAGATGACAGTAGGGCATAGCTGATTCACCGGCTCGAATTCCAGCATTTCGAATGATGGTATAGATTTCTTCATTATTAAACGAAAGAGCAATATCGCCAGCAGTATTTTGCAGATCGTCGACTATCAAACGGTTAGATATGGTAATTACATCAATGAATTTGAATACCCGAGTTCCAGATGGCGCCTTCATCTATGAGGAATTGGACAAGCTCTGTGTTCTGCATATAAGCAGCTGCATGAAGGGCGGACAATCCTTCAGCTTCATTTTGATACCAGAGCGGAGCACCTTCTTTAACGATTTCCTTGATTTTATCGATAGATTCACTTTGAAATATAGAATCAATCAAGAGGTCCCCGAGCTGCTGGAAGATATGAACGGAGTCATCTGCATCCATTGATTGAAGACTGGAACAAGAATGATAATTTACTAAGCGCTGGTCGTAGACTCTACTCAGTCGTCCTCATGTATTATCATTTTTGAAGCAGCTAATGAAGGCTGCGCCATGGCCATCATGTTTTCTCCAAAAGTTACAGCGGTTCCAGAATCAGTCGGAGCAGCATCTGGGCTATTTTGCTCAGCTTCATCCGCTGATTCCTCCTCAGACTCTTCCCCTTGTTTTCTGAATACTAACTCCCGCCCATTTACTAATCTCCTCTTCTTCAAAGGTACGTTCACATCCCCGCCGTCATTGAGTGCAGAAGACGATGATTCTGCGGCCGGCTTGGCTGTAGCATTACGGACTTTTTCCTTCTTCTTCTGTCGTTTGGCCCGCTTCTTTGCGGTTTTTGCTTCTGCAATGGCCTCTGTCTCTTCCCGTTTCCGTTTGAATTCAGCCTCCTCAGTTTCCTGACAAAATCCGTGGTTAACACGGAACTCAAACTTTATGCAAGCGATGACTCACTTTGCGCGACGCCTCTTCTAACAAAGCCAGTCGTTCATATTCCCTCCGTCTGCTCGCTTTGTAAACGTGAAATTCTCCACTACCTGCACCAGCACTGGAACCTTGAACATTCTTCATCATCTCTCGCGCAGGACGAATCGTCTTCTCTTTCGGTGGAGTAGGAATATATGCAGACTTGGTAGGATCCTTTAGCAGTTTGTCGAGTTGCGCTCGCTGACGCTCCACTGCGCTGAGGTTATGGCGATTCGTCGATGCGGCAGCATTTGAAGACTGTGACTGTGCAGACATCGTGGGTCAAGTTGAAAGAGTATAGCTTAACTCCGGCCCAGGGAGCCGGGTGGCTGCGCCACTCAACAAGCTCAGCCGGCTTTTTTTCTCTCTTTTTTTTTTGCAAGTTGCATTGACATTCCGATATGGTGAAAAAAAAAAGAGTAAAAGATTGTGAGGTGTGAATGATGTCGAAGCCTAATGCTACAAAGAAAACACACGAATGTTGGCAGTGGTAAGACAGTACATAAATGTTCAAAAATCTTGATCATCCCGGTCCTATTCACTATCTTCACACAAGGCACAGAAGATGGTTGCAGGACTAAGAATAATCTCCAGCAAAACAAAGAGAATGGCAGTGAGAATTACCACAATCAAAAGAAGGAAAGTACCGAGCGAAAAAAGGAGAATTTCATACCATCTAGGAGGATATTTTTTATCTTCTTCGATGCTTTGCTCCCTAACTGCGGAGGGTTCTTTATCGAATGGGGTATCGAACCACTCCGGCGGAGGTAGAGGAAACTTGCGAACAGACAGCGGAGAGCCAGGAGGAGGATTACGGTCACAGGTGAGCGGTCGGGCCTGGACAGGATAGAAGGGTAACGCAAAGGGTTCAGCAGATTTAGCGCGTTTGACAGTTTGGACTGGCCGTTTTCGTCTTTTTCGTGAGGTAGCCTGTATCAACGGTAGGTAATCGCAAGGAAGGCGGGGAGAATGAACCGGGAAGAGTATGGATGGAGATAATGGCGCTACAGAGGTATCAGCGACGCGGGAAGTAGCTGTTGTCATCTGCGACTCGTCCATGGTCATTCGCCTGGGTTTTTTCATCAATGAAAATGGACTGAAAGAGGAAGGTAAAATCCTAGGCTCCGATATTGTCCGCATAAGCGGAAGTGGCTGAGGACAACAGATATCAGAACTCTGACGAAGCGTAAATTCAAAACCAGAACGTACGGTAAGCGTTTTAGATAAACGTTGTAGTCTTTTAGGGAGGGGGAATGGTGGTCGTTGTATTTTGCTGAAAAGAGGGACAGACATGGCACGCATGCGAGACCGAGGAAGTCTTAGGAAAGACGGAGAAGAGCCAGATGGCAGGGAGATGTACCTCCTCCAGTGACGTGGAGACTCTTTCGGAATCGTCGAGTCCTGTGCGTCAGCAAATGCCTCCGAGCTGCAATCAGACCGTACGCCGGGCTGCGAAACTTCTTGAATTTCCGAGAGCCTTTCCCGCTTGGAGAGAAGGCCTGTAAATTCAAGAAACTTCTCCACTTCCTGGAGGTAATATTGATCAGTATTTTTGGGTTGGTAACGCTAAATGACTTACCGCTTGCGCTGGGTTGGGACCTCCATCAGAACTGGCAGCCCAGTATTTTCTCCCTTCAACGTAACTATCAGCCATAAGTTTCTGCAACATGTGAAGTGCATAAGCATCCGTTCGGTTCGAAGGGGCATGCGACTGTGTAGGATTTGGCGATGAGCTGGTATTGAGCAAAGCAATAGTCATTCATCTTACTGTAGGCGGATAAAGAGTCGGGTCGCTATAGTCCGGAGGAGCGAACATATTGTTAATCAAAAGAGCGATAATTTCGGCTTGTGATATACTAAACGTGCAGGTGAGTATAGCAGCAGGTCTGCTACATAGAGCTAGCGAGAGGGGGAGATATCGCAAGAGGGATCGCAAGAGGGATCGCAGCCGGAATCTGAGTCGGGAAAAATGAAGAACTACCGGAGTGACATTGGCGCATATATATCTTTTTCGCATTTTGAGGTTGCTTTGTGTAGCTCATTGTTGGTCAAATGCGGTTGAAAACGCCAAATTTGGAAGATCAATGCAATTGTAATTGTGGGCTTCAAGGTGGCGCGCTTTCCATCAATTCTCAAGACCATAATTTCTCCATTTCCTTCAGCCAGCAAAAATTCCCCAGTCGCTGGCGGCATGGAAAGGTTTGAATACTTTCACTTTGGACTGTGCCCCGGGTATTACAATGAGATAGAGAATTCGACCTAAGGCCCAGAGTCGGCTTGTTCAACGTTAACAGTTTGCCAAAGCACGTGGTCGTTTCGTTTCGCACCCTCGTTTTATAATTGCAATGCCATTGTTTTAATTCAGAAGCTGTGTGAAGTGTGAAGACTCTAGTCCCTAAAACCTACATGGGTTATCGATACAACGCTAATGATACAGCAAAATTATTGGGTATCAAACCAGTCAACATCGGCATCTTACGCGGTCTCCTGCAACTTGGTCACAATGCAATCCATCATACATCATGTCCCATCCTCTTATCCACCTCACTGTTAGCTGACTCCCAAAGATTACCAAGTGTGCATGTATCTTCCCATTGCGACAAAGCTGACCCCGAAGCCCGATCGAAGACGATTTTGGCGTCTTTAACACTGGTAGCTACATCCCATTCGCTCAATGTCTGCTGGGAGCGATCTGTGATCAAAACGAGAATGACCTGCAGGCTTTCGTTGTACTCCTGCAAGCTTTTGAAGAAGAGAGAGGTCGAATAGGGTGTTGCAAGTAAGGTAGATGGAATTCTGAGCGCAAGGTGAGTCAAAAGCGGGAGCTGATTATGCATCTGCAAAAGGGACAGCAAGACCTGCAACGAGGAAATCTGGATATGCAGATGCGTAGTGTCCTTTCCCAGCAGAGTCCATGGAATCCCGTCTCGACACGATAATCCCAGTAAATGGTGTTCTCGAGGTTGGGTAGGGAAATGGACAACACTTGCAACTGGCAACTTGATAGAAACATAGCTAGGGAGGGAAAAGGCGCAGGCAAAACGTTGCACGTTGGTGCAGCGAGTGATGACATCTTCGATAGTCCGAAGGGGACCAAGAGCAAAGATAGCCAGTTGCCTCACATGCTGACAAAGTGGAACGAATGGCGTCAATCTGGGAGATTGAGCGGTGTGTGCAGACGACAGCGCATGAAGGAAGCCTTTGACTTGATGAGCGTTTCTGAGAACGACATTGTGGTACATAATAGGGATAATCCAAAATCTGACGGCAGAAGAAACCAAGGTCAAAGTCAGACAGGATTTGCTGTTTTCTGCAGCAGATTCGAGGATTTCTCTATCAAAGAAAGGATAGTCAAGTCTGCTAAGAGATATAAGACGGGTGAAGGACATGCCTAACGAGTTCTGTCGGCAGGTCAGGAAATGGAACGACGTTATTATGCAACGTAGACTGGTCCATCTACAAAGATGGCGATTAGTTTTCAGAGAATGCAACGACAAGGATTCGAGAATGCGCACAGATTTCGACGTCTGTGTATGTGGTGAAGAGAGATGCTCCACCATGCGGGAACCGCGCACAAGAGTAAGCGATCATGATGTTACAAGTGGAGCAAAAACTCAAAATTTGTTCTGACTCGGCCACATCAGCGATGCCACTAGAAACTTGGAAGAAACAATTCCTTCCTTGTCTCCAGGTATAGTAAAGTGCAGAGTCCAGTCATGGCTGGTCAGCGAATGGTCCTAGGTTTCCTTTCGAGCGCCGGTTTTTGCAATGAAACCCAAAAAAGGAAACTTTACCTTCGCTACGTCACTTTCCCGCCACTCGCCCCTGATTTGGCGTAGGTCTGAAAAGACCTCCCGATTTGATTCTAGTATCTGGCCAAAAGTCATTATAATTTCTTTGTGATTCGTTAAGGTAAGGTATTCGGAAAGTCACCCCTAGCAGAGCCATCATTTTTTTTATCAAGGGTTTCTGTGTATATCCTTCGATAGTGAGGGTATATACATACAGTGAATACGTTTCGCGATCGGGTCGAACCCTCACTTTGGCCTAAGCATTTGGTATGTCTTCTACAAAGAACCCGATGTAAAATGGGTAATCTCTTATGCAATTCAGTCTCTCGAATTGAGGCAGAGTATCCATAGCGCATCAAGTTATACGCATTAATTCTCGAGCCAAAGGAGAAAATAGCTGCAAGCGGCGAGGAAAGAACCTTTAACGCCGTTAATCCTTCGGCATTCTTAACCTTTGCTGCCTTCTATAGTTTGAGTCACGGTAAGTAACCTTTTTTCTTCGGGTACGATACCGTAATTGCCATGGTTGAACCTTCCAATAATCCCTGGCATTAGCTTGGCTTGGCTCAACAGCAATCCTCTTCAAAAAGACCTTTTGCATCCAGAACGACGGGACGCTCTCAGATATGTGTGTCCCACAGCGGTACCTCAATTCGTGCCGTTGCTCCCGACTCAATCGCTTGGCCGGTAAGTCAGCGTTTGGCAAGTTTTAAAGGTAGGGTGCTTTTTATTGACATGCCAAGCGTTGATTCAACCAGACTCGGGCTTTTCCAGTATTTATGTATACTGTCGCTGTGAATCGGTACCGTTTTGGTGTTGAATAAAGGCTTATGCAGCCTCCATCTTATACCGAGGGACAACGCCGAGCTCAATTCCTTTGTAGCTGGCTCCTTGAAGCTAGCCTAAAGTGCTGAGAAGCACAGACCGTCCCATTCCTGGCTCGCTTTCGTCCACGGATGATAGCCATACATCTGGAAAAGCAAGCGTTCGTCTAGACCGTCTGATGGAATGGCAATGAATTCGAATTCCTCGGTCCTTGGCTCTTTCTCCAGAGGCTCCAGAATTGGCACGCCCAATTATCCGCTGTATTCACGGATGCTCCAGTTCGACAGATAAGAACACCGCGCTGGATTGAAGCTTCCCAAGGACAGACTGTATCTGGTTATTCGATCATACCGGCAATAAACCAGTTCTTCTTCAGTTGGTATTTAAATATAACTACGATAATGCCCCTCACTCTACTTAACAATATCAAAAAATTCTGGCGTTGGGGAATCCAACTAAACGACTTCGATCATTCTATCAAGTGGATTGACCGGACATTAAGGCATTTCTGAGACTGCTTAGCACCGATGAATCTTCGATATTTTCATCGTGTGTCAATCCTTTTCCTGGCTCCCTCCCCTTCCCACAACTCGTCCTTTCCAGATAATCAAATACGACATACCATGAGAATGGCCTTGAACCCAAGCGCTAGGCGGCCAAGGTTCCAAGCCCCTTCTTAGTTCTATTCCTTCCAGGCGCATCAAACAAGTCGTTAATTCTACGGGAAACCATTTGAATGCTTCCAAGCTTACCTGTAGTCCTGGTTGACCCAGCATTGTGCCTTGCATGAAAGCGTGAACCAAAGACGTTGTCTCCTCAATTGCTACATCTCCCAGCTCACAGGGGAGGGAGCTTCCGCAAAATTACGGTCGGAGGGAAGGGAGTAGATGGATGGTCTTTCGAATGATCACAAGTCTCTGTCGCAACCCTTCCGGCTTATCAACGACACAGCTCGGTTCGTCCGTGGTGGAAGAGGTGGTCAATGAGGGGGAGGGAGAGGGGAGGGTTAAAGTTGGTCGAGGGAAGATAGGAACAGGATGGGAATTTCGAACAGGTTTTTCTTCCGTCTCTTTCATTCCCTGTTCTGTATCCCTAATACCTCTTGCGCCACGGTGTATTATTACAGGACAGCATATACGTAGGCGGGCACTTCGCCTGGTTCGGCATCAACTTTTGGTATATAACTTTATTGGACTCCATTGCGCACTATCACTGCCCTATCACTGCCCTGTAGGAAGATCGGAGCCTGCACTTTACCATGATGGAGATGAAGGACATTGTGTGATATCAACGAAGTTTATTGCGGGAGTTTGTTTGTTGGACTGGTTACTCATACATGGTGCTTAGCGCCACCCAACTGCTGTTCTGAGTCTGAGTCTCCTTCCTCTCTGGGTTCGGCGCTGGATGTTTACATAGCTCACAGAAGTTTGGGCAGTAGTCCAGCTCTTTCATCAAGATGTACAGATACGTACACTGTAGTGCGAATCAGAAGTCAGCACTGTACACGTATAAGATAAGCAGTAAACTAAGATAACTCGATCACAACTTATACAATGCCTTATACAATGTTTTCGATCTCTTCCAGCGTGAAATGTTTCTTTAGATTTCTCCCCCGCAAATCCTCTACCTCTTGGTCGAGATGAGCGAATAAGACTTCACGGAAGCTGTCGAGGCATTCTCGCATCTTGGTCGGATCGTAGCCAGTAGGCTCAGCTTTGTACTGGTGGACAAGGGTCTTGAGCCTTTCCAAACCTTGCAAAAGTAAAAGTTGGATTGTATAGATGGGCTCAACGGTAACAAAAGCCGACCTTCATGGATAGCCTTGTGGGAAGCTATGTGTCCGTGATTATCGTCAGATTGTGCAAATTCTTTCATTCGCCTTGCAAGTATAGGGAAGATATGCATCTCTTCTATAGTGTGATGCATAGTCAAATCTGAAAGTAACGAGGTCAATGCGCTTATATTCCGAGCATTACCACTCGGGCTTTGCACCCACGGTCATTGAGCCGAGTTGCTGCTTGTAAATACAGCCCTAGCGACCATCCTCGTTTAGTGAAGGAGCCGTCAGCAAGCTAGTGGTAGAGCATAAGATTAAAGAAAGAGTTAATTGACAACTCCTACTTGAGAAAGCGTGTTGACTAGAGGGTAATACAGCAAACGCAACTAAGTGAACTCAATCGGAGAGTCTCAGTCGGACACTTACAATCCTCTTTAAATCTTTCATGAAAACTTTTCATAACTATATGAAGCTACAAAAAATATGATTCTAGTACAGAAAGGCCCGATTGTTAGCCTACCTTATTCCATTTCCACTCTTCTGTCTCGCCAGTATCGTTTTCGATGGAAGAGGACATACAGCAGTAGGCGCGCGCTTATTAGACGCTGACATTACCCTTCCGGGCGCTAAATAACTGCTGCTTTCACGGTCACAATGGCAATATTCAGTCCTGGTAATTCTGCCTCATCCTCAAGTGACCCATTTCAGCTAGAAAGACTAGCGGAAGAGCTTGAATCCAGAGAATCATCTCATCCACAAACTGCCGAGTCGCAGCCCGCCGTTGACCTCCCAGTATACACCCCTCTCTCGCACGCGAATCCTTTTCTTTCTGCGGAAGTTTTCGATGTCGAAGAGTTTCTTCTTTCTCGCTCTTATACCTCTCTGCAAGATCTTCGAACCGAATTAAGGGACTACATGGTCAAGTTGAAGGAAGAGCTCGTGAAACTCATCAACGATGACTATGAGGCATTCATCAGCCTTAGCACAGATCTCAAAGGGGAGGGTGACAGACTTTCCAACCTGATGGCTCCTTTGAACTCATTAAAGTCGGAAATATCTGTACGTCCAAATACTTTTACCGCGAGAAAACATTAACGATACACATCTAGATTTCCAAAGCCGAGTTACGTGCCATTCAAGACGAAATAATGCAAAAAATGGAGCGGAGGGCTATTATCAGAGAGGAAAAGGTTCGGCTCTCCTTTCCGCGTAGAACTGATTTCTCAAGCGATATCCAGACTTTGCTACATCTACTCCTCAAGATTTCGGAATCTGTTACTCGTTTGGAATCTCTACTATCCATCTCCAATCCAAGTCAAGATGAGGATCCAGTTGACTATGAACGTTTCCAAACTACTACCATCATAACTACCGATAGTAACGACGAAAGGTGCCGCAAATTTTGTAGGACCTTCAGATGAAAATGTAATAATTGTCACAGATCGCAGGCGAATAAAGCGAAACACCTGAACCGTGTGGCAGCGGAGTATACTCAGTTACTGTATCATGCGTCGAAAGCTCGTTCGGAGAATTGTGCATTCGTTGACGAAATTCAATGGGTTTGTGATATCTCTTGCACGTACTCCTCGTCGGGGCTCACATGGTTCGTAGAGAATTGAACGCATACAGTCGTCAATATCCTCGGATTTGGATGCCTTATTTGCTTCAACACTTTCCGCAGTCACTGGGGAAGCCAAATTATCAGACCTGGAGAAGAATAAAATTCTGCCCGATTTATCAGAATGTCTGCGAACGTACGATGTCCTTGGGTTATGGAGAGATGCAGAGGAGATTATTCGAACGGAAGTTATGCGTACTTTTATAAAGAAGGTACGAATTCAGCATCACACAACGTCAAAGACTTACTTGTGTTTACATAGACAGTCTTCACCGGGGCGTTATCTGCTCCCCACTCCCCTTTGCTTCCCCATACACCGTTTCGGACCTCAACTGCATCCTCTTTCCCAAATCCAAATTCCTCATCTTCAATGCCTCCGCGTACACCGTTCACACCGTTCACTGCCTTTTCAGCCCAACAAAGTGCCTTTCCGTCTGCCCTGGGAAAGTCGAAGTCGCCATATTCCCGTATCCTAGACGATAGCGATGATCCCTTGGCAAAACTGTACACTCAAATCCTTCGATTCGTCGAGCGGGATCTTAGTAGTATAATGGACATTGCCGACAAGGTTTCCGTCAAATCGCGCGCTTCTGCCAGCCCCTTTGGAAGTATAGAGAATGGAGTAAATCAACAACGTTCAGGCTTTGATATCATGGCAAATGTGGTATGGAGCGAACTTGGTAAGGCCATTATGGATGATCTCGGTAGTGTGGTATTCGCAGCCGGCAGGCCAGACGAGTTTCGAAAGGTATGTCATATCGGAATTTTTCATGTCTCAGTCTTACGAAGATTTTTCCAAAGAACTATGAAATAACCCAAGCCTTTATTCGTTCTCTCGAGTTTCTGGCTCCTTCCGCCCTAGCAGTTGAAATTATGCGGGCACATCCCGTTTACTCAATGTTTGAGAAGCGCTGGCAGCTGCCTGTTTATTTCCAAATGCGCTGGAAGGAAATTATAGGCAAAGTTGAAGACGCTCTAGCTCTTCCTCTTGAGCCTTCGGCAAAAATCGTTGGTCTGTTAGATTTACACATGATCGTATGCCTTTCTAAGTACTTCGCCTTCCTTTTATAGCAACCTCCGACTCTTTTCTCACGGCCCAAGCAAGTGCTGTCTGGGTCGCTCTAACTGCTAGCTGGAGTGCCCAGATATACATCCCGGAATTAAGTTACAGATTCTGGAGATTGACGTTGCAAGTCTGTGAATTCTTGGACACATTTTGTCTCTAGACTGACAATTTCAGTAGCTTTTCAGCAGATATCGAGTCTGGTTGAATGACATTGTGCAAGAAAACACTCCCCAAATCGTCGAAACTGCTGCTATTGGAAAGGTTAAAAATATTGTTTTGTGTGTCTGTCACTTTTCTGATTACATTCAAGGGTTTCGAAGTAAGCACTCGAGCGTCTACACCGCTTCCCGAAAGATCTTCTATCGAAGCCTTTGCCGCCGATGAAACCTTACTACATAAATATGTTTTTTTGATTGCGGACATGAAAACTCTGAAATATAGCGCAACGACTCTCTGGCAGGAAGAAATACGGATGATGCTTCCTGAAATGGGGGAGTACGAGGAAGGCGACGATGTGTTTAAGCCTCAGGGCGAGTGTTTCTAACCCTTTGGAATGTAACGTTACTAACTGTTTGCTTTAGATGCTTTTGATAATGCTCTCCTCGAAATGTTTGCATTGATCGTACCGATGTCGCATACGATTGTCTCGATATTGACTGAGAGGTGTATCGTTCCGTTGAACGCGGTGAACAAAATTCGAACTGACCTTAGAGGGAGAAAACAGCTGCCAACGGAACCTCAGCCTTGGGTATCATCTATCCTCCGACCTTTGAAGGTATTTTTTGGAATAACTGGAAATGATGGTGTCGGTGCGATCCTTAAGGACGAACATCTTGAGGAGTGGGCAGGTCAAATCTTTGATAATATTTGTGACAAGTGAGTTGATGCAATTATTCTGCTTCTTCCTGATTAACGCACAAACGCCCATTAGATATTTCTCTCATGTTACCGCACTGAGAAAGGCTGAAGAATACCTCCAAAAACTTCAGAAAGGAAAGAAGAGCAATGCCCCATTTTCTCTCTTTGGTAGTGCGGCGTCAAAAGACGATGAAGGCAAGGATGAGGAACGTATCCGTGCACAGCTCATACTGGATGTGCAAGCACTCGGAAAGGATGCAGAGGCGCTCGGTATCAATCCAGCAAAAAATGAGACGTTTCTTGCACTGAGTAGTCTAGTGCGAAGAAGTCTTACCGAGAGTGAGTTCAAGTTGACACACGTTTCTTTCCCTCATCCTCAAGGTCATTCAGCAGCTTCGGAAGCGACCTGAACGATACTCAGTGACCGCGGCGTTACTAGCTTCACCATCGCTATTACTAATAATACTCTACGTGCTTGTGTTATGCTATTACTGGGGAGCATTGGCTATGATAGATAGATCCTGTCCGAGAAACAATAATACGCTGGTCAGTTGAAATATCACCCGTACCCAACTGCTCTTTACCACGCAGTAAAAGGGGTTTGCGACAAACAAAGCAATCAGTTGTCCTAGACGGTGCCCAACCTCTTGTACGTTCTCGTGTTGCCTCTTCCTGCCTCTCAAACAAATCTCTGTCAAGCAAATGCTTTGTAATAATAAGCATGTCACCATCTGAGCGGTAAGATTCGAGCATTCCTGTGAGGATGGTGCGGAATTCTGTATACTGTGTCCCTGTCGTAACATGGGATTGCGGAGCAACATTTACAAGTCGATTGAACAGTCGAGGGAAAGATACGGCACGCGTGGTCGTTACAGACACAAGCGCGCTGAAAGTCTCCTGGACCAAAGACCGCAGAGTGGAAAGCACTTTCCATTCAGCCTCAACAATTGGAGAAGTGAAAGAAGATTGCAAGTCTGTGGATAACGCCTCTGAAGAACAGGAATCAGTCAAGATTTGTACACAATTTATCTGGCTGTTCAGAAGTTGAAACCAGATATCTTCAAGAGGTACATCTGTCGCCGAAAGACCGCGTGATCGCTCAGTGCAAATGGCGATACCAGTACGTGCGATAGCTTCCAAACTTCGCAAGATAGAGCTGACATCGACAGGAGGAATTTCGTCGGGAACAGACCGAAAGAGGTTGACGAGCTCTATCGCCAGATTCTTGTCGAAAGTATCAGCTTTCGCAAGCGCGTCCATAGGCTTTCCCTGTTGGTTCAATGCCCACATCACTGCGTCAAAAACCTTACTGGTCTCGCAGGCTGATATAGCATGTTCCCAATCTACCGCTTCTGACGGTAGATACTGGAGAGTAGGAATGACGCTCTCTGGATGAATTCGACACAGAAGGGTGACGTACAGCTGGCGGAGAGATAAAGAGAGGTTGCGGGAAGGATGAGGCTGGTGGAAATGACTATACTCTGCCTCGTCCGGGGGTCCAAGAAGGCAATGGAGATACGAGTATCGATCTTCATCATGACCTCTCGGCAAGGAATCTATGGCTCGATCGTGCAGAGTAGGGATATGTTTGTCGATTAGAATCGCTGTACTAGGTGAGTTCTTCTGCATCAGAGAAGGTAAGGCATCCTGAACAATGACCACTAGTTCTTGAGGAAGCACATTTTGGGAAACTCGCGTTGAGATCTCCAAGACTTCATCAAGATCGTGGAACATCTCAAAAAGAGGGAGATTAGGATCCTGCAAGAACGTCTGAAGCAGTGGTCCCCATTGCTTATCTTGACGATGCCATCTTCGCAGGATTCTGAAGAAACCAGCGTTCTTGAAGAGTTCTATTATATGAGGTACGTTATGTGGGTTGTAAGCGGACAGAAGATATTCTGCAGCCAGCTGTCGATCTTCCCTTGTATCGGGATCTGGATCTTCAGCGAGAGAGACAAGGATATGATGAAGAGTTGAAAATGGTATAGGTTCCTTCAGGAATTGGGGATACTTGGGAACGTTTCGAGCGATAAATATGTGGATGAAGGTTTTGTCGGCTTGACTGAGGTAAGGGGACGCTACAATGTCCATTAAAATGCGAACAATAACCAAGCGGTCCACAGCTGGTGATTCTTCATTCAAATACGCGTCTTCGAAAGCGATGTCGAGTGAATGCAGAAACGATTCGGCATCATACCGTAGTAACTGCTGAACATAAGGGTAGGTTGGTTCTACGCCACCTTCCTCGTCGGCAGTCAAGACCAATTTTCCACCATCACCTGGAGGCCAAACATTCGACCGGCCAAAGAATAAGAAGGTATACACGTCCTTTTTGGCCTGGAGTGCTTCCTTTTCTTCCAGAGGCTGTTCACTGGGGTAGGTCAGTCCTGAAAGAACGTTCGCTAGATAAGGATATATCTTGTACGCATTCAAGATAATTGGTTCCATCTGCGCCATGGACATCTCTATATATTCCGTTTTTCTTCGGCGATACTGATGTACTTTGCGAATCAAACCGAGCAACTCGACTACAGGAGCAACGTAGTCCCGCAATGCCCGAGTGTAGACATATATCAGAGCGTCATACAGATGGTGAGTTTGGCATATTCGAACGGCCTGGTTGATGTCCAAGCACTCAGCGTCAATGTGCCAGATGATACGCTCGACAAGGTCAGGCCGGGAATTGTCATCGTGCATTGCGACTAGCCGCTGTGTGATACGTGGTGGAACATGATGAATTTCGTTGTTCAGAACGAACACCTCCAGCTGAGTGAGGAAAATTTGAGAGATGCCACTGTCGTCATAGAGCTGGAATAAGTTCTCAAACAGAAACTCGAAGTCCTCCAGAGCTATACAGGCACGAGCACATGTAGAAACGAGGCCCTCAAACAATGAAGTTCGGTCAACCCCGCGACCGTCAGGAGTGTCATGAGTTCCGTCCGTCATGCGGTCTTCCGAGAAGGTATAATTGGCAGATGCGACCATCAGCTCGCGCATTTTCTCTCCGATAACCTCTTGCCGAAGTCGAGGATCATCAGGAAGGCCGTTGGTATTTCCAGGAGCTTCTCCGAGGTAATACGTCCTAGTGAGTTCTATCGCACTAAGGAAGGCTCCTTCTTGCACAAAACTCAAAATTTTGTCTGCCCATGTCAAAAGTGTTCCAACTTGTATTCGTTCTCTTCCCTGATGGATTGTAAGTGCAATGTCCAAAACGCTGTAGCCGAATGGATACGAACCAGGATGAAGATTTTGCTCTTGTAAACTCGAACACTATGTGCAACATCGCCAACAGAGTCGGGGTACGAGGAAGCTCCAGAGACAGTGAATCGAAGTGAGGGAGAGATCAGCGATAGACCATCGAACGATACTCTTTCGATGATCCGGGAACGATTAAGATCATATACTTGCAACGTCGACGCCGTGATAATGATGATTTGCTGAAGAGTTGTCAGAAAGATATTCGAGACAGGAACAGACAGCACCAACCCACATTGATATTTAACCATTGAAGCGCTAGGATATCTTCATCTGCTGACCAGTTTCCCGCGTCCAAGTAGGTGATACCACCGACTTCAAGTTCACTTGATTTTCCCGTCTTGAGGTTACGAACAAGCTGCCTAGTCCGCGACTCAAAAACACGTAGGATATGTATCGTGCGGCCCCAAGAGCAGACCAATAATGGCGTACTCGGCTCTTCTATGACTGGTTGTGCTACGTCCTCCTTACTGGTATTGGGCAGCACACTGGGAAACCACGAGAGTGTCCCTCTTGATCTCGACCTCGTTCGAGAGGCTGCTCCGTCACGCGAAAATTTGAACCAGGTCTTAGGCGTGGGTTTGAGGCCGACGACGACAAGTTTGTGGGGTGTCAACAACGCAACGACTTGATATGCATCCGTAGGGTGTGAAGTTGTTCCCAGAGGCAGAGGCATCATGGCCAGGATGGTATAGCGTGAACGTTTTCTGACCGCCGTTGGTGTGGTCGGTGAGTCGATAGAGTCAGGATGAGGTGTTGTTGGTTTAGGCATGAGGGGCCCGTCCAAGGGATATTTGCCAAGAATACGAAGAATGTCTGGCGCCTCAACAAAGAGTACCTTGCCCAAACTGTGGTAAAACGCAAGTCCATGCTCGTCCGCCGACACAAGTGCCGTATGTCTGCCAGCAACAAAGCCAATATTGACTATCCGGGAGCCATATATATGACCTTCCTTCCGACCTGAAGATACAACTGCAAGAGTCGTGGGTGCAACTGTCCGCGCAGAGTTTTGAGGAATTTTGAGGTCAAAAAGTTGTATGTGTCCCGTGGAATGGCCAGAGGCGACATATGTATGGTCATGAGATAATGCTAATGCAGTCACAGCGCCTACGGATTTTCCTGAAGTGAAAAATCGTGAGACAGCGAATATAGAACGAGTATAAGAAGCACGGACCAGCATCGGGGTTGTAGCAAATGCATTTGAGTGTTTGCCTGAAATCATACACACATATCCGCCCGTCATCCGTCCCAACACATATCAAACCATTCGCAGAAAGGACAGTAGGGGATCCCAAAGCTGCTCCTAGCACAGACGAAGCCTTGGAAGAATATGCGGAATAAATGTGATGACTGATATTCTTGAGTTCGGTCCATTTGAAGACATCGCGGTCAGAGACTTTGGGCTGGCCGTTCGGAGCAGTATCGGACTGGCCAAGGGATGAAGAAGCACGGAGGTTGGAGACTGAGGATACGCGAGACATTGAAGAGAAATGGGACGGTGCAGGGGAAGCAGTATGTAAGGCATTTGTTCCAAAACTGCTGTTAGACGGTAAGGGGGAAGCCTGAGGAGTGTATGAACGTAGCCGGGACACTGTTGGATGAAGAAACGGTTTGGCTAACTTGGAAGGCGTGTCCTGGAGAACTGGGGAGCTCATTCTGGGCGGAGTAGTTACAGGTGTAGACTGGGTTTGGTCGGAGAGAACCTCCTGGTATAGATGGTGAGTATACAGCATTATTTCATAGAAGTAGCATACCAAAGGGTCATCGTCATCGTCCTCGAATTGAGGCTCGGCCACAGGATGCTCCACAATGAGGGACTTTTCGACTTCGTGAATTTCAGCGGATGATTCGTCTCCCAAAACGTCCCTCAGCTGGTCTCTATACCCAGTCGAAAGGTCCGCGTCATTTCCAGTATAAAGGAAAGCTTCATCGTCGTCAGAGTCATCGCCCGGACTTATTGTAGATTCTTGAGCATCGTCAGCAAATAGTTCTTCCATACGCGTAGAATAATCGCCGCCTTCCTCCAAGCGGTCCTCATCTCCGCCTTCGCTATCAGAAAGATTCAAGGATTGAGCCCGAGGTGAGCTTCCAGGTCCATTCGGGTACCGAAATTCGGAAGACATGCGAGTGCAGCCAATAGCTGCTGAGCCTTTAGCTCAAGCGTGTTGTAAAGAATCCAAAAGAGTTGTGTGTCAGTGTTGTGAATGCCGATGTCATGATGGCAATCCCGTGTAATTTTCCAGAGTAGTTAATAATTTGAGAAATACATAATAGATACATCGAGTACTACAATTACACGACATAGTTCGCCACAATAACCAAGAGCAATGGACCGCCAATCCTATGAAACAACAGCTCGACGTTCTCTCCGGGCCCCAGGTCCGAATTTCTCTTGGAATAAAATTAACTCTTTCATGAGTTCTTCCATATCATTCATGGAAGTAGGAGTATTAGGTGTCATAAAGTCTGCAGGCCGTGGTTGCGCGCTTGCTTCACCTTCTGGCGGAGACTCGGCGGACGGCACAGCAACGGCGATGGTAGCATGTGCTTTTTCCAAAGCTTCACGTCGTCTAGCCCGATCCGAAGCACTGGCTTGCTCCCGGCCTACCCATTCAACGAGCGCCCTCACTCGTTTGTTCATATCAGCAACACTAGTTCTTTTGCTTGGCCATTTGACTTTTACACCCCGTTCAGTTGTCCGCTCTACACTTTCTCGACCTATCGCTCCTGCTACTACTTCGAGAGGTTTCGGCACTTCCGTTGGTAGGATCTCTTCAAGATGTGAAAGATAGTCAGGAAGGTGCCAAGAGGTATAAAGAGGTTGCTGAGAGACCACGTAGGCATGGGAGTTGCGGTATGCACGAGCATCTGCGGCATTCTGAGCAGCAGCGCTATTATTCCCTTGTGCACGTTTAGAATCGGACCCGGGAGCTTGACCGGTTCCTGCGTTTGACTGGGGTGCGCGCGCGCCTCCTTTGCCGCCTTTTCTGTGCGAATTGCCGGAACGTTTCGGAAGTGCAGGCTGAATAGGGCCTATCAAATCCGGTGAGAAATTTCGACATGTTTCTTCGAAGAATGCCTTACCGTCACCATTTTCAACCGGGAGGTCATTGATTGCAGCGGATTTTCGGCCACCTCGTTTATTTCGACCGCCAGACTTTGAGACAGGAGGTGGGGGCGGAGGAAGAATGATGGGAATTTCTTCATTCCCATTGGCGGCGGCTGGATGATCGGAGGCAGTAGACGCTGATCTTGTGCGTTTCTTCGTGGCGGGGCTGGTCAAACGGTCAGTAAAATGGGTAGAATGAAATAATGGCGTGACTCACGGTTCAGTAGTTTCGACTCGCTTCCGTTTCTTGTTTCGATTAGTCGTGTGTTCGATTTCGTCGTAGCCAAAGGTACTTGTCGGTTGGCCGTTGAGTTGAAGGGAAGAAGGGTCTGCTCCAGCCTCAATAGCAGTGGTTTCGAGAATTTGCTTAAGATTTTCGTCGAATTCTGCATCCCTGCTGTTCATGGTATTCCGGCGTTTAGATGGCTGTTTGGCATTGGTAGCCTGATGGGGAGAGCGGGAACGTGATAAGCGAGAACTGGCACCCGCAGTATGGTGAGAAGTGGCGGAGGAATGGCGGGGACGACCGTCACGACGGGCGATTCTTCTGTAGATGTTTTAGAATGCCTTTTTGGCAAAATAAAGAATGACGAACTTGAGCAGCTCGACGTGCATATCCGGTCTGCATTGTTCGCAGTAGTAGTCCCCATCGTGAAGCAGGTCTTCCGACTCGAATCCCATACAGAGACCGTGCTGCCAGACCTTACAGGTCTCGCATTGAACCATGAATTCACCAGCGTCCGGGTCGTCCTCTCCTTTCACGAATTCATATCAGGTCCTCGAATGAGCAGAGTAGGTACAAGACATACCAGTACTTCCGCATATACAGCGTGTAATTCCCTGTTCTTCGTCTTCTTCTGCCGTCTGGGGTTCAGGTGCTGTCATATCTGCTGCTGCTGGAGGTAAAAGTGACTGAGGCGGATCTGACGGTTCAGTTGGTTTTTCTTTTTCCTTTGGTTTTCGTTTAGACTTGTTAGATCCTGAGCTGGACGCTGACTGGGCAGAGCTGTTCTTTCTGTCTTCGCCGAGATCGTCGACGTCTTCCTGCTTCAACCGCTTGTTTCGACCGTTACTAGAACTGCTGACGATGCGAGCAACGTCTGATTCTGGAGAATGAGAATTGGAGAGAGATGGTGCTCGACGTCCAGAACGTCTTGCTCTTGGAGACAAAGGCGGACCCATCAGATGAACTTGGGCCATTTGCAAAAATGTTTGGGTTAAACGCTCGGACCAGGTGTGAATTGATTCGACCCGGCAAAAATTATGCCGTCAGCCAGCCTGCCCTTAACAAAGTCACAACTTGAACCGGTACTTCCACCTCCTAGTACGTGCTGTACTTTATCTTATTTTCCTGCTCTTCATACTGGCCGTTTAGAATGTCAAATCTCCCTCTTTATAGAGACCCTTGGGCCAAGCGCGACGCCTGGAGAAAATCACCCGTTTTCCAAAAAGCAACCGTCGTTCGCAATCTGTTTCCTGGATTCGGAATAGCCGTTGTCGCTTTCACAGCATATGTAATAGCAGAAAACGTGTATCTCAGTAGCCACAAGAAGCCTGAGGAGAAGCATCATTAGACTGAATGTGTGTGTGTTTCTTTGATTGTGCTAGCAATTTGTGCCCCTTAGCTTCATCTATAGCCGGGTGGGCACGGAAGGGTTCACAACAAATATTTTATGCTCGCATCATCGACAAGTGTACAATTCCCTTGAAATATCTAGCTATTACCGAGCAAAAATCGTTTATACACTGCATTCTCAGTCTCTTCCACATACGTATAGTTTAGCTTGGTCAAAAACTCGTCAAACTCGGCGTACTCTGATGGAGGCACTTGAATTCCAGCCAAAACCTTCCCGATATCTGAAGCGAACGATTCAATCCTCAGAACAACTACTGTAGAAACCACCTACCTGCTCCATGATTCCTGTAGTGGAAAAGCGAAATGTTCCAATCGTGTTGAATCCCTAACAAAAAGTTGCGAAGGGCATTTGGACGTTCGGGAAATTCTGCTGAACGTGCTAAATCTCTGTCTACAAAAATAGAACCAAAACACTCACCGAATCGAAAAATTCGTTCGTTCGGGACGAGCTGCGAGCCACCAATCATGTATCGTCCATGACTTTTAGCGAGTTCATTGTCGCTGATATCATGGCCTTTCATGCCTCTAGCTTCAAACTCTTTTAATAAGTTTTTGAGTTCCTTTTCGCGCGCTTGAGCGTCTACTTTGAAAGAAACCAGTACGTGTGCTCTATCTGGTGCTGTGTTCTTGTTATATCTATAGATGAACTCGGTAACGTCGCGAGGATGAAGGACATCGTGAAGCGCTAGAAAGCTGAAGACCAGGTACATGGAAACGATGAGGGACGAATTTGCTCGACGAGTACGTACCTCCCGGGTTTCTCGGGTATATCGACGCTGAAGAGGGCTTCCCGACCTTCACCTAGTTCAGCGCGTTCCGCAACAAACCGCAGACGATCAAAATTCATGTTCGCCCCGCTAACCACAGCGACGAATCTTTTTTGGGCCCCGATGAGGCCGTTTTTGACAATATAACTCTTCAGGCCAGCCAGAGCAAGAGCGCCAGCGGGTTCCGTAATAGATCTGGTCTCTACGAGAAAGACTGAGTAGATGATACTTGAGCAGATGGCAAAACTACCTTCGAATATATCTTTGATAGCGGCGCAGATCGCATCGTTGTCAGTTTTAACAACACCGTCTAGTAATTCTTGACAGACACGAAAACATTCGCTGCCAACAATCCTTACAGCAGTCCCGTCACTGAAAGGACCCACTTCCTGCAAGTTGACTCGCTCCCCCTTTCTCAAACTTCTGTCCATGGCATCTCCGTCGACCGTCTCGACACCGAGAACATTGGTGTTGGGACTTCCTATGCGTTTGACATAGGCAGAGATTCCTGCGACTAGCCCCCCACCCCCAACAGCGGCAAATATGCCATCCAAATTGTCGGAATCAGGCAACTGCTTGAGGATCTCCATACCTATGGTTCCTTGCCCTGCGATCACCAGCGGGTCGTCATAAGGTGGTACAAAGACTAGCCCGTGCACGGCGGCCAATCTGGCACATTCTGCCTTGGCTTCGTCGAAATCAAGTCCATACAAGATGACTTTGGCCCCAAGTCGTTCTACATTTCGAACTTTGATGCTAGGTGTTCCTCGAGGCATTACAATGGTACACGGGATATTCAGTTTCCTGCCTGACAAGGCCACACCTTGAGCATGGTTCCCTGTGTAAAATTCGTTAGCGGGCCAATTTTGAGAGATACGAAGATAAGGAAAGTGAGAACTCTGAGTCTTTTCAAAGTACGCACACTAACCGGCACTGCAAGTAACGACGCCCTTCCATCTTTCTTCCTCGCTCAAACTGGCCATAAAATTGTATGCTCCCCTAATTTTAAAACTGAAGACCTCCTGCAGATCTTCACGCTTCAACCAAATTTCATTCCCCAGCTTTGTACTGAGATTTGTTGCCAGGACAAGCGGAGTTTCGTTTAGGATATCATAGACTTTGCTGTTGAGGATGAGTCGAAGATAATCTGGAGTTTGGTTGTTTAAAATATGATGATTTGCAAGACGAGGATAAGGGAGAGGTTTCGGTGCTTCAGACGCATATTCTAAGGTTGTTGCTGTGGGGGCCATCTACGGATCTTGGTGGTTCAATGCAGAAATTGATTATCTGACTCGTTCTTGTAAATTGAACGCCCGTCAACTTAGGCGCTCAGTACTCGGCGCTCAGCTGTTACAGGCTGTTACCCAATGCTCTTTAAGATACGTTCAAATTGGGTTAATGAGACTACGGTTATCGATGTAAATCGTTGAGGATTTGCATGTTCATCTTCCCGCCTAACAAAATGTAAAATTCAAAGAGCAATTCACGCATAGGAGGCAGCTCGGCTGATACGAGTGCACCGACCTCAGTGGCTCATCGATAGGACCAAGAACACGCTTACCCAGACTTCCACCATGTCCACACCCACTATCCTTGAAAAAATCTACGCTCAGCGACGGATTGACGTAGAAGTGGCCAAAACTACCCCAGGCACAAAGCCAGATGACTTGAAGACCTATCTCGAGATGCCAGATCTTGCCCCAGCGCAGATCCCTCTAGTACCCAGACTAAAATCCAATCCTTCCACTGATACAGCTAGTCCCTCCCTTTCTCTTATGGCCGAAATAAAACGAGCCAGCCCATCAAAAGGAGATATCGCAGTCAATTCCAATCCAGCACAGCAGGCGCTGATCTACGCCCTGTCTGGAGCTTCAGTGATATCGGTTTTGACAGAGCCAACTTGGTTCAAAGGCTCGCTGCTCGATATGCGCCTGGTTCGTCAGGCAGTTGACAAGCTTCCAAACAGACCGGCTATTCTTCGAAAAGAGTTCATTTTCGATGAGTACCAGATCGCGGAAGCCCGTCTTCACGGTGCAGATACTGTTTTGCTCATTGTCGCCATGCTTAATCACGAACAACTGACCAAACTCTATGCATATTCCGTGTCACTCGGTATGGAGCCTTTGGTCGAGGTCAATAACGCTGCGGAGATGAACAGAGCACTGGAGTTGGGGGCCAAAGTCATTGGAGTCAATAACCGAAACCTCCATGATTTCCAGGTAGATATGGGCACTACTTCTCGACTGGTGGACATGGTCAAGGAAAAGGACGTGTTGCTGTGTGCTCTGAGCGGAATTTCAGGACCTCAGGATGTCAACATTTACAAGGAACAGGGAGTGCACGCTGTCTTGGTCGGAGAAGCCCTAATGAGGGCCAAAGATACAGCAGGTTTTATCCGTGAATTATTAAGTTGGCCTGGGCGTGTGTAATAAATTTATGGTACACTTTGAACCTGAACCACCATGAACATCGATTCCGATTCTGACATTTCCCTGTCCGACTATGAAGAAGCTGACGCAGCCTTATCGCGCAGTAAAGCAAAAGGAAAGGGAAAAGCATTGGACAAGCGGAAAAAGGACAAGGCGAAACGCAAGCCCAAGGACGTGGTGACTTTGGATTTCCAACGTATCTCAGGCATCTATCTCATATCTTATAGCAAGCTTATACTTGGGAGGCGAACTTTACTCGCTCATGGGAGACTGTTCAAGAAGATGAAGCTGGGAGTCTGCAGGGTGCTGTAAATGACTGGATGGCTAGAGGAAGGCGGAAGCGGTATGTCATCGCAAGCATCTTCTACTCTGAAAAAGACTTACAAGTCTCTCTAGCCTTCTTGCACCCCAGAATGCCATACGACGAACAATAATCAGGCATATGGTTCTTATTATCGATCTCTCGAGTTCTATGATGGACAGGGACATGCGCCCGACGCGTTTCGCCGTGACCTTACAATATGCTCGCGAATTTGTACTCGAATGGTTTGACCAGAATCCACTGGGTCAAATGGCTGTTGTGGGTATGAGGGCTGGTGTAGGGGAACGAATTAGCGACATGTCCGGTCAGTTGTAGTGTAGTTCTGCCCTTCTATTTTTTTTTATTAAACCAAGACACAGGTAATCCCCAGGAAGTCCTTAAATCTATATCTGACAGACACAAACTCGAACCCACTGGCGAACCCAGTCTTCAGAATTCTATCGAGATGGCCAGGAATAGCATGAAGTACGTTGCGGTTCCTCACTTGCGTTTCTTTCTCACCCGTATACAGCCATCTCCCAACCCACTCGTCTCGTGAAATTCTCATTATTTTTGGCTCGTTAACCACCTGCGATCCCGGTAACATCCACGATACCCTGGACGAATGTGTCAAGAACAAAATTCGAATATCTATAGTCGCTCTCGCGGCGGAGATGAAAATTTGTCGTGACCTCTGTGATAAAACTGGCGGTAGGTGTTTCTACTTTTTCCTTGCAAGTTGACCTCCCGTGTTCAATCGGCGGGGCAACTAGGTCAGTTTGGAGTCGCCATGAATGAAGGACATTTCAAAGACCTTCTTTTCGAACTCGTCCCTCCGCCTGCGCTGCGTGCTATCAGTCGCACTGCTCTGACAGGAACAGGAGGGGCATCGACTACAACGAATCAAGCTGCAGATCTTATGATGATGGGCTTCCCGACACGATTACCAGACACATCACCACCCAGTCTCTGTGCCTGCCACTCCGAGCTCAAAAGCAAAGGTTTCTTATGTCCTCGTTGTCTATCCAAAATTTGTGATGTGCCCACGGATTGTGATATTTGCGGGCTTATGATTGTCAGCTCCCCACACTTGGCGCGAAGTTATCATCATCTTTTCCCCGTGAAGCCATATACTGCTGTGTACGTTTTGGTTCTGGGCTTGTTGACCTTATCAATTTTCCACTCAACTTGTTCTCCTCTAAGCGAATCTTTCGAAGATGTCCCAGATCCTCCAGCTAGCTCTTGTCATGGGTGTTCCAAGCTATTTCCAACAATCATATCTCAACATGTAGCGGAAGGTATGAGCGCAATTGGCAGATATCGCTGTCCCGAGTGCAAAACAGACTTCTGTTCGGATTGTGATGTTTTTGTTCACGACGTTATACATTGCTGCCCGGGTTGTAGTAAATAGATATGTACATCGGCATCTAAACCGCCTTCTAGTTATACTACGAAATGGCAAGTGTGCTATAGAAATACAGTGTGCAACTACAGGCTACATAAAGCGTATGGGTATCATTGAAAATAATGTCCAGAATCAAAAACTAAAGTCGTGTGGTTATCATTATATCGTATTCAAAATCCTTGGGTGACTTTTAGGATGCCCCACGTCGTAACAACAATGGCGACAGTGACAAGGACAAAGATAGCGAGTGCTGTTAGGCATCTCCGGGCCCATTTGACTTCTACCGCACGCATCTTGGATATGATGTGCTCCCTTTCGGCAGGAGTCTTCTCCGGAAGCCATGAAGCTGGCAGTGAAGAATCGGATGGACATTCTGGAGCTCGGAGTGGGGTTAAAAGAATGAGGGAGCCCATTATCCAGAATGGAAAAAATACTGCGAACAGGGACTCAGAATTGGATGAAAGTTACTATAACAAAGACGGACGTACAGAAACCAAACTTGAATAGGAACATGGCTAGTGTTGCTGGCTCCGTTTGACGCACCTCGTATGCCGGAGGTTCAACATACGCGGGTGGCATCTCTGGATCGGCAGTGAAAGAAGAAGAGCTCAGACGGCGGTCATGCTGACTCTGCCGTGTAGAAGTTTGGGATAAGGTGTAGCCGAAGGATGCATCGAAGGGGCTGATTTGGGGAGCTGTAATTGAGGCGGCAGAGTCATGAACAACTGCCGCTGCTAAATGCGTAGGGGTGCACTGGGCAGAAGGTCCAGCGGTGGCGTCGATGAAGGACATTTTGGGTAGAAGGCTAGCTCGAGATTATAACAACTTTGACTGGCGAGGTCGATTTGCTGGGATTCCATCGGTACAATGTGGTCTCATTTATAGGGACTGTTCAGTCAAGCCAATCTTGAGGAGAGCCGGCCATTTTTTCCTTATTCTGCCAGTTCGTATTGGGGTTCGCAAACTTCGTTGCTATGGAAGGCAATTCAGACAGGGCTACTACGGAAATTTCCATATATGGTATTATTGGTAGAATGAGAAAATTTCCCTTTTAGGAAGATCACCAAAGCAACTTCTACCCAGTCATTCTGAATTGCTTTCGGTCCTAGCTTCAAGTGTCGAGTAGGAATAGCCAGCCCGGGAGGCTTTCCTTACTCAGAGCTACTACAAGTTGAGCTTCTGGTTCTTCACGTCCTGTGTTGGCTACGTTGAGGCGGGGCCAATAGGTCAGCAGAGCTTAGGGAAGGAAAAGTCATGTTCGAGCTTCCATAATGTATCGGATTGAACCTTCAGGGTCAGGCCTCCTAGTGCGTAACCCTTCTACATAAAAATAAATACATATCTACGTCACAGGACTCTCTTCTACTACTACATTACAGCACGGAAAGGCTAGCCACTCAACCGCATATACCTAGGAACATCTGCGATACTAAGTTTCTGAAGTGCTTAGCCCTGAAGCAGTGATAAGGATACTAACTAGTTGGAACCACAAAAAAGTTGCATTATCAAAGCAAATAACACAAGAACAACAGTAGACTGGCAAGCAAAAGCGAAAAGAGCATATTAGCTGTAAAGGTGATGAATCTCAATAAGTAACGGCGCAGGGGAAAGGCACGAATAAGGAGGTATACATATGTCGGTATGAAAGTACTTCCACTGGGAAGCATGAAACTAATTACGGCGGAAATGGAAAGCAAGGAAAGATTAAGCTTAAAATGTTTTGGCTAGAGAAAAAAAGCATAAGCGAGTATATTGAAAAAAATTACAGCGCGTCTCCGGGCGCTCGTTGAAATATCACTCATCCCTACCGATCGGGCTAGAGGCCCTCGCATTCCTTTTCCTCTTCAAGCTGGCACCTCCGGTCCTAGTCTGTCTCTTCTTGACAGACTTCCCAGTGGTCCTTGTACTTCGACTCCCGCGATAGGTCCCACTTTTGTCATCGTCCTCTTCGTCTGACATGTAGTCATCCACGCTGCCTCCTCTTCCATTATCCGACAGCGCAGAGTGATAGTCCCCAGATTGTGTAGAATCAGGTGAAACGCCCCGAGTTGCCTTTCCGTGAACATTCCCGTTACTATTTGCATTTTCTCGATGACTAGATTGACCATCCGTTGAAGGGGAATCAACAAGATGTTTTGAAGCATTGATGGCTGCTTTTCGGGGACTGCGTGCCGTACCGGTGGTCGACTGCTTCGGATCAGAGTCTAGTTCTTTGCTCAATCTACGAGTAGTAGTGTCACCAGAAGACTTGTCTCCTTCACCTCTCAGCGAAGGATCAGCGATTATGTCTCCTTTGGGCCGGAAGGAACTCGACGAACTTGACGGGTCCCGACTATCCCTTCCTCGACCATCGACACCGTTTAGTAAGCCTACAACGGGGACACCGCCCGCGCGAGGGGGTGGGGGATGGGGGTTTTCATACTCGTACTGCCCTACACTGCCATTGATGGGAGGAAGAGCGTAACCATTGCTGCCCCCGCCATGTCCTCCAGGACCTAGTCCAGGATAGTTGTACTGCAAAGGTGGTCCGTAAGCTCCACCGCCATATCCGGCATGGGCTGGACCTGGACTTGAATGAGCAGGAGGAGGATGAGAAGAGTACGTTGGTAGATTGGAAGAGGAATGTGCACCGTTGCTGTTGTGGTTGCCGTAATAAGGTTGGTGCTGAGGAGGGTGGGGATGAGTGAGATGGGCCAAACCTGCGGGAAGCTGCGATGTCGGGGTATCCTGAGGAGAATAAGAGGCTGGATTAGAAACAATATGTGGAGGTGGCAAAGGAGGCAAAGGAGAATGGGAGGGTACAGTCATCCCGTTATAATGAGGAATTTGTGCGGCTGGAGGAGCACCGTCCGAAGTTCTGCCGTGATCGAGTTTGGCCTTCTTGCTCCTTTTCATAGGCACGTTATCTCCACCTTCATAAGTGGACTTGGGCTCGAGTGACTGCTGGGATTGCGGAGTCGCGGAAGTGAGGTTATAGGTAGGAGGGGCTGATGGAGACATTGGATCTCCTTCACCATTCAGCGATGTCCGTTTGTGAGGAAATTGTTCTGGACGGGGACGAGAATGAGTTCGCTCGAACAGACCGCATTTGTTACAGAGCTGATGGGATGTTTCAATAAGGAAGTAAAAGAGAGCGTAATGGCACTTACGACTTTCCCCACAGCGAGATTGCTTCTTCTCCAAGTACTCGTATCACTAGTATAGCAGTTGTAACATCTTCTACGTATCCTGTCCGTTACTTTGGTCGCAGCATCCTCAGTGTAAATGATTTCAGATTCGGGAATCGGCGTGTGAGTAAGCGGTGACGAGATGGCCGCAAAACCACTTCCTGGGACAGCAGCGCCAGGCCCGATAACGTGCACGTCATTGTTTGCATCTGAAGGAGGCAAGGGAAGATTTGTATCCACGCCATTGGGATAGTTATTTCCGCTTAATATCCCATGTCCATTGGGACCGTAAGGAGCAGGCCCGGGGTGTGAGCTGTACGAAGTGACGCCAGCAACAGGACTGAAGGTGTAGGTGGTCTGAACACCGCCATAGATAGGTGGACTCGGATTTAGATTGGCAGTGTATGGGTGGGGTCCATAGGGCGAATGTGAAAAATGAGGTGGTGGATAATGCGGGTCATGATTGTGATGAGGGTACCCAGGTATTCCAGGAGGTCCATAAGCGGGCGTTCCGGGTGTTCCAGGCGCCGGGGATTCCGAACCGCGGTGGTCTCTACGGTCTGCAGGAGGAGGGGGAGGGGGCATAACTCTACCCCATTGACCCTGCCCATTTTCGAAGGGGGGAACGCCGTTGTACAGATGAGGAGGTGGGGGAGGAGGATAAGGATAGTAATGCGGTTGATGACCATGTCCGTACTGCGGCGGTGGGGGAGACCGTGATTTATCGCGAGTGCCAGTGTCTTTTGGAGGACCAGCCTCCTTAGCTCGTAGGGATGCCAGAGTCTCCATGGCACTTAACGGGGGGGTCACGCCTCGGACTGGCGAAGGCCGACGAGAAGCAGCTTTGGATGATCCAGAGTGTACAGACTGGGGAGATGGAGGCCTAGAATCGCGCTCCGATGAGTCATTGGTAGGGAGAGCCATGGCTATAGAAGAGGATATGAATTTCTTGTATTTCGGAATAGAAAAAAAGGTTTACTCACCAGATCCCAAAACGTATTCAAGCTGGCTAGGAAAGAGAAAAGAAAAAGAATCAGCAATCTTGCTCAACGACTACCCGGAGTTCTGCAGCATGGTGGTCATCATCGAGTAAATTCCCGAGCTCAGTGCCAGCAAGCCAGCAGGCTGGCTTGATATACTAGCCAGGATATCAAGGAAAGACAGAGTAGCATTTCTTTTGATCCTTTGATACGATCAACATCCCCGCCTGAAATCAACCCATCAACTTTTCCAGCCATCAGCGAATGCGACGCCACTTGAGAGTCTCTCCAGTTCATCGCAGATTAAGAAAAAAACAGACGAATATGGCAACCAATCTGGCACTTACCCTCTGATCGTGACGACGAGCAGCTAGGAGTCAGGCAACTGAAAAAGTTACCCGACGGTACGTTGAAACACTTTTTTAGATTGGGTAAGCATTCCTCATCAAAGTCACGAGACAAAGTCCTGAAATTTTTGAAGTCCACAAGTTGATAAATATCATATCATATCATACAGTACATAAGGTCATTAATCAACGCAAGTCCAGCCGCGTCAAGTCAGAGATATCCTCAAGATTGCTGCAGCCGTGTCAGTATCTTCTCAGTTAACTTTTAACCGGAAAGGGGCTCACTCGATGCAAGCTCTTCTCCCGAGCCATCATGTCGTTTAAACATCTCGCTACAATCCCAACCCCATCAGTAACAAGCTGCTTATCTTCTTCCTTGACTCTCCTCATCACCCGTTGGAATCGATCCGGATGCCATCTCAGCTGAGCATTTCGTATCCTTTCCTTCCGGGATTGGTTCTGAGAATGCAGAGGAGACAAAAGGAACGTGGAGATTGCTGTCGGTGTGATATCCTCAGGTTTCGTTAACCTGGTCTGTGTAACTGGCCATGGGATGTCGGAAAATCCAAGCATCTCCGAAGATGCAGAGAGAGATGCCCATTCTTTCTCGTACTTGTCCCATCCATCCGAGACGGACCTTTCAGCCCTGACGCGTCCCCGATACTCACGCTCCCTAGCAGCTTGCTGGGCTCTGTATCGATCTTCCGATACCCCTCGGCGCCACTGCTTCTCCGCCTCGCGCTTTTCTCGCATGCGGGCCTCGTACCGTCGCAGTTCATCCTGGAAAGCTTTGGCTTTCTGTCTTTCTCGTTCGGCTGCTATCCGTCGGAGATCCTCTTCATGCCTCATCCATTTCTCAGCCTCAATTGTCGCTTCTTCCCACATTCTCCGCCGGGCTCGCTCTTCCATATCTCGACGCTCTTGCGTATCCGGCGGGTGGATTTTTCGTTCAAAAATCCACTGTTCGGTTGTTCCATCCTTCTGACCTACTTTGACAAATTCTTGTTCCATGACCCAAGCATAAGTATTGGCCATATGTTGCCACGGACCTGCCGACGAAGTGGGGTCCACTGGAACCTGAGGCGGAGGCTGTGAAGTAGAACGAGGCTTTGGCGGGTCGGCATTGGTTCGGAAGAGGGGATGAGGCTTTCGAAAACGATGAGACATAGGGGGGTCACTTCGTATGTCCTTCATTGGGATCAATACGATGGGTCCAAAAAAAAGAAGAAGAAAAGATAAGTTAGGTACTGGGAAGACTGAAGAGCGATGGAATGAAACTGGGGTGACCCCTCTGCAACACTCAGTATTGTAAGATACTTATTCGCCACGTTGCAGCAGCATGTTGAAGCACCTGTGTTGCCCATTTCAAGAGCCTCATTGTTTTGTAGTTGCGTCCAGTGAGAGAAAGACTTGCCTTTTATCGATTGACATGGTTCTTCCACGCATAAATGAGGTGCATCTGAGATATACTATACATCATTGAGGCTTGTAATATAGCTCGAATGTTGGGCGTCTCTTTGGTAGTTAAGAATGATATAATACAAATGGGGATGAAATCTAGAGGCAAAGGAGAGGGAGACGCGTCCGTATCGATATGAGGGCGAAAGGTACACGAGGCAACGACAAGTTTGAGTTGGCGTGAAGAAATCAAAGAAGGAAATGAGTTAGCACATGCAACTACTTTAGTGTCAATCAACAGGAAATAGTGAATTTGGTGAGTTGGCGGGTATTCAGCGGATATTTGTGGAATACAAAGGGACTTTGTTTTTTTCGGGGCGGACTTGATCCACGTGCCACTGATATTTTCTTCATATAACACAGGTCTCCGCCTACTACTACTACTACTACTTTAAACAATATTCACTTTAAATAATCCTTTCTTTCTTTTCGGTGCTCTCAGTCAGTCTTTTTTCTCTTTTCATTATCTCAATTTCACAATCTCTGACCCAATTAAATCCAGCCTCAGCCTCTCTCCCTTTTCTCAAATGGAGCATGAGCAACCTTCACCCTTTGATCAGCGCGAACAGCGAATGCTCGCAGTAGCAAAGTTGAAACGCGCCGCTTCTCTTCCTAGGCTCAAAGACGGTCGTCGTCCTCCAATGCATAATGAAGCCGTGAGTGAAGGTGAAAAAGGTCCTGCGGAAGAAGAACTTCAACCAGATGTCGATACTCCCCCACCCCTAGAGCCTACAGCTGAACCGGAATCGGAGCCACGTCTGGGCACAGAGTCCGAAAACGAAGTTCAAGGCGAAGATGCTCCAGCGCCGACACCCGCCACACGTACAAAACGGCGGTCCAGATCAAGATCACGTTCCAGAGGCTCAAGGGACATGAAAGGGAAAGCCAGGGCGGCACAATCACCTACTCCCAGCCCTCTTATCCCCGGTGACTCTTCACAAGACGAAGGTTTCACTGCTTCACCCACAATCACCCTTCCAGTTGTTCCCCAACTCATGTCTCCGATTCCGTCCCAATTACAGCGATCCCTTCTACTCAGATCCCCTACTCCCAATTCACAGGACCCATCTCAATTCCAGTATCCCGGCACCTCCCCGCCTACCCCACTCCCTTCATTGGAGGCACTTCAGAAGGGCCTTTTTCGATCCAATAGTGCCGGGCGGATGCTAGCCATGCACAAACTCACCGGCGGCACAGAGAGCTATGACCCTTCCCTATCTCCCTCTCCTGCCCTAAGCCCAGGCAAATTCAAACGTACTAACACGGTTTCAGGTGGTGAGCGCAATGCTGCGCGGAAGCTGTTGATGGATACGCTAGGAAGTAGATCTAGGGCAGCCAAAGATACCGATGGTAGCGGTAACGACGACATCCAGGCGCCTTCGCCTTCGCCTACACCTAGGAGAAGACGGAGAAGGTCACGCAGAGGCTCATCGGGTGCAGCCACGGGAATTTCCGACTCGGAATTTGCTTCGACCGTTCCCAACACGCCTGTGGTTCCTCCTACGCCTTTACCTCCAACTCCTCTCGAACTTTTTGTCGAAATGAGAGCTCGTTCTGCTACCCCAAACCAGATGCCGAGTCCTCGAACCATGAGTCCCCGAGCTCTCAGCCCTGCCCCCTCGAAATCCGAATCTCCTCAACCCCCACTTATTTTTAGTGGTGAACGCGATCAACCACGGCGGAGAAGTGTCGTGGTCGAGGAAGAGGATGAGGAGATTTCTCCTCCTCCTCCTCTACCTTCCACTCCTGCGAATCAGTTCATATCCAAGGAATTCCGAATTCCTAATACTTCCACGGCGCCATCGGAAGTTACTGAATTCATAACAACATCGGGGATCGGTGTTCCAGTGTATCTCAGCCATCGAGAGGCTTCAAGAAACGACATTTTTCCCAATAGCCCTTTCAGTACGCCGCTGAAGGAAAAGATTTCTCAGGATGACGATGAGGAGGAAGTTGTTTACAATACTGTGAGCTCTTCAAGTCCATACGAACCTCTTGAACGTGAAATCAGCTGGATAGCTTCGCCTAGTACGTACTATTGAATTTTTATTTTCTGGCTTGTATAAACTGATTCTACTCTCTAGTACCCGAGCTACGGCGTTCGGTACTCGTTAATGACGATGATGAGGATGACGGTGATTACGAGGATGAGGACGAAATTCCTGACGACGAACGGCCACCTTCTACTCAATCCAGATCTTCCAACGACGAAGGTTACGATGACATATCTCCGCGGGTCTCTTCAGAATCCCGGAACGTACTCATCGAATCTGATCCATCTCCAGAGGTCGTCCCATCATACGTTCCTCCTTCCCCGTCGTCTGTCGCTGCCCTGTCACCTAGCGCCTCCCTCCCGCGTGAAAGCGATGGCTCCATGTCCCCGAAATATCCCACGCGTTTGTCCGTCAGCTCCCGCATCCAAGGTGAACTTTCCCCTACTAGCGCAGAGTTTGGCGATCTGGATGACAGACCTATTGTCAATGACAATTCATCCAAGCGTAGTGGGGATTCAACTTCAACGAGTACTTGGGAAAAGGTGAAGAGTACCTTTACACGATCAAACTCTGTTACCGGGCGGCGCTCTCGCAGTAATAGCATTGTGACCCGGGAGCGACGCGATCACACCGACTCTAGCATAAGTAGGGAAAGTGGCGCAAGTATCAACAGTCCTAGAAGCGATCCAAATGGCGGGCTTGTTGGTCAGCAAGCTCAAACACCGGTGCTATCTCCATCTACCTCTGCATTATCGTTAGCTCCACCAAACATATCTCGCGTTTCTCCTGTCCCCCCTCCTTCTTCTGATAACTTTGCACGATATCAAAACGCCAAACTTTTCCCATTTCCGGGAATACATAGATTGGAAGAGGAGCGGAATCGTGCAAAGGGTTTGACCGCATCTTCCTCGACGCCTGATATCGCTGCCCTGTTCAATGAAGAAATGGCACCTCCTTCGCGCTCTCTGCCCGCCCAGTCTGATCAAGGCAAGGATCGCATAATCGTGCAACAAACTTCTGACCCCAGTATGGCTGGAAAGTACTTGATGTCACCTCCTTTGTCGTCGGACGCCTCTTCATCACCTACCAACCTTGACTATTTTGACCTTGCTCCAATTTCAACAACGCCGACCAACACAAGCTCTATTAAACTCCCGATGACTCTTCCAGCCGTAAAGCAGTGGATGAGTAAGAATAAGAAGATTTTTTCTTCTTCTTCTTCTCAAGGTTCTACTCCTTCATTGCCGACCTCTCCTAATGGCGAATACCGGAATGGCCAGCAGAACTTCAAAAAACCCTCACTTTCTGACTTATTACGGATACGAAAGGATACGGAGTTTGTGTCGGATTGGGAAGAAGTCGGTAGTACACCTACCGAGACTGGTAGGCCTTCCATCCAGTCGAATGAGCGAATGCCTGCCACCACTCCTCCCAGGGTATACTCTCCTGTCAGTCATGACGTTGAAAAAACTCCAAAGGCTCAACGAATCGTTACCTCCCCAGTTTCTGATCCTGAAACTCCTGTGTTTCCGTCCCCTGGACAAACTTCTGCCCTCCCTTCTCCGCCAGAAGCTTTCTCATCCACTACCCCTGATCCTTCGTCTTCTCTAAGCGATTACCCTGCACCCTCCACATCTGCTTCCTCGTCGAGCCTGTCTTCCAATTATTCAGCCGCAGGGGTTGCCACTTCAAGGGGGGTTCAAGGCTCTTTACTAATAGAACGATTGGAGGAAAATCTAACGCGGGGCTCCCGCAGCCCGATGTGGGCATCTGTTCTCGAGAACCCTCCTCGAAAACTAATTCTCTCCTCTCCCGTCCTCCAAGTCGTCAATGCCAACACTGTCAAGGATCGTTTCCTTTTCCTGTTCAGCGACATTCTTGTTATCGCGAAGCCTGTCAGGGAGAGTGAAAACGAGGCTGCTGAACTGCCCACCCCAGAAAAAAAGTTCATGGTCAAAAGCGTCGTCTCGTTGCAGAACATTCGTTTTCACGCCGATCGATCTCCAGCAGGCAATCGAAACTCTACTATCGGATTGCCTAGTCGTAGTCCGTTACTCCGATCCTTCATCCACCAGTTTAGCAAAGACCCGGATCACGCTATCTCCTCGTTCTTTGCAAAGTCTGGTTTAACGGATGATCCGGTGTTTCTGGGTCAAATTCTTTTCAGAACAACAGAGCTGGATCGAGCAACGCTTGGACATTATCTCTCACAGAGGACATCCAAGGTAGTTTTGAAAAGCTTTGTGGATAGCTTTGGTTTTGTCGGTAGTCGGGTGGATCAAGCACTCCGTGCATTCTTGATGTCGTTGCATGTTCCTTCTCGGTCAGGTAACTACTACGGTGCCCTCGAGTACCTATTGGATGCATTTGCCAGCCGATGGTATGAAGCGAACGCAAGTTTTGTCGACTACGATAAGGATCTCGCGATCAGGCTGGTTCGTGCCATCGTCCAGCTCAACGATCTCTTGCATGAAAGCGTGGCTGACGTCCCTGGTCCAACCGGCTTTCCCCGACAGAACATCTCCGCTCGAGATTTTGTCAATGCATTTCGTAGATACGATCCAAAATATCTAGTCTCTGACTCGCTTTTGCAACGATTCTACGAATCCATCCGAGAAGAGCGACTCGCGCAAGCAAGAGCCACCTCTGAAACCCCATATGTCCTTATCACTGTTAAACGCCCTCTTCCCACCCGCCTCACTTACAAAGTTCAATCCGATCCCATTATTGTTCGAATACCACAAACTGATCCTCACTTGTCAATCCATCTACATGGACAAGACCTCGTATTCGATCCCCCGGTCTTGACATTCCATCGTTCCTCGGAAGCTTCCTTCCGTGTGATGGGGACTTCTCTGGGTTCCAAGACGATCATCATTTGTCGCTCTGGGTCGAACGCATTAAAGTATTCTGGACTACCCTTGGGCCACGTGGTAAATATTGAGCGGGCCTTCATGCGGAACACTTTCCAGGTTGCCTTTCTCAATCACTGTGGAACAAAGCGAAGATACATGTTCAGCGTCGACGATCCTCTGATTCGACACCAGTGGACCGTATCATTGAAGAAGCATGTCGATGATACTACCGCGTCCTCTGTAACATCCATGTCTTCATTCTCATTACTTTCGTCTCGATTCTACCGTGCTGCTGAACTTGTTGCGTTCAAAGTGTTACAAGAAACTCTGATCGGAAAGGATGTTGTTCAGCCAAGTGGAACCATTAGTGATGTCTTTTCTTCTCCCTCACCTCGCAGTGGAACTCGTGGTTCTCGTCTCGGAGCGTCGCATGTGAGATCAAAATCTCGCAGCCAAGTTTATCTCCAGTCCAAGGCTGGAAGGAACGAGCTCGACATCGGTGATTTGAATGGTTTCAATGACAAGCCGTTCGACGATCGTGAGGAATCTGTGCCGGACAATGCTCAATCACCTGTTTGGACTGGTCGGGATCTGGAGATTCGGTGTCTTCAGAATAGCTCTATAGCACTCGTGTTACAGTATCTCCAAGTGGGTGCGCCAGAACACGGATCAGGTTCTTCCTCATAGCCTTTGAGGTACACCCTTCGCTGCGGAGGGTATTTTATTCATGTAGGTTTCGCTTTCATTTGCCTTGACAGCGACTAACTCGTTGCGTTCCTTAGATCCTGCATCTTTTTCACTTACCTCATCTTGCTTTCCATGCATTGCAGTCTTGCTCATATATTCATGCTGTTTTTTTGTTATGCTTGAACTGTCGTTGTTTCCTCGTTACCCTGATATCAAACACTATCAACTATAATATCTATTAGTAGTAGGCATACTTGTTTTGTTCATTTTGCTAGACTATCATTGCTGAGGAAGTGCGCACTCTCTAACCTATTCTTAACTCAGTCAACCAACTTATGTATGTTTTATGATTATCAAGTTGAATATCATCTTGTACTTTTGTATCCCTTTCTGCTACTTCCATACCTAGGCGCTTCTGTATAACTTCAGACACACTCGTGAGAAGGTAAAGTAATTCGGAGTCATATGAATAGAGAGGGCTTGGGCCCTCAGTTCTGCGTGGGTGGGCAACAAGAATAGAAGGTGAAAATTTAGGATCAAAAAATAAACTGTACAAAGGGCACAGGCCGGAACGCTGGAGAGATAGAAGAGTGTCGAGTGAAAGGTTCCGTACGCGCCACGACGCCGCGGCAATGGGCGTCTAATCAGGGGTCATCTTCCGCAGGATTGTCACATGATCGCTAGTGTCTTTTTTTGCTCTTCACTGTCAATGTCAAGGGTGTTTGGGTGTCCTTGCCAGCTTCGCACTCACCCATCACTACAGCAAAGCAAGGTTTCGACGCTCCGACTCGAAAGTCAGTGTATGGCAAGGCAAACTGTTGTGATTTCCAAGTCATTGGGTGAGTGTTCAGCCTCCTTTCTTTTTTCTTTTCTTGCGAACGGCTATGATTTCCATACAAAATTATACTGATTTAATGAGTCCGACCCATTGGGATTGTGGATCACTTATTTTTTACTGAGCCTCTCTCTCTTTGTCATATCCTCGTTGTCGTATCCGCTTTCTGACTATTTACTTCCTCAACTAGGCAAAGTAACTGTATGGTATTGTACATGGTCGAGTTGTATTATATTCAATGTTATTTATTTTTCTGCTCTCTTATCTGCGTCAAAATTCTTCAGACTGAGGAGTGATTGTAAGTTGTGACTAGAATTACAGCGGGAAAATGAAAGGAGAAGTGAAAGATCAAACCGCCTGAGGTTTGAACCTCACTCGGACCTCTTTAACCTCTCTTCTTTTCTCTTGCAGTGTTGAAAAGATTTTTTCCTCCAGTTGCTTAAGATCCTGCACCGTCAAATCACTTGGCACCTCGGCGGTCAGGTCAACAAATATCAATGATCCTGCTCGTCGAGCACGGAGCTCGCTCACCGCAAGAATGGCTGTCTTGGAAGAAGATGAGGGTGAGACCAATTGTGAGTCCAGCGTATGTTTCAGAGCCTCCTTCGTCTGCGCAGAAACACCGGCATCGGTGAGGTCACCCCATGCCCCTGCAAGCAAGCTAACACCTTGCTGAAGTATGACAAAAGACACTACGATGCCACCTATGGGATCAAGAGGAACTTTGGGGAATATCCAGGAACCAAGAATGGCAAAGAGAGCTACGAAGCTCGAATACGCATCGCTGCGGTGGTGTATCGCGTTGGCTAGCAGTACTGGGCTGTTCTCTTCATCCGCAACCGACTTTGTGATTCTGTACAACCACTCCTTTATTAAAACGCTCATTGCAGCGAACCAAGCAGCGTTTGGGTCCACTGCTTCGACATGCGAATGGTGGGATAGAACATTGGGAACATCCGGAATTGTAGAAGTTACGTTTTGGAGAACTGATTGGATTGGACCAGAAGGAAGGGTAGATGCTGTTTCGCTGAGAGCAGTGAGGAGAATGTGGTAGGAATGGAAGCCGATGCCTAGAGCACCACCAATGAGTAGTAAGGATACCTAGTTTATTCGAGGACAATATTCAGATCATACAACTACAACACCTTGAGACAAACTCACTGTGGTTGTTCCGAGTGTTTCAAATTTAGCAAAGCCGTAAGGATATCGTTCAGAAGGTGCTTTCCGGGATAATTTCCAACAGAATAAGGTTACAAAGTCACCCAACAGATCTATAACATTGTGAGTAAAGAAGTACGTTATTTAATAGGCCGAGTACGGACCGCTCAGCGAATGGCCTGCATCTGCCAGGAGACTTGCAGAATGCAAGTACCAACCCGCTACCCCCTTCACGCCCGTCTTGTTTGGATTGAAATCAATGGCCGTTCCAAGATTGAGTTCGAGCAATACTCACCAGTGCGATATTTGAGAGCAACCCAATAATGGTGATTTGGCTGCCCTTATCCCCGGAGCCCTCCCAAGCTGCCATTATCTTTTCCGCGCCATAGTTGTACTCTCCTGAATGAGAATGACCGCTAAAGAAGGAATGGGAATGCGAGTGTTCATGACCATGCTCGTCATTGTGCTCCTTCTTCATCTCCGGGTCTCCGTTTTGTGTAGAATGTTGTCGTTGCCTTCTGCGCATATTTAAAGGGCCTGGAATGATCGAGGGATGACTGCGCCAATGGACGCAAGATAATTGGCTGCTGCGGGTGCGAAGTGCGGGATGGCGCGAGAGCGAATGAAAGGCGTTGGATACGGTACTGCTGTTGCAACGAAAGACCGAAGTTCGCCAGTCACAAGGGCGATGTGAAAAAGAACGAGAGATACTTGATGCAGAAGGGCGAGGAAAGACCGAAGGTGACTTGGTGGGTGAGAGTCGAGGGGGAAGAAACATTATTCCGCAGGTCAGTCCAATGAGCGCGGCCCGGCCCCATGCAAATATTTTGGATGAACGCAGGCTATAAGATTGGGAGAATTTTGGTGGGATCGTCACTTTTTATCATCAACTTGTGGCTCGACTCTCTGGACTCTGATATATATACTAAAGAATTTAGGTACCCGGCGGATACCATTACACGAGTTTGGAATTAAACTTTGGCCCGGGAAGCGATACCCTCTCCGATCCGGACTCCATGCTTTTAATACAAGCCCTCCAGCAACTTGACAACTCTAGGGAACGTTGGATGCGTTTCGGTACCCAGGGTATTCCTACGGACCCCGGCGAATCAGTTTGTGGCCCCAAGCCGGTAATAAATCTTACCTTGCAATGGTCGAAATATCTCCTCTGGGAACCTCGTACTCGGCAAGGGTGGACCTCAAGCCCAGATCGTTTACAAGCCTAGAATCAAAGTCGTCAGTCACATCAGATCGATGATTCACAACCAGAAAGCGTAAGTACTGTCTGATGGATGCTGATAGCGCAATGACGTCGCCGTCGACTGTTCCAGTACTGGGCTTGCGAAGGAAAAACAGTGCTCGAGCAAGGTACTCCTTATCCTGCTGCGTGCCAATTTCTGCCATGAGTTCCACGACGGGCGCGAGTGTGAGACACTAATGGAGACCATTGAAATTCAGCAATTACCACTGAATAGTTGCTAGAGCTCACCGAAGTTATCCCATGAGGAATTGAGTATGCAGCACCTAATTTGTGTCCAAGAGCGTGCGACAAGCCTAGGGCACTGTATTTCTCGAGCTTGATTGGCCAAAGACTCATCCAACTTGCGATCTGTAATTTTTGGCGAATTTCAACTGATTGAGGATTTGCTTTGGATGCTGGTAGATACTTGAATAAGTCTGCAAGTGCAGAGAGACATAGTACTTTGAGTGGAGGAGGTATGAGAGATCGATAAAGGTTTTCTGAATGCAATCGTTAATCGTCACAGCGCAGAATCTGGCTCAAAATCCTCACCTACGCAGTGATCAACTGCTCGTATTCCAGTGGATAGCCTACAGATAAATTAACTCGACGTTACAGAAGGAGAGATAGAAAGCATACCATAATCTCTCGGGCGTAGATAACGTGAGTTCGGCATCTAGAATAATAGCTGCGGGCGCGAGTTTCTGTGAGCTGACAGCCACTTTATTCCCACTATCGTCAGTGTAACCTGCGCCAATCTAATAACGGGAAATAGTCAGCACGTCTTTCGGAATACTCCCGTTTCATCCTCACCGAATACTCTGCCGCGCTCAGAGTTGTAGGAATAGCAATCTGCAGCATCGTCTCTCCTCCTCTTTCTTGCTGCAGGTAATAGAGAATGGCTTTAGCCGCATCGACAGGAGATCCCCCTCCAACAGAAACAATGACATTGCATCCTGTCTCTGTAAAGAGCCTGCTCGCCTTTCGAATACCTTCGATAGGTGAATGTTGGCCTATTTCCCAAAAGGTAGCCCCATATCCATTGATAGATTTGAGAATATCCTCAACCTTCTTCACTACGTCGGTCTAAAACGCATAGAGTATAGTCGGAACCTGAGCCTATATGCATCTGATTGTACTTGCTTGCCTTCTCATATAAACTCCTTCCCGTTAAAACGAGGGCTTTAGATACTCCTAAAATTTTGAAGAACTTTGGTAAGGCCGTTGAGACTGATCCTGGCCCGTACTGGACTCCACGCAAAGTGTCCGTCCATCCGTAAAAGCCCTGAAAAGAGGAGCTTAATAAGGATATGTAGACCAGCAACGTCAGAGTACCTGAAGTTCAGTAGAAGGATGTTGAACGGAATAATCGACAATGGACATTTTGCTGAGGAGTAGATAAGAGTGGCAGAGATTGATTTCCGACTTGATTTCTCACCGGAATAAAGATGAGGTCATACATAAACCTGGACACACATTTGGACATGATTTCCTAGGCGTTTTAACCAGTGACAACGCCTGTACAACATACAGTGTCCGTTATCCTGTTCTGCTGTTAGTATTTCCTAGTCGCGACGCGTTCAGAACACGTGACTGTCAATCGCTCAGTTGCCAACCGAGAAAAGCCGGAAACAATGAGCTTTAGATTCTTACCACGACCTTCTCTCTTACATCTCCCAAAGAATTCCTCAAGATGGAACAGCTCGTTTGATCCAACTAAATCCTTCAAGCTCTCCCTGCCACCTTCCCCCGGCTGGAAACTTGGTGACGGAGCGGTAAGAGGTCTTGCAGAACACGAGGATTCACCGCGTAAAACGTGGATTCTGGATGAGACGAGCACCAAGTGCGTATGACGTTCCTGGTCATCCCATTTTCAAACCACTGACACTCTTTGTACTGGTTTCATCTGATTTTTCCGCTACTACGTCCAAACCCGCGCTGCAATCCATCGCTTTGGCATTGACTAATATAGAGATAGCTATAAGCTGATCACGTCTATAATCGTTCCGAGACCTATAGCGTTTATTTCAACCTTGGATACAGACGGACAGCCCAATCTTGCACCTTTCAGGCGCGTCTCTAGTTTTGATCAAAGAGGAGAAATTGGAATCGTTGTCATATTACAGCTACTTTTCTATGGTCAGTTGGTTCATCTAGTCTTGATCAATGACTTATTCGAGCTGTTAAAGGTTTCACATAACCCTCCATTACTCAGTGTCTCTTTCACGTTATCTCCGCAGAAGCCCAAAGATACACGGGAGAACATATTAGCCACCAAGGAATTCACGGTCAATATCATCAGCGAGCATTTCATCGAAGCTGCTAATTCAACGTCGCTCGATGCTCCCGCGGATGTCAGTGAATGGATTGTATCGGGGCTCACGATGGAACCAAGCGTTTGTCTTCTTTCCAGTCTCTCTTACTTTCTATTGACCCCCGATACACTGTACAGTCGCAAGTTAAGCCGCCACGTTGTGCTGAAAGTATAGTCAGTATGGAATGCACGGCAAGTCCTTTTATGTTTGGTTATACTTCCCGAGTGCTTAGTCCTAAGTTATATACCACAGCTTCACTCCTCACAGGATATTTCCGACTTGAAAAACGAGGCGATTACAAGCACTCTTGTTCTCGGCCTCATCAAACAGGTTCATGTGAGACAAACCGCGCTTGCAGAGAACGGACTTGAATTGGATCCAGCCAAACTGCGACCGGTGGCTCGTTTGGGAGGACTCACTTATGCACGGTTGACAGATGGATTTAACCTTCCTCGTCTATCGTGGAAGAAGTTTGGTGAGAAGGTCAGAGAGATGACAGGTCGTTGAGTGGAGTAAATACAAGGTCACTTTGTAATTATCTTTAGAAACTAGCAGTGCATAGTCCTTGGAAAGCTAGATTCGCAGCTCTCTGCTTTACGCGCCCTGGTGATCAATGTCACTGAAAAATTTATATTAAGACCGTTGATTCACTACGACCATGATCTGGACTGTCTTTTTCTCTATCTTTGGTATCCTTCTGGCTGTGGTGCACCAGTTCTTTCTGTCGCCGGTCATTAGCCTTGCAGGGCTGTCTTATAATGCCCAGAATTTCGGACTGAATGCAGAGCAGTGTCAGAAATTTGAAGAGGTGCAAGCTTGTGACAGTGAGTAACCCCGTCGCGTCTACGTCTTACTCAATGAAGCTGAACATCTGAGTCGCCCAGAAATTGTCCTGCACCAAGCGACAGGCTTACTTTACCTGGCATGCTCCACGCTAGAGAACCGGGTCAGATGGATGCCTCCCGCTGATCGTTATGAAACTCCAGTAGAAGAAGATTATGTCGCTATATTTGACCCCAGGACATCCAAAACTACGCGTTTGGCCTTGGAAAACTTTGACTTAAAGAAGGCTGGTTTGGCCGTGCACGGAATGGATGTCGTACCTTCAGACGCGAATCCGAATGAGCTGTTTATCTACCTTATAAACCATAGACCGGATCCTTCAGGTGTCGGCGCTGACTCGGTCATTGAAATTTTCAAGACAGTCGCAGGCAGCGACACCTTGCTTCATATAAGAACTGTTCGTGATCCGGCTATCATTGAGCCCAACGACGTAACAGGATTCGGCGACGGGAAACGCTTCTACTTTACCAATTGGCGCAATAAGCGAGGGGGAGTGGTACGCATCCGATTAACTTCCTTCCTATTTAGAACTACTCACCTTTGAGCTGTAGACCAGTCAACTTCGCGCAATGTTCACCTCCTTCTCCTCCCTTGGGTACTGCTCTGAGGACGGATGCAGGATTGTAGTGCCAAATCTTTACACCGCTAATGGTATTACCCAGGCTTCAAACGGAACGGTATATGTTGTTAGTTCTCATGCTCCTGGAATATTGATATACGAAAGGCAAGCGGATGATTCCTTGATTTTTTTGGAGGATGTTGGTTGTGGTTCGTCATGGTTTTTTTTTTTATGGATGCAGCTGCAATAGTGGTACATTGTAGCTACGCCGATTGACAATATTTCCCTCGACAAGGACGGAGTGATATGGGCTGCTGGTAAGCTTTTTCTGCGCAGTTATGCTTCCTTGCGTTTCGTCCTACAACTTTGTCTTCGCTGCCTAGGTCTCCCAAAATACCTAGAATCCATTAAGGATGTTACTAGTGTGATTCCTTCTCGATCTGTACCAGCGTGTGCTTGGAAGTTTGGTTTGAACACGGGGAGCGGGGCATTCTATGGTGAAAAATACAAAGTAGAAAAGGTTAATTCGGTCCACTGTCTGGTTAATTGCATACCAAGTCTCACTCATATCATTCTAGGCCTTCGAAAACGATGGTTCTCTCGTTTCCGGTGCTAAGACAGTCGTTCATGACGCAGAACGAAGTCGCTTGTTTATGCACGGCAAGTCTGCTGGCCACTTTCTGACTCGGCCACACTGACATTGAATGAAGGTATCACCACCCCTTATTTGACTGTGTGCAGCATCTAGTGATTGTCATCAGCTCTGGCGGATGAGCCGTACATGACCACCCTATATTCTATTTGTAGCAGTAGATTACACTGTTTTAGAGTCCTGCACTACCTGCGAAGGGCGATCTCGCTAAATATCGGCTGCGGTTGAGTCGGAATGGAACTTCTTGCTCTCCCGGTTCATTTGCAGGACTCCGTTTTCAGGCAATTACGCTGTGACGCACTCGCATTTATCTCTGATATTACCTCGACCAATGTTAATTTCTTCCATGACTGGCTCTCTTATCAAGGACTTAGAATAGCTTCCAATTGACCACGTTTTTCTCTAGTCTGTTCTGCTTTTCTTCTCAGAAATTGCGATAGGATGATCCGTCATTAGTAGAGTTATTGACTTGCTTTGCAAAGATCTTTTCACCAGAATTTTCCGCGGCGGATATGGTATGATAGGAAGCTTTAGCAATCTCATGAGTGAGCAACTTGGATTGTTGTTTTACAGTCGTGGTTCAAGTGGCAATATTCGAGGAGAGTCACGTATAGCGCCATCAATGTCACGACGGAGTGATGCACTGCCGCCGAATATAACTGTCCCTTGACTTTACTTCTTCATCATCTTTTGCTGAGACGTTCAACAAAGATTCAGTCTTTACAACCATGACCACTGTGTCCCCATTTGCCCGTGTAAGCACAGTTGACGACGTGAGGATGTCGGGTAGAGAACAAACCGTTAGTATTTGTCGATTCTCTCATGTCTTGTTATCCTGTTTCCTTTTGAAGACGCTCTTTCTCCGCCCTTGATGATGCCTTGCTAACATAGTACCATCATAGATCGAAGAAATGTACAGTGTACCGGAGAGTTTTCTCGAGATTGAGGTTAGGAATCCGCAGACACATGGTAAGTATCAAACTTCAATCTTTACCTTCACTTTCCGATTCACTTTCGGCAAGAAGGCGACTATCAAGATTTCTGACAGTATTTTCAGGTTTTGGACGAAAGATGTACACAGATTATGAGATCGTGTGCAAGGTTTGGAACTTGCTCATTCGTAAAGGACTAATTCTCACTCTTCTTAGACCAATATTCCAGCGTTTAAGCTGCGGCATTCATTAGTACGACGCCGTTACTCTGATTTCGAAGCTTTCCGTAGGATGTTCTTTTGAAAGTATCTTCAAGCAGCCCTTTCATACATTCCGATTCTAGGTGACATCCTCGAACGTGAATCCACAAGAGTCAACATTCCCCCTCTCCCTGGAAAGGTGTTCACAAATCGTTTCTCGGATGAGGTCATCGAGGCCCGTCGAGAAGGCCTGGAGAGGTTTTTGAGTATCGTGGCGGGACATCCTTTGCTACAGGTACGCCCTTCTTCCTTCCATCGAGCACCGGCATTAATCCTGTCATCAAGACCGGAAGTAAGGTCCTTGGAGACTTTCTTCAGAATCCGAACTTCGATCGTTCACAATGGCTGTAACGTTTGACCATCGTCGTTGGACAGTCGGATGGACATTTCTTGGATAACACATTAATACCTTTTCTCCCTCAACACAAAGCCGGAGGTTTCTAGCCCTTTAAGTATCTGTCGCCGAGGTCTTTGTTGTAATAACACATTTTATGGATCTTTTCTCGTTCAGCTTTTGTCTCCACTTTCGTTCAAGAGTTAAATCTGTTTGTCCATCGAATTATAGTTGTAAAACAGCCTGTATTTTTGTCCAACACTCTGACGGGCCTGAGTGATCCTGGAATATACCAAATTGCACTCATCCGTTGCATTGTGGGCGAGTTGAATCTATTCCTTTCTTAGCACGTGACTTGATATTTGTACATGTTAGATTCGAAAGACTTCGGGAAGATGCGTCATCCTTCCATTACAGTCAGCGCGATCACATAAATTTATTTTTCAGACTTCTTCATGTTCTCCCAACTGCGAAGAGTACCCTTGCGACGATGCATTCACACACAGACATCTAAAGCCATACCAAAAACCAAGCCGTACAGTCTAGGCTTCGTTCTCACCGCTTCTGCTACCGTTATTACTTACTCAACTTGGCGATGGACAAGGGACCAGCGCATCGCGTTGGATAGCGCGACTGTCGCAGAATGTACGTGCCATTGTATTTTCTTCGTCATAAGATACTTCAACTCCCCACTATTACAGCCGTAAAATCACCGGTTCTAAATACTCCTTCATCAGAAAGTCACCTCACTTCAAAAACAGTCGAGACTACCGCCGACTCTTCTGCAACAAGTGAACCAGCGGCCAACTCTGAAGAAGCGTCTGAAGGTGCTTCGCAAGGTGCTTATGATCCCGTCACTGGTGAGATAAATTGGGATTGTCCTTGCCTCGGTGGAATGGCCCATGGGCCCTGCGGGCCCGAGTTTCGGGAAGCTTTTTCTTGCTTCGTGTACTCGGAAGAAGAACCCAAAGGGATAAATTGTGTCGAAAAATTTCAAGCAATGCAGACCTGTTTCCGCGTTCATCCCGAGGTCTATGCTGACGGTATGTTTTGCTTATGAATCAACTTGCGTATCTCCTTTGGAACTGACTTTTTTTTTTTTTTACAGAAATCATGGACGATGAAGAAGAAGGTAAACCAACCGAGGATGCTTCGGCTGGAGCTGAACAGGCTTCGCCCTCGACCCGCACAACAGCTCATACTGAGCAGTCTTCCTCATCAACTCATAACTCCGCTTCAGCATAACTTTCTCTCTTTTTCCGGCCGACTCATTGTTTAGCGGTACATTACACCACTCAGCTAAATACATTTCATAGAACATAATGTAAACACAAAAACACCGTGAAAATACAACAATATGAGAGGTATCGAAAGCATCAAAGAGACCAGATATCGCAGTTATAGGTATATACGCCATGTGCCACTTCAGTTCATTCTAAACGTCTTCTCAATGTTTTCCTCCTTGAGTTTGTAGCCGTTGGCTGTAAACAGCTTGGAGTGAAGGAACGACGAAATGTCGTAAATCTCGTGTTCTTTGGCCTGAAAAGCCAGTCAGCTTCGGCGGGACTAGACTCGAGGCTAGACTCGAGACTGAATACTATTTACCTTCTCTTCTAATTCCTTGGTTTTGACTTGGACCAACTCGGGCTGTTCGTGTCGCTGGAGCATATAGAATCTAGCCTTCTCCTTGACAATGTTTCCGAGCAGGAACGCCAACAGTTCCTCATGATCCTTGGATTGTGTGAGGTATTTTCTGAATCCCTGTTTGACCCATAAAATTAGGATTCTCCGCAATCAGGAATTAGCAACCAAGACCATACCCTTTGCAACGTCTTCTTGATACTCATCTTTTGCGCGCTCACAAAGCTGCCCACTGCTACCTCAATGGCAAGGTCAATGTCATCCGCACGCACGTATTCACGAAGTGACATCTTCGCGCTGGCCTCCGCCATTCGAATCATACTTTCTAAATGACGTACAGTGATGGGATAGGAACCTGTAGCCTGGGACTGCTTTCGAAGGTCGGCGAAAAGCTTGGAGAGTTTTTCCTGATCAAGCTGGTAAAGTTTGGGCTTAATCTTTTCGCGAGCGTACATGATATATTTTCGCAAAACATCTTGGGGAATGAGCTGCTCAGACGGTATCAGCAAAGAGAGAATACGAAAGCGAAATCGCAGAACTTACATCCTCATCAACCGAAGTCCCAACGTCCATCTCATCTGTTTGTTTCTCGAACGAAGGATGACTTCTGAGATGACTTCCGACAACAAATCGTGCAAGCAACTCATCCATCACCGGGTCAACAGTGTCCTTTACTACGCATAGCACATCGAATCGCGAGAGAATAGGCTCTGTGAGTTCGACATTTTGTTGGAACGGTATGGTTGGGTTGTACCTTCCCCGAATGGGATTGGCCGCCGCGATGATGGCACAGCGAGCCTGTAGCGTCGTGACAATGCCAGCCTTTGAGATGGAGATGGACTGCTGCTCCATAGCCTCGTGGATAGATGTCCGATCCGCGTCGTTCATCTTGTCAAATTCGTCAATAAGACAAGTACCCTTGTCGGCGAGCACCAGCGCGCCTCCCTCCAGAGTCCACTCGCGCGTAACGGGGTCTTTGCGCACGCTCGCAGTTAGACCAACGGCAGAGGCACCTTGGCCGGTAGCAAAGACAGATCGGTGGGCAGTCTTTTCAACGTACTTGAGGAATTGAGATTTGGCTGTACCGGGATCACCGAGGAGGAGAACGTTAATATCACCACGAATACGATGCTTGTGATTAATATCCTTTGAGACACCACCAAAGAGCGACAGAGCTATCGCAGTTTTGATATCTTCGTGTCCGTAGATAGAGGGAGCAATGGATTTGACTATACGCTTTCGGATTCGTTCGTCGCGGCCGAGTGCACGCATCTCTTTCTCATCTTCCTCTGTGAGACGGAAGGCGGCAAAAAGATCTTCTTTTTTGTTGACGTGGTTGGCTTCAATCATGGTCGAAAAAACCGGGAATCCGTTCTTAGCGTTGAGAGACGCGTCGAAATTGTTCCTGTAGACACCAGTGATTTCCTGTGCAATTTAGGCATTAGAGATAGAGTCACAGGAAAGTGATTGGTTCGACCTACAACTTCCTCTCCTGGCTTTGCGCTATCTACTAAATCCCACAGGAGAATGACTTCACGATGGCGAGGAAGACGACCTGCAGGAACAGATCCAGGTGATTCCTGCAAGGTCATCTTTTGGTAGTTACGATACACAGTCTAGAAATGCAGATATTCAAGGGGGGTACCTTTACGAGAAGTCCCAAATTCATACCTGCTCGGAGTTGACAGGGAAAGGCCCTTTACTTTCGCAGTTGGCGCAGTAGCTAACTTTGACCTCCTTGGTTGCATCCTGGTAAAAAGGTCCGAGAACAGCGCCACACTTTTTGCAATCGAATTTGACGTATTTAAGCTGAGGGAACACGCTGCTCCGGCGTGTAACGACACCGCTGACTCGGACAAGGTTGTTAAGATTGGACCGACGCAGATCCCGCAAAGACGATGCAAAGGGTAGGTCACATATACGGACGTGTACTTCCGAATGGATACGCTCGTAAGCAGGGTAATACAAGAGGATGGCGGTGAGAGCGACTTCATCAAAGATCACGAGCATGGCGGCGGGCGCATTGGTAAGGAAGTAGGCAAGGATTGGCTTTGAATAAGCAAGATGGCTGTAGGAGACCTCGAGTGATTCCGAGTTGGCTAGAGGACGGTACATGAGGCATGAGTTTCAAAAAGAGAAAAAAATGCAAAATGCGCGTACTTTCTCCCAGATTGCGTATCCTCTGTCCATAGACCGACGCACCTTGATCGTCGACATAGGTCATGAGGAATTGACGGAAATGCTTGACAATGGAACGTCTGACACGTGGATTTGCAATCCACTCGACAATAGATTTGGCCTTGATGTCACTGAGTTGTTCAAGAGGAATTTCCTACGTGGGTGTGTTAAATTAAAACGAAAACAAGGCAGAGAATACGAATGACTCACGTCCTCAAAGCCGTCCAAATCGTCCGCGTCTCTTCTTTCATCATACTGCCTCCTGGTCCGTCGCTTCATGCGCAAAAGTTCGTCATCGTCTTCATCGATATCATCATCTTCATCCAAAAACGCGGGAGCTCGGGATCGCTGAGCAGCTCTGGCGCCTTTTCTGCCACCACGGGAGGTACGGTCGCGTCGATCCATTTTTTTTTCGGCCAGACGACGCGCCGCCGCCGAGATTTCTTCAACATCTTCGTCATCATCAATACCTGTTTGGTCATATCGATCCAAAAGTTGATTCGGCGCGTAATCTCTGAAGGATTTTGTGAGTTTTTTGAAGAAGAAAAACGCGACAAATTGACACACTCTTGAAGATTGTCACCATACAAGTCTTCGCCGTCGTCGTCGTCCCCTTCGGCATCATCCAAGTCTGGGACCGCGTCTCTTTCGTCCATGCTTTCATCAGTGTCATCGAACGCGAGAGGGGAAGAAGGTGGAAGAGAAGACTCGGAATCGCGTCGACGAGGGGTACGAGAAGGGGCGGTGGGTGAGGAGGCTGGAGGAGAAGAGTCGCGTTGCCTTTTAGTAGAACGTCGAGAAGTAGACTAGATAATGAATAATGAGTAGCGGCAAATTGACGCGAAAATTTGAGACTGACCATGATGGTAAAGGGTAAAGGAGTCGGACTTTGAATTTCGCGTTTAGGCGCTTAATTGTATTTGGGTGTATATACAACATTAAACAACAGTACTACTATGGTTGTTAGGGATCTTGCATCAACAGGGAACTTGTACTTTTTGAAAAATCCTCGATTCTGAGAGTTTGAGACACTCTCCGCCTTTTATATTTTATAGGCATATTATTTCGTTGCTATTTTACTGTATCATCTACTAGGAGTAAGAAATTTCGAGGGGAAAAGTAAATGCCAGATGAGAACTAGGTAAAATTTGGAGCGTGATTCTACAAAAATCGTCAGGAACAGTAAAAATACAATTACCAGTATCACAAAGAAGTAGACATAGAAGCTGAGAAGGGTCTTTGGAATCTCTCTCCTAATTTTTTTAGCGGTCTGTCTTGATTTGAGCCTTTAACAAATGAAGAAAATCGAAAGGATGCCCCAGTGTGACAGAAGGTTCATGCCGTAGCTCGGCAGTATGAACCGAGCTGCCGCCAGTTCAAGCTCTCC